>CM029631.1:25071720-25536153 GCA_017311315.1 Dendrocalamus latiflorus
CTCTGGGTTTGTCAATATACTCATCAAGGGGGAGATTGAGAGACCATGTGGAGGCTTCCCATGGTTGTGGTGAGTAATTGACTTTTGTTCTAGGAAGATTGAGTTTAGTTTTTAAGGTCTCTGCTAGTTCTGCATTGTCGTAGCCCTGGCGAAGTGCTCTGCAGCTAATACGACCACGTTGGTCGTGGTCGAAAGTCGTGCGCACTGTTTTCGACCACTTTGGGCGTGGTCGAAGGTCACCCGAGGGGTCTACGACCACTCTGGCCGTGGTCGAAGGGCACCAGAAGAGAGTACAACTGATTTGGCCGTGGTCGGAAGTCGTTACGACCACGGTGTCGCTATCGGAAGCCAGCCGAGCCATTTACGACCACGTTGTGGCGTATACGACCATTTTGGGCATGGTCGGAGGTCATTCAGGTTGTTTTCGATCACGTTGGCCGTAGTCGAATGCAGCTACGACCACGTTGTCATGAGCTGAAAGCAGTTGGAAGTCGGAAGTCGAAGCTACGACCACGTTGTAGTAGGCTGCAGTCGAAATCGGCGCTCAAAAATCTACGACCACGTAAGAAGTCGGCAGAGTTCGACCATGTGTGAGGCAGTCGTATGCGGTCAGAAGTGGGCGGCTGCGGTCGGAAGTCATCAAATGTGATCGAAAGGGCTTCGACCACAATGAAACAAGTCGTACGTGATCGGGAAAAGGCTTCGACCACGGTGAAACTCAGTATACATGGTCTGAACAAGGTTCGACCATGGGGGGAAGCGATGAACGTGGTCGGAAGGTGGTTCGATCACATGATAAGCAGCCGTAGCCTTTGATAACAGGTCGTTTGGTCTCGAGAGGCGGTCGGTTGTGCCCGAGATGTTTGAGCTTAGTCGTAGACTCATTGCTTCTGGTCGTATGGCTTGATATTGTGGTCGTTTGTCGTGTGCATTCACTGTTCTCTATTCTCGACTGGTCGTAGGTGGTATACGACTTGGTCAGAGTATGATTTGAGTTTTGATTTCTGTCTCACGTGGTTGGATACTATTGTGAGCGGTGCTATGTAATGGTTTGCTTGTCTGATGATGTTTTGCAGGACTTTGAGACTAGTCGTGGCGAGGCATGGAGGGTCGAGACTAGGCACGGGCGGTGCTAAGGTCAAGAGCGGCCAGGAGGTGCTGAAGACGACGAGGTTTGCGAGGTGGTTGCAAGACTTGAGAGGCAAGGCAGAGGAAGCTTCCAGGAAGGCAGCCGGATGGCATTTTGGAGAAATGCGGAAAGCTGTAAAGGAAGCTGTATCTCTGTGAAAGCACTGGAGTGACTCTCGCTAATGGGTAAAGAGGAAAGCAAACCCGGTAGTGGAGGCTATAAAAGGAGGGGTGTCTCCTGCATGTAGCTCCAAGGGGATTGGGGGTCTTTTGCTTTCTCTTTTGCAGTTGAGAGTAGGTGAGAGCAGGAGAGATAGAGGTGTGCTGTTGTCTCCTTCGTAGCTCTGTGTTGTGTTCCTCCCAAGAATCATGTAGTTCTTGGTGTTCTTGAGGATGAGAAGGAGGGGATGAGCTGAGTCTACTTGTAATCATTCCTCATGTCCTAACGTCCATGCGTATCGGGACTCCTCTGTAGTACTCTCGAGAAATAAATTCTCCGAAGTTCTTTGAGCTATGTGTATCTTATTTCAGTTCCTTTTTCTGTGCAGTCTCCTGATCTTTCTGTTTCAATCTTGATTTGGTTTTGAGCTGCTTTTGCTTTGGGCTATGTTGGCTTGCTTTGAACTGGGAATCATCCTTAAGGCCATCTTGGCCAGTTCTTCCCGAGAGCACCGTTCTTGTTTCAACCGCGCAGTATTCTCTGTTTGATTTCTTTTGTCGGCTCGGGCAAGTGTTCGACCACGTGGTGTTCGTCCATCAGTTGGCTTACGACCACGTGTGTTCGACCAGAGAAGCCAGTCTTCTCGATCGATTTGTTTTGTGGGTTCTTGGAGAGTTTTTGAAGGCACCATTCACCCCCCCTCTGTTGCCATTTCGGTCCTACAATATCGTCAATATTTATTAGCAAGTATGTGACTTGATTGTGAAACTCTATATTTCCACGACAATTATTTTTAAACGATCTCTAGTCGGAAACATACGAGAACACATATGAATAGACTAGCATATGTATTGGCTGATGATCATGTTTCACGGGTCATAGATATGAAGATATCAAACCAATAATATGGACACATGCTAGTAAATATGGGGTCGGATCAGCCCACCATGAGACACTGCAAGAACGTTGCATTTTTAGAGGTCATCAATTGGTCCCATTTACAATACGTATGCTATGACCTTAGACTTGAGGTCGTCGTGCGTACTCGAGATGTAAATGGCTTACTTAGGGGTTGCTAAATGCTACTCCGTAACTGGGTAATTATAAAGGTAGCTTTCAGGTTTTGTCATGATGCATGCATTGAGGCATGGTCGATCAAGATAGGATTTGCCCCTCCCTGCAACGGGAGAGATATCTCTGGCCTTTCAAGTGATTGGATTCTAGAAATGCATGGCCATGCTACTCGCAGTTAAAGAGTTAACCGTACTTGGGGAATTCAAGTCACGTGATCAAGAAAGAGTGATCAACCTAACTAATAAGGATGGCACACTCATGGTTGTTATGGCGTTGAGATATCGGCGATATCTCGTCGCCATATCGTCATGGCGGCCTACAGGACCATGCTGTATAGACGGCATGGAGGTGCACCGTATCCCGTCTGCCATGGCAGCGATATGGCGGTATGGCATCGTCGTGGCGGCGTTATGGTAGTAAGTCGCCACTCGGCGGACGCCATAGGGGTGGGGAGGGTGATAAAAGTTGAAACTCGAGAGTAGTATTAGTCAGAATGAGTGAGAGACATACATCACGGTTAGGGTTTTGGGAAGTCCCTGTGGCGGGGCGAAAAAGTGAGGAGAGAGTCCCGCTGCAGCCGGATCTGTCGTCACTGTAACCGAATCCGCCGTCGCCGTAGTCCACCACTGCCTCCTGCTTCACCGCCGCGTCCTCCAGTTCACCGCAGCCTCCTCTGGTCCACCACTACTTCCTGCTTTGCCGACCGGCTCTCCGTCGCCTCCACCGATGAGTTTCCTCGCCCGTTTGTCACCACTCGCCACTCACCTCCCTCTATCACGGACCTCACGGTGTCGCCAGTGAATCACGAATGAAGCAGCGTCTGGCGACCGATTGATTTATGTATTGTGATTGATAGACTGATGTTTGAACAGTAAATGAGTAAATAGTTGCTAAATACATTCTCTGGTATATATACAATTATGCTGCTAATTGCTATATATGTAGGCTACTACAGCACTGTACTGCTATATACTAGTTACTAATTACAATCAATAATCATAGTCATATGCTAATGCTAGTTTGCAACATGCAGAAGCACGACATATCACAAATAGCAACTGAAAGCACAGGGGGGCTCTAATGCCGCCTCATATGATCCACTGACCGATCATAAACGGAGGGCAAAGTCAAATTACCTAGGATGGAAGTATGGGTTTTGGCCAATAATTGGCAACCGAGATTCGGTGCAATATTCGCTTTGTGGCAAAATTGTACATGGAGGAATAATGAGGCTTAAGGAGCATCTTGTGGGTGGGTTTTGATCACCCACATCCTCATGATTTTGGTTCTAGATTTGTTGTCGTTTCTCCACATCATGTGTCACAGTACTGGATTCCTAAATCTTATTTCACTAACCCTAATGCTGTGAGACCGATGTTTCCTGTGATGTAAGAATAGCTGATGAGGATGGAAAACATGAGCTTGAGAGGGTTCTGATCTTGTACATCATTGTTTGGTTGGAAAACTTTATGGTTCTTCACTTCTTTGATGGCTTCTAAGATATTCCACTTTTTGAGAGACCATGTGGAAAATGTGATGTAGTCTTACACCCTATTGAGTTGGATTCTCAGGTTGCTGATATTCTTTCAAAACCACTTGATTCCTCTTGTTTTGCTCATTTGCGAAGTGAGCTGGGTGTGCTACATCTTATGAGATTATTATGAGGAGAAGCTTGTTGTTTAAAAATTTCAGAAGCTTTGTTTATTATATTTGTCAAATTATTCATCAAGTCCAAGCCATTAAAATCAAATAAGTTATAGAGCTCTCTTTATCATATTTACCCATATGTTGTGTAGCCTTGATCATGACTGGTTATAATTAATTTGTTGCACTTGAACTAAAATATGACATGGCAGAATATTTTGACTAGATTGATTATAAATGGTACTTTGTGATGTTCATCAAAAAGAATTAGCTTCATTTTTAGTCTTATTTCAAATCTCGACTATGAGGTTTATATGTTTCATATTGCAATCTTTTTATGATCATTCAATTTGGCATGTTAAAAAAATAAGAAAGAGATATTTGAAAAGATGTATGCTCCAAACATGCCATGGTAAACAAAAAAGGGCACAAAAAGTACACAAGATGAAAAGAAGTATGCTTCAAGCATGCCATCATTTAAAAGAAGTAAGCTATCATGCAAAAAAGTAGCTACAAGCATGCCACATGTATAAGAATGGAATGTGGAGCAATAGATTATTATATGAGACTATTAGCTCGTCTAGATTAAAAGTTTGCTTCACTTTTAGGCTTTAACTTTTTGTTGTGATATCTCATTGTACTATCTATAATTGGTTTGGTCATTATTGAGATGTCTATCATTGATATAAATTGCTTAATTATATTGAAAACTTTGTTTTGATATGCTATATGATATATGACTTTATATGATCTAGATAGCTCTACTCAAAAATATGGCCTAGTTACTTTATTAAAACAATACGCAGTGACTTGATAATCTACAAAGCTTCTAGATTTTTATTCTCATTAATTCTTCTTAGAATAATTCTTCTTTGAAGGTTCTTGATGGTTACATTACCAAAGGGGGAGAAATTGAAGAGATATTGGAGAAATTAAAGAAATTTACTAAAAATTGCTTCACTTGTGTTGAGGGGGAGAGTTTTTGAAGAGATTTGTATGTGTGACTTAAGATGCTTTTTTGGTTTCAGTTCTTCACTTATATCTGTTTGAAACTAATTTTTCATACAATCTTGACTTATATCTGTTTGAAGCTAATTCTTCATGCAATTTTGAGGTGTTATCAATGTATTCATCAAGGGGGAGATTGTTAGACCACGTGGCTAGGTCTAGGATTTTGGTGATGATGAATAATTGACAACATTACTTAGTATTGTTATTTGAGGTGTGTGGCAAGTATGCGTGGACTAATATTGGTCAAATTGGAGAAAACTTTTGCCGGGAAAACGGTTTTTCGTCTTTGCATGTGCAGGTTGGGTGTGGAGATGATCATGGTCGGTGATGAGGAAGACCGGGACTAGGAGGGGGAATTTGAGGTCCAGATGGTCGAGGATGTCACGAGGTGGTCGGGCTCACGCTGGAGCACATGGGGATCAAAGGTGGATGATGCGTGGAGAAGCTACGGGAGGTGTAGTCCTGAAGGCTTCGACATATGACGAGTTGAAAAAAGATGAAATTTTGAAAACCCTGTGTTAGGAAGTGTTTTAGGTCTCTTGAATAATAGTGGACTAAAAGCCTGGTTGAGATAAAAAGGCCCAGGCCTAGTTGAACGAGTTGTATTATGATTTGAGTTTGTTTGTAAGTCTACTTCGGTCTTGTGGACATGGATGTCAGGCTATAAAAAGGTCTAGGGCTAGCAGCCAAGGGTTGCGTGGTTTTTGAGAAAAAATCTAATTGAGTTTTCACGCCGCCAGCCTACGTTGTCTTTTCAGTTTAGTTGGTCATGTCGTTGTCGCCCCTACACCGCTCAATAGCAATCTCCATGCGTTGCTAGTGCTCAGCAGAAAAATTTGGACGTTTCTAGCACTGTTGCTGCCGTTAATTCCAAAAATAGCCGCGCTGAAAACACATTTCCAAAAGTAGCCCCCAAACGACCGCACGATTAACGGGAAGGCGACACGTGGCATGTGGTGCGGCCGGGGAGCGCACCACACCCGAGTGGTGCGGTCTCCGACCGCACCACTTGGTCGTGCGGTGGCCAGGCGCATCATTAGCCGGGTGGTGCGGTCCCCGACCGCACCACTCGGTGCTACATTGCCCCGCTACAGTTCTAGGGTTGGGTTGCCGATCAGCGCGGAAAATAAATTGTAAATTTGTTTTTTATGTTTTGATTAGATAGTTAGATAAAATGTTTGTAATTATAAATATTATGCATATACATGTAATATATTTTGTAAGAGTGTAGAGCAAATTTATAATATAGAATAGGAGATGAAAAAACATGAAGTTTATTTGAAAAATTCGTTATTTATAGCGGATAATACATGTATGTATTATTTTTGTGTAGATTTTTATTATTGAAATATTTTGGTACGTTGTTAATGGTGTTTGAAAAAATATGTATGTAATGTGGAGTGGAGTTTGCTGGTAGTGGTGTTTGGTATGTTTTAAGGGTTTGCAATCCGCGTGATGTTTGTATGTTTTGTCAATTTTGTAGTTATAAACTACGTAAAAATCAGATAAAGTTGTAATAGAAGTTTATGTTCAATGTAAGTTGTAGATGCATAAAAAAATTTGGTAAATTTTTTTAGGAACGATTGACCGTAGAACGGTCGATACATAAAGTGGTAAGTGAATTTTAGGGTTTGGTCTGTTGTTAGGGTTTGCAATCTCCGTGATTGTTTTCAGTTTTGGCAATTTTGTAGTTATAAACTGGGTAAAATCAGATAAAGTTGTAATAAAAGATTATGTTCATTGTAAGTTGTAGATGCATAAAAAATTTTGGTAAATTTTTTTTAGGAAAGATTGACTGTAGAACGGTCGATACATAAAGTGGTAAGTGATATTTTGAAGGTTAGTGAGAATTTGTGTACGGTGAGGACCGCTATGTTAATATTGTTAAATGAGGTGCTACGTGAATCATGGAATGCGAAAATATGAGATATTAAACTTCATAATACAGTTGGGAGTAACATGCCGCGTAGATTTTTATTACATGCATAACATATAGCATGATATGCGACTAACCCACCCAACTGCTCGTACGACCTACTGTGTGGACCGGGGCCACTTTCCCTTCCTTGCCCACTCGGCGTTGAACTCCTCTGCGGCCTCTTTTGCCTTAGCCGCAATTTCTCTCTTTCTCTTGCGCTCCCTCTCGCGAGCCTCCCGCTCCCTACGCGTGCACGCTTCAAGATGAGCTTGCGTCTTGCGCTGTATACGCAGGGTGTGCTCGTGCTTGCGGCGCTCCTATTCCAGCAACTCCTTGTCCCGTGTGACATTCCACTCCTCGAAATCGAGTGTCCATTGGTCCTCAGGGTGGATCTCAAGATCGATCCATTTGTGGTAGCCACACAGGGGCTCCAGAGACTGCAAATACATGGGAGATATTGTTAGTGCGTACTGTGAAGGAGAAAAGGTAGGGAAAAATGGTGCATGTGGTCGTTACCGGCTGCCGATAGGTTGCGGTGTCAAAACGGCGGTTGGAGTAGTCACTGGAGTAGTTTGCGCAACCCCAGTAATGCATACCTAGGCTGATGCGGTCCTTAGACTTGAAAAACTTGCACACGTCCCCGCACCAACAAAGGGGAGGTGTCTCCCCCTCAGGTGGTAGTTGTGGCGAACACTCGGTGGGGACGTCCGGGATGGGGTTGTTGCTACGCGGGCGCTCTTTGGGGGGACCTTTCATCGTAGCACGATGGGCTTGTTCTACCCGGGCTTGTATAGCCCTTATTTTCTCATCGCGGGCCGCAGCTGACCGTGCTATGTCACGGGTCTCCTCCCAATCCTTCACCATCTTGTCCCATTGCTTCTTCTTGCCTTTGTCCATCCCGGTTGGGTGAGGGAAGCGCGATGTAGTATGGGGTTTGGATGTGCAATGTTCGCTGGGAAATGGAATGCATACCAATTTATAGGGGCCGTTTTGTCTCTACTCGTACGTGTAAAGCTGGTCCGCGTGGTCGTAGTAGTGAGTAAGGATGGGAGTGCTGCGATATCACTGAAAAAAGGCCCCGTTTTGTCATGTCACTGCCCAAAGCTGGCATCTTTTGTCATCTCACTGAGCAAAGCTGCCCCGTTTTGTCTTGTCTCTGAGCAAAGCTGCCCTGTTTTGTCATCTCACTGAGCAAAACTGACCTCTTTTTGTCATTTGACTGAGCACAGCTGCTCTCTTTAGTAATGTCACTGCCCAAAGCTGGCATATTTTGGCATCCCACTGAGCAAAGCTGCCCCGTTTTGTCATGTCACTGCCCAAAGCTGGCATCTTTTATCATCTCACTGAGCAAAGCTGCCCTGTTTTTGCATGTCACTGAGCAAAGCTGCCCCGTTTTATCATGTCACTAGGCAAAGCTGGCATCTTTTGTCATCTCACTGAGCAAAGCCGGCATGTCTTTGAGCAAAGCTATCCTCTGTCATCTCTTTGAGGAAAGCTGGCCCGTTTTGTCATGTCACTGCGAAAAGCTGCACTGTGTTGTCATGTCACTGAACAAAGCTGGCCTCTTTTGTCATTTCACTACGAAAGCAGACCTGTTCTGTCATCTCTCAGAGCAAAGATGCCCCGTTATGTCACGTCTGTGCGCAGAACTGTCCTTTTATTCGTTTGAGGTGAATGCAGCAAGTTGTCTCATTTGGTATAAGTAGCACGGTTGGGGTCCCAGCACATTGTTCAGTCGAACAAAGAAGTACCCTGTCTTTTGTGCTTGAACAAACCATGTCGGAAGTCGAGGGGCCAGTGGGATTTGGGTCACCGAAGGACGACATTCCCTTAGAAAGGAGGGATATGTTCGGTCCACAGTACCGATTGATACCAAGTCGCGTGCTCAACCAGCGTGGCCGAAATGCAGACATAATGAGTACGCGGTCGTCCAGATCTTGGATTCCCCGAACGATGGCGGGCGACGTTTCTTCCGATGCTCACGCTCCGGGGTACAATTTAGTAATATTACATTTTTTTATTGCTTATGGACCCGCGAAGTTTACCGTCCTTTTTTTTGCAGATGGCAAAATGCGACTTCTCCCGCTGGATCGACCCTCCTCATAAACGGTATGTTCATCGTTATGTGGATACATTATGGGCTCGAATATGGGACTTGGAGTACCGAATGGAAAGTCTCACTGAGGAGAACAACGACCTCCGCGAACAGATGCAACGCGAGAGGGGCAACGAGGAGGTCGTGAATATAGGAAGCTATTATGATCCCACATGTTGCTGCGCGAACCCGAGCTGCATATGTGCATGCCACTACCACGACGGCCAGCCACGTCCGAGGCGGCCCCCTCAGCAATTCTCCATGTGGGTGCCACGAGGCTCGTTTGGCATGTAGGTAACGAGGGTTATGGTTGTGTCATTTTTTAGTTCATGTATGCGTTGAATTAAAATGTTGGGTGTACTACTTTCCATAAATTATGTATGTGCAATGTATGTGTTGTTTCGTGTTGTAAGTGCGTGACGCCTTCATTTTCTGGGACCTTCATGTTCTGTGGCCTCTTTCCATAACGATGTAATGTGCAACGTTGTTAAGCACGTGATGGATTGGTTGTTATCACTGGCCTCTTGTGTCATGTCACTGCGGAAAGCTGGCCCGTTTTGTCAAGTCACTGGGCAAAGCTGGCCCGTTTTGTCATGTCACTGGGCAAACCTGGCCCGCTTTGTCATGTAACCCAGCAAAGCTGCCCTCTTTTGTCATGTCACTGAGCAAAGCTGCCCCTTTTTCTGAGGTCACTGCGCAAAGCTGGCATGTTTTCTCTCCGCACTGAGCATGGTGTGGGGTCCAGACTTGTGTTCTCTTTCAATAGTTTGTGTACGTCCAATGTATGTGCTAGTTCGTGCTGTCATTGCCTGATGCCTTCTTATTCTGTGGTCTTTGTGCATGAGGCTGCCCCCCACAGGCTATAAAAGGGAGCCATTCCTCACCTAGTCCCTTGCCTTGTTATCACACAGCCTATAAAACGGAGCCATCCCTCACATACTCCCTTGCCATGTTATCAGTCACCTCCTGAGTTAGTTGTTCGCAATCTTTGTAGTTTTCTTTCGTGCTCACTCCCCCAGACTAGGCAATGAGTCAGCTCAGCACGTCTTCATGGGCACCCACGGTGATGTGCCCAAATTGCAACACGGCGGTTAGACGTAGGACATCACAGACGGCCGCGAATCCTGGGCGACACTACTACAAGTGCCCCATCACTCGGTGAGTCAGATTGTTTCGAGTTCATTCAAATCGTGGTGGTATGTTTAAAAATCGTCTTGTCATGGAATCGCAGGAAGCTGCTGGTGGTTGCCGATTCTGGGTGTGGGAGGATGAAATGGGAAATAGGACAGACATTGTTCGCCGTGAGAGAGTTGTCGTGGGGGTTGCGACCCCGTCGGGATGCGGCATCGTTTCGACAGACTAGAGTGAAAGATAAATTTAATGTTGTGCGCTATTTTGTTTCTTGTGTTTATTGTTATCCTCAAGTTGTAGTGCACGAGGTGTACGGTTGTGTTGTATTTTAGTTGTTGTGTTCGTTGGTGTGTTGGTGGTTGTACTACTTGCTACATTTCATGTACGTGCAATGTATGTGTTGTTTCGTGTTGTCATTGCCTGATGCCTTCTTATTATGTGGGTTGTCCCGTGTTGTCATCTCTCTGTATGCCCTAGTAAATCAAAGAAATAAGAGCAACATCTGTTAAACAGGAAACCATCTTTGAACATCAAACCATCAAGCACTTCAAGAACATCTTTGTTGCTATCGTGTCTTCTCGTGTATCTCAATGTAATGCAATGAAGCCTTAATTGTACTTGAAATTATTTGCATAAGCCATGCGAAACACAGGAAACCATGTGACATAACAACAGCACAATTACAAAAATTCATTAATCATCTCGTCGTCGCCGCCTCGGACGACGTATCTGATCCTACGAGAAGGTGAACCTGCTAGGGGAGTGCGGTGCATCTCGAAGGTCGTAGTGCGGGGTCTGCATCGGAGGCGGTTGTGGGTACATCTCTGTGGGGAGTTCCGACTGGTGGCCAAGAATAGAGCTCAGCCAATCGGAGGAGGGGTCAACGTCCTGCTGAGATGGTACAGATTAATTAGGCAATGGAAAATACAAAAAAGTTTATAATCATTATTTTTATCATGTGTTATGTTTACTACATGCGTACATACCGGTGCATGCGGCTGTCGGAATGACGATGACGTTGGGAAATCACCCGTGTACTCCTGCGCCGTGTAACCTTGGTACGTCTGCCCGAACCACTCGTACTGCCCTTGCGTGTCCGCTCGGGTGGACTGACCGCCAGGCACATATGTGCCAAACGTCATCGTCTGTTGTGCCTGTGAGTCTGGGTCGCTATCTCCAGGCTCGTCCGCCGCCCTCCGGGATGACGACGGCTGTAGCAACGTGCTATCCCTTCGCAAGTGCTGCAGGAAAAACGTGTGTTACGAATAACTGGCAATCGAGTGGACGAACGAACTGATGGCTAATGTCGTACCGCTGGTCCAAAACGCTGTGAGGAGGACGAGGGAGCGCAGCTGGGACGACTGCCGGACATCGACGGACGGCCGCCGGACAGCGACGGACGGCCGCCGGACTGCGACGGACGAGCACCGGACAGTGACGGACGTAGGGAAGGTGGTGCCGACGGCGGCGCTGAAGGCTGCTCTCTGCGGAGGCGTTGTGCATGGACATCACCCCTGTGGTGACTACAGCTCATGGCCTTGATCGCAATCCTGAGCTCACTGAAGATGGTACGCGCTGAAGCAAGAACCCGGTTGCCGCCCTCCCCACGCTGCAACATCTGAAAAGCCTCGTGCTCAGCACGACGCATATGCTCGCACTGTAGGTAAACAACAAATGAGTTAAAACGCACTGTACGTAAAGAAACAATGAGTACAAACGTACTGCAGGTGAACGTACCGCCTCGTCCTGACGTGCTGCTCGATGACGGTCTGGGCCGGCCTGTATGGCATCTTCGTGCGCGACCTCTGAAGGACGGGGTGGGGCAGGCCCAGTAATCTTGCTGCGGGTGTGTGGAATGTACCACTCTAGGTACGCACCGTATGTGGCGATGTCGTGTGGCCTAGTCTCGTCCACAACCTCTGTGCTCGCTGAGTCACGCCACAGGTCTGTCCACGGCCGCTGTGTGGCTATCCAGTCGTCAGCATGGTGCCCTCTTCTTGTTTGCCTGCAAGTTAGTGCACATATTGTACAATTAGTATTATGAACACATTACTACCTTGCGCACAGTTACCGTGCAATGGCTTACCGGTGGGCCTTCGGTGGTAGTGCCCGTCCTGGGAGGGGTGGCACGTGCTGGTGGAGGTCAAACTGCCTTAGCACTCTCTGCGGGTTGTACGGTTCGACGAAGTGCGAGAAGACGAGGTGACAGGTCGTCAACCAGTACGTGTGGTCTTGGTGGCACTGAGATGACAACTCGTAGGGGGCAATGAGCTGAATGAACCCTGCATCCCATGGGAACCAGACTATCTCTTTGTCATGAAGCCGCTCGAAATGGTTATGGAAATCTGGGTACACACGCCTCGCTCTCTCCTTAGCCCACCGCAGCTGACCATGTGTCCAACGAGTCCCCATAGTCGGCCCATCTATGGGGTCATCGCCACCAGCCTGACCGTACAACTCCGGGCGGAGGTCGTAAGGGTGCACGGCCCTCTCGATCTTAGGCCTCCCAACCGTGAAGTGCTCCCAAGACCAGTACTGTAGGAGCACATAGCACGCTGCCAAGACCGGCTCACTGGCCTCAGTACGCTGACAGGCATCACACAAGCCTCGGTAAGTGGCACTAAGGACTGCAGATCCCCAGCTGTACTGCGGCACCTCGCCGGGCAAGGCATCCGCCAAGGACTCCGCAAGGTGTATGTACGTTGGATGCACGGAGACTCCAGTGGTCGTAGGAAACAAGACCCATCCGAACAAAAAAAGGATTTATGCCATGAGGTGTGTCCGCACGACCCCCTCAGGAGCGTCCACAGGGTAGGTCATGAACTCTCGTAGCCACGAGTGTGGCACACCAGACATGTTGTGTAACATCCCAAAAATTCAAAACTTAAAAATGGAAAGCTTTTAAATTATTTATGCAATGTATTTCATTTGAATTCGGAGTTTATGAATCTTCCTGAAAATTTGATTGAGATTTCCAAAAAATTGAAGAAAGACTGAGAAACAAAAATTGGAAATGTAATAAAGGGAATATGCAAATAATTGAAACTTAAAAATCTAATTTAAGAATCTGAAAAGATGATCAAAAAACTATCAAGGGAGAAATTTAATTAAGCATAAGATTTCATCCCTAAAAGTTATGGCAAGCAAATTAAGAGAGGCTAGCATTTATACATATATGCAAACACATATGAATGACAATATATAGATATATATACATGTATACTAGGTGAAAAAGTAAATAACTAAACATATATGTACATGTATGTAGGTATAAATGCAGTAAACCTATGTACATACACAAAAACCAGAGGTAAATGAAAATATGAAAACATGTATATGTGTATATTTATATAAACACACTCAAATGTAGAAGCAAAATAAAAATTAAAAAAAAATGGCCTTGGGGGTCAGGCCAGACCGAAGCGGCCCAGCCCAACCTCGCCCCCTCCCCCCCCCCCCCCCCCCCCCCCGCGCGGAGCGCCTCCTCCTCCATTTCTTTCCTCCCTGCTCTGCGCCTAGCTCCCCGTTTTCTTTTCTCCGCTCCATGGCTGACCCTGCGCCACGTCGCCTCCTTTCTCCTCTTCCGTGCCCCTGCTCTGCGCCAAACGCTGCAAGCCGCCTGCGCGAATCCCCCCGGATCCTACTGCAGCCCGCGTCTCTCCCTCCTCGCGTACACGGACCGGAGGAACCCGCCTCGGACCGCTGGACAAGCCGCCTCCGCCCGTCGTTCTGCCGCGCCATGACCCTGCCCCGCCCTCTTTTTCTCCCCCGCGCTGCTCGACCCGTCTTCTCACGCACGCGGCTCCAGCTCCTCTCTGCCGCTCATCGCGCCGCACAGGCAGGCCATCATGCCAAATCCCTACCGGATCTTTTGCTCTGCCCCGCCGCCTGCAACCACCTGCTTCCGCCGCTCGCCGACATGACTACTCGGGCCGCCGTCCCGATGCCAGCCCCGCCCGGTCGCCCATAAGAGCTGCCGCAGACCCCTACGGACTCCCCACGCCCCCACTCCCTCCACCTCAGAGCAATTGAGTTTTCACGCCATCTTCACCGCCGGAGCCACCCTTTCTCCTCCAACTCCGGTCGCGGCTCAATCCGACGACTCGGCAAGCCGCCCTCCGATTCGTTTGGTCTGGAGCGTCCCCTCACCACACCGGAGCAATTCCCATCGCCGGCGGAAGCTTTCCTCCAGCTCAGCTCGCCGGCACCACGTAACCGCCCGCACCGCCGAAGGTCTCCGCCGCCAGCTCGCCACGCTTCCTTCCCGGCCCGAGCAACCGCACGGTGAGACTCCCCGAAGCCCCCTCTTGCTCCCGCGCAATTCGGTTTTCCCCTTCTTCCCCTCCGGCGCCGTCGCCCCGATCCCACCTCCTCACCGTCCACTTTGCGCCGCGCCAGCCCACCCCGCCGCGGCTCTGACCGTCGTGCCCACTCTCCTAGCTCCACCTTGTCCCGGGCATTCCATTTTAGCAGTCGCCAGTGCTTCCTCGGCCACCCTACGCCGGCGACGCCGTTACCTGCCCCGCGCCACCTCTCCTCTGTTTCAGCCGGTGACTCCTCCGTGGAGTTCCCCCAGCCCCAACCGCTTAATCAAAGCTCATTATCCCCTGTTGTCGCGAAAACGCTAGGGGCCAATTGGCTACCCGAGCACTCATTAGGATTGGCAATCCCTGAGGTCCCATGTTCGAAGAGAGGCTTCGGCCATATTAGAATACATTTTTGTTTCTTTTGTGCTTTGTTCCTTTAACCATCTTAGAGGAGAATCAATTAAGAAATAGTCCTAGGAAACTAAGATAATTAAGTCACGATCAAATAGAGGTTATATATATACCCTAGAATATAAAATAAAGTTGATTAGGACTTAATACTTGATTAATTGCTACATAGGTAATTAATATAGTTTACATGTTTTACTTGAGAGCTAATTAGCGATTAAAGGCAATAATAAAATGTGGTTCAAAGCTAAATGAAATACAACCATAGAAGGCACACAATTTATTTAGGTAAAAATAAGAATAGCTGAATATTTAAATTTGAAATGGTTCGCATATGATTATCTAATGTGGTTGAAAGATTTTCTAAAATACTAAACACTAAACAAAGGACATTGGTAAAGTAAAGTAACTTGGGATAAAAGACCAAATAAAGATTGCTATTAATTATGATTAAGCTATATGCCCAACATTTAAAACTTTTCCATTAGATAAATTCTAATGTTAGGTGTCACTAATTAGCAAATGTTGAAAATACAACCTTGTAAAACAAGCCTTGCCAAATAAGTAGATTTTAATTAGAGCTAATGGCAACTACAATGTAGAGGCTTCTAAGTAAGGTATAAATATGAGTATCTATATGTAAATAAGTGGTTAGAGAGATATGGATAGCATGAATACAACCCACTAGTAAATATAACAGTACAATTCTTGCGTTCACCGTAGCTTTATTAAAAATGTACATACAGGCAAACACTCACATTAGAACACTGCTGACCAAGAAATCTTGAATGGTAGCCTCAGATAATAGCGATAATAGAATGTCATTGGATGTAGCAGGCTTGAGTTATAAAAGGAATAAGATGTTAGTATCAGCAACTCTCCGAGAGCACTCAAATTAAGCATGTCATAATCGTAGACGAATGCTAAAATATAGCAACCCTAGGACATCAAGCATCAATTAACCTTACCGGCATATAGATACTCTAAGGTAAATAAATAAACATTAACATAAGCAGTTAGAATCACATAAAATGATACGTACCAAGTTTTAACCAGATAGCTAAATTAGAAATAAGGCTAAGCATAGCTAAAGCTTGGATAAAAAAAAATAATAATGGTACTATTAATTGAATCCTAATACTAGATTAATAAAAAATAAAGATGAGCATGAAGTAATAAGATATGACTAGTGATAACTGGATGCACGTAAAATGCCATCACATAAAATGTTATGCACCTAGACTCTAAAATTAACTCGGTAATCCCAAAATGCCCTGAATAATAGTACTCGACAAAATAGTACATACTCGTAAGTCCATCCTAACTCATGGAACTTCCTTGATAAATATATAAAAATAATAATAATAATAAAAGGAATTGTTGATAAAAGATCGAGGCATCGTTTTCTACCACCGGCCTTGCCTCAAATCACCCAAATCACCTATTAACTTATAATAAAGCAAAAGATGAGTTTATTCGGATTTATTTGGATCTTTTGAGTTATGTGCTTTCATTTGGATTCAGTCGCTAGTTGCGTAATTAGAAGTTGGAAGCCGTGAAGATTCAACGGATCAAGCGAGATCAAGCTCAAGTTGAAGATAAGCGCCGAAAACTGAAGAGAAGGCATCGTGTGAGCCCAAGACCGCGGTAAACCGCGCCAGGCGAGTCAATACTTTGATCATGTTGATCCTATGTTTTCTGCAAATTACTTTGTTTTAAATTATCAAATTGCATGCTGTTAATTTATATGCAAATACATGCTTAGTTTAATATTCTAGTTATGTGCCCATTGTTTACCTTGAATAATATTACCCCTCCTTTGGAATATTTGAATGTGTGAACCTTGTCGCCGTAGCCAAATTTATAATAGTAAACTTTCGAAAATAAAGTCCCTAAATATATGCCATGCTTAGTATTGCGTAGATAATCATGGGCGCGAGAGCGCCCAAGCATCACTTTTTAATACTGAGAAAAATTTATTGGGCAGTCATGGTGGGAATGACTGGTATATTTTGATATGATTATTTTATGCTCCCAAAAATCCCAACTTGCTTTAATATCTGGGCGGATTGGTTCGGGGGTATGGTGCAGCGATGCACGAGAGTGTGGTTTGTGGTAGAACCGCCCAGATACCACTAAGGACTGAATCTTGTCATGTCAACCCGTGTAAAACAGTACAACCACAAGTCTGTAAAGTACAACTTGGCTAAGTAGACTTATCGAAATCCCGGACTCATCTCACTGGTAGTGGATTGATGGGGTTATGCTATGGCAAGGGGGCCTGAAGGGACACCAGGTAGGGTGAAGTTTCTCAGTCGTACTAGCGCAGAGGGGAGGGGAGCCCGTACGCTAGTAGCAGTGAGAAACATCCCGTGCAATTAGATGGGACCCATCGCAAATGGGAGAAGCCCATATAGTGGGATGAGAGAAAGGACTAGATACTTTGAAAAGTCACTGTGATGGTCTGCTCAACCACACGTCTAAGGAATCGTGTGGGGTAACGAGTAGATTGTCTCTTGTGGTGAAAGTGTACAAACTCTGCAGAGTCAAAACTATTCGAATAGCCGTGCCCACGGTCAAGGGCGGACATGGGAACTTAACCAGATATAGTTCTATTTAAAAATGTTTTGTGGGTGGGAATGGAAAAGTGAAGGGCGAAGGACTGCCCTGGTTTGGAATTGTCCTGGGTGTCGTCCCAGTGGTAAGTTAAGCGGCTATAACGCTGAAGAAATTGCTATATGGTGCAGATGCCATGTAACGGTGGATGGAATCTGAATCGATATTAGTAATGCATTTCCTTGTACATTATGATTTGTTCCAAAATTGCTAAGTCATAGGGCTTTTTAATTAATTGTATTCAAAAGCACTCTATGCAAAATAAAATAGCCCGAGCCTCTCCTTTGTTAAGCTATGCATACTATTTATTTGCATTCTGTGTATTGGCTCGCGGAGCACGGGGTCGGAGTGCTCACGCTCGCTTTTGCGACAAAATTCAGAATCAGGAATCAAGTCACTGCACCGCAGCAACAAGATTGGACAAGCTGGCAGAGAAGATGAATATGTCAAGAGCTAGGTCGCGAACCTCCAGTTGGCTGCCTGTGGGCATGTCCTGAAGGTCCCACCTGTGTGCTTCGTTCTTCCGCTGCTGCAATTTAATGATTTCGGCCTAATCGGCCCATGGGTAAGTCTACTATTAAATTTTACGCTTCCGCATGATATGTATTTTGATATTCATTACTGTAACTGTGAGCACTATCTACTGATCCAGGGAATAGTGCAGTAATCACAGAGGAATCCGGATGTTAATATCTGGGTCCCTACAGCGATGGTATCAGAGCATATCGACTGCAGGTCGTGACCTAGTTAGTTTGGCCGTTAGTTTCATGACTAGAAGTATTTCCTCAATATCTATTTTCACCAAGATAAATTATATTGCTCAATCTCCTCTCTCCTAGATAATTTCCTCTCGTCTATGTGCTGCCTAGCCATTGTACTTCTAAAGCTCTCTTATCCCGAATTCAAAATAAAAAAATGATGATAATACAAGAATGAGCATTGATATCAAACAAATCACCTCCAAATACTTTCCTCTTCCTTCTATTAATTTCGAAAAGAACATTTTGTTCCCCTTCTCATGCCCTACTCCAAAATTTAAGGTTAAGAACGTTGAAGATGGTCATGAAGATAAGGTGGTCTCGTTCTAAGCGGACTATGCAGACAAACCCTGTGCCGTCCTATGTGTGCTTTCTCGAGTAGACGATGTACTGTCGCCAGATTCTCATTGGGCCCTATGCACTGCCTTCTTGCCCTCAGGCATCCTATTTTGCAGTCACGGGAACCTCTTGTTTTAAAAATTTTGAATGGGTTTAGAATATCTTATCTATACGATTTAATACTCACCTCATGCTGTTCCCTCTCACCTTTTCTAGAAAACCCTATCAGGCCTAATGGATAGGAGCAAGGCCACTGCCACAGTCAGAAGCAAGAGAGGGAGAATAATAATTGATGCTCGCAATAGTCCCAACCATGTGTACCAGCCATCACATGACTTTACTCTACGAGAAAAGTCAAAGAGAAGCCATCATCATGAAGATAATAGCGGCCCTGCACCAAGTAAACCCCAAAAGAATGACACTTGTTCCTATGGCCAGGATACTGGGAATCGCTCTAGTAAAGGCCCTCAGAAGAAGCAAAGCAAGTGTTTCGGATGTGGCGACCCGGGACATTATATGAAGAATTG
Source organism: Dendrocalamus latiflorus (assembly GCA_017311315.1). Taxonomy (NCBI): domain Eukaryota; kingdom Viridiplantae; phylum Streptophyta; class Magnoliopsida; order Poales; family Poaceae; genus Dendrocalamus; species Dendrocalamus latiflorus. The sequence continues at coordinate 25,090,837 of CM029631.1, forward strand.
CCCCATCAAGACGAAAGACAAGCGAATAACGGATGCCATTACCATCAACCTCAACTCCGACGAAGAGGAACAAGTTGCAAAAGCTCTGTTACTAGATCAGGAAGCTACACCGAATGATATATGCAGTGAGTGTGGCAGAGCAGGACATGTCGCACAATACTGCCCTCCTTTACGACAAATGGGACAAGGAGCCTGTTTCACTTGTGGGCAAACCGGTCATTACAGCTACGATTGCCCAGTTCCTTACTGTTTATTTTGCAAGAAATATCACTACCCGGATGACTGCCTCACGAACCTAATAGCGTGTAGGCGCTGTGGAGAAAAAGGACATGAGAAAAGTCAGTGTACTACAAGCTGCCCCAACTGTGAAGGAGACCACCCGCCTGGAGAATGTCCAACGGGAAAGATCACCTGCTTTCTCTGTGAAGGACAAGACCACTGCCCCAAGGACTGTTCTATGAACCTGTTGCTTACCAAGGCAGCTGAGATACAACGGACGAGTCTCCGAGTTGCCGCAGGACTTGTCATGCCCGGAGTTAAAAAGGATAACCAGTGTTAGTTGCCATTTATTAAGGGGGGTAGCAAGAGTAGACAAAAATATCGAAGGACTACTATGATGTATAAGTACTTTTGGAAGTATCGAACTAATGTATGATTATCTTGGAGATGCAATAATGCTGTATTAGATCTAAGCAGATCAGACTGAGAAATTTGCAAGACCGTTGCAACAAGCAAACCTATTGCTAACCAATTTGACCCCACTTGTTCTTTCTACTCTGTCGGAATCTCGGGGTCGAGATTCATTTAAGGGGGGTAGGTTTGTAACATCCCAAAAATTCAAAACTTAAAAATGGAAAGCTTTTAAATTATTTATGCAATGTATTTCATTTCAATTCGGAGTTTATGAATCTTCCTGAAAATTTGATTGAGATTTCCAAAAAATTGAAGAAAGACTGAGAAACAAAAATTGGAAATGTAATAAAGGGAATATGCAAATAATTGAAACTTAAAAATCTAATTTAAGAATCTGAAAAGATGATCAAAAAAATATCAAGGGAGAAATTTAATTAAGCATAAGATTTCATCCCTAAAAGTTATGGCAAGCAAATTAAGAGAGGCTAGCATTTATACATATATGCAAACACATATGAATGACAATATATAGATATATATACATGTATACTAGGTGAAAAAGTAAATAACTAAACATATATGTACATGTATGTAGGTATAAATGCAGTAAACCTATGTACATACACAAAAACCAGAGGTAAATGAAAATATGAAAACATGTATATGTGTATATTTATATAAACACACTCAAATGTAGAAGCAAAATAAAAATTAAAAAAAAAATGGCCTTGGGGGTCAGGCCAGACCGAAGCGGCCCAGCCCAACCTCGCCCCTTTCCCCCCCCCCCCCCCCCGCGCGCGGAGCGCCTCCTCCTCCATTTCTTTCCTCCCTGCTCTGCGCCTAGCTCCCCGTTTTCTTTTCTCCGCTCCATGGCTGACCCTGCGCCACGTCGCCTCCTTTCTCCTCTTCCGTGCCCCTGCTCTGCGCCAAACGCTGCAAGCCGCCTGCGCGAATCCCCCCGGATCCTACTACAGCCCGCGTCTCTCCCTCCTCGCGTACACGGACCGGAGGAACCCGCCTCGGACCGCTGGACAAGCCGCCTCCGCCCGTCGTTCTGCCGCGCCATGACCCTGCCCCGCCCTCTTTTTCTCCCCCGCGCTGCTCGACCCGTCTTCTCACGCACGCGGCTCCAGCTCCTCTCTGCCGCTCATCGCGCCGCACAGGCAGGCCATCATGCCAAATCCCTACCGGATCTTTTGCTCTGCCCCGCCGCCTGCAACCACCTGCTTCCGCCGCTCGCCGACATGACTACTCGGGCCGCCGTCCCGATGCCAGCCCCGCCCGGTCGCCCATAAGAGCTGCCGCAGACCCCTACGGACTCCCCACGCCCCCACTCCCTCCACCTCAGAGCAATTGAGTTTTCACGCCATCTTCACCGCCGGAGCCACCCTTTCTCCTCCAACTCCGGTCGCGGCTCAATCCGACGACTCGGCAAGCCGCCCTCCGATTCGTTTGGTCTGGAGCGTCCCCTCACCACACCGGAGCAATTCCCATCGCCGGCGGAAGCTTTCCTCCAGCTCAGCTCGCCGGCACCACGTAACCGCCCGCACCGCCGAAGGTCTCCGCCGCCAGCTCGCCACGCTTCCTTCCCGGCCCGGGCAACCGCACGGTGAGACTCCCCGAAGCCCCCTCTTGCTCCCGCGCAATTCGGTTTTCCCCTTCTTCCCCTCCGGCGCCGTCGCCCCGATCCCACCTCCTCACCGTCCACTTTGCGCCGCGCCAGCCCACCCCGCCGCGGCTCTGACCGTCGTGCCCACTCTCCTAGCTCCACCTTGTCCCGGGCATTCCATTTTAGCAGTCGCCAGTGCTTCCTCGGCCACCCTACGCCGGCGACGCCGTTACCTGCCCCGCGCCACCTCTCCTCTGTTTCAGCCGGTGACTCCTCCGTGGAGTTCCCCCAGCCCCAACCGCTTAATCAAAGCTCATTATCCCCTGTTGTCGCGAAAACGCTAGGGGCCAATTGGCTACCCGAGCACTCATTAGGATTGGCAATCCCTGAGGTCCCATGTTCGAAGAGAGGCTTCGGCCATATTAGAATACATTTTTGTTTCTTTTGTGCTTTGTTCCTTTAACCATCTTAGAGGAGAATCAATTAAGAAATAGTCCTAGGAAACTAAGATAATTAAGTCACGATCAAATAGAGGTTATATATATACCCTAGAATATAAAATAAAGTTGATTAGGACTTAATACTTGATTAATTGCTACATAGGTAATTAATATAGTTTACATGTTTTACTTGAGAGCTAATTAGCGATTAAAGGCAATAATAAAATGTGGTTCAAAGCTAAATGAAATACAACCATAGAAGGCACACAATTTATTTAGGTAAAAATAAGAATAGCTGAATATTTAAATTTGAAATGGTTCGCATATGATTATCTAATGTGGTTGAAAGATTTTCTAAAATACTAAACACTAAACAAAGGACATTGGTAAAGTAAAGTAACTTGGGATAAAAGACCAAATAAAGATTGCTATTAATTATGATTAAGCTATATGCCCAACATTTAAAACTTTTCCATTAGATAAATTCTAATGTTAGGTGTCACTAATTAGCAAATGTTGAAAATACAACCTTGTAAAACAAGCCTTGCCAAATAAGTAGATTTTAATTAGAGCTAATGGCAACTACAATGTAGAGGCTTCTAAGTAAGGTATAAATATGAGTATCTATATGTAAATAAGTGGTTAGAGAGATATGGATAGCATGAATACAACCCACTAGTAAATATAACAGTACAATTCTTGCGTTCACCGTAGCTTTATTAAAAATGTACATACAGGCAAACACTCACATTAGAACACTGCCGACCAAGAAATCTTGAATGGTAGCCTCAGATAATAGCGATAATAGAATGTCATTGGATGTAGCAGGCTTGAGTTATAAAAGGAATAAGATGTTAGTATCAGCAACTCTCCGAGAGCACTCAAATTAAGCATGTCATAATCGTAGACGAATGCTAAAATATAGCAACCCTAGGACATCAAGCATCAATTAACCTTACCGGCATATAGATACTCTAAGGTAAATAAATAAACATTAACATAAGCAGTTAGAATCACATAAAATGATACGTACCAAGTTTTAACCAGATAGCTAAATTAGAAATAAGGCTAAGCATAGCTAAAGCTTGGATAAAAAAAATAATAATGGTACTATTAATTGAATCCTAATACTAGATTAATAAAAAATAAAGATGAGCATGAAGTAATAAGATATGACTAGTGATAACTGGATGCACGTAAAATGCCATCACATAAAATGTTATGCACCTAGACTCTAAAATTAACTCGGTAATCCCAAAATGCCCTGAATAATAGTACTCAACAAAATAGTACATACTCGTAAGTCCATCCTAACTCATGGAACTTCCTTGATAAATATATAAAAATAATAATAATAAAAGGAATTGTTGATAAAAGATCGAGGCATCGTTTTCTACCACCGGCCTTGCCTCAAATCACCCAAATCACCTATTAACTTATAATAAAGCAAAAGATGAGTTTATTCGGATTTATTTGGATCTTTTGAGTTATGTGCTTTCATTTGGATTCAGTCGCTAGTTGCGTAATTAGAAGTTGGAAGCCGTGAAGATTCAACGGATCAAGCGAGATCAAGCTCAAGTTGAAGATAAGCGCCGAAAACTGAAGAGAAGGCATCGTGTGAGCCCAAGACCGCGGTAAACCGCGCCAGGCGAGTCAATACTTTGATCATGTTGATCCTATGTTTTCTGCAAATTACTTTGTTTTAAATTATCAAATTGCATGCTGTTAATTTATATGCAAATACATGCTTAGTTTAATATTCTAGTTATGTGCCCATTGTTTTCCTTGAATAATATTACCCCTCCTTTGGAATATTTGAATGTGTGAACCTTGTCGCCGTAGCCAAATTTATAATAGTAAACTTTCGAAAATAAAGCCCCTAAATATATGCCATGCTTAGTATTGCGTAGATAATCATGGGCGCGAGAGCGCCCAAGCATCACTTTTTAATACTGAGAAAAATTTATTGGGCAGTCATGGTGGGAATGACTGGTATATTTTGATATGATTATTTTATGCTCCCAAAAATCCCAACTTGCTTTAATATCTGGGCGGATTGGTTCGGGGGTATGGTGCAGCGATGCACGAGAGTGTGGTTTGTGGTAGAACCGCCCAGATACCACTAAGGACTGAATCTTGTCATGTCAACCCGTGTAAAACAGTACAACCACAAGTCTGTAAAGTACAACTTGGCTAAGTAGACTTATCGAAATCCCGGACTCATCTCACTGGTAGTGGATTGATGGGGTTATGCTATGGCAAGGGGGCCTGAAGGGACACCAGGTAGGGTGAAGTTTCTCAGTCGTACTAGCGCAGAGGGGAGGGGAGCCCGTACGCTAGTAGCAGTGAGAAACATCCCGTGCAATTAGATGGGACCCATCGCAAATGGGAGAAGCCCATATAGTGGGATGAGAGAAAGGACTAGATACTTTGAAAAGTCACTGTGATGGTCTGCTCAACCACACGTCTAAGGAATCGTGTGGGGTAACGAGTAGATTGTCTCTTGTGGTGAAAGTGTACAAACTCTGCAGAGTCAAAACTATTCGAATAGCCGTGCCCACGGTCAAGGGCGGACATGGGAACTTAACCAGATATAGTTCTATTTAAAAATGTTTTGTGGGTGGGAATGGAAAAGTGAAGGGCGAAGGACTGCCCTGGTTTGGAATTGCCCTGGGTGTCGTCCCAGTGGTAAGTTAAGCGGCTATAACGCTGAAGAAATTGCTATATGGTGCAGATGCCATGTAACGGTGGATGGAATCTGAATCGATATTAGTAATGCATTTCCTTGTACATTATGATTTGTTCCAAAATTGCTAAGTCATAGGGCTTTTTAATTAATTGTATTCAAAAGCACTCTATGCAAAATAAAATAGCCCGAGCCTCTCCTTTGTTAAGCTATGCATACTATTTATTTGCATTCTGTGTATTGGCTCGCGGAGCACGGGGTCGGAGTGCTCACGCTCGCTTTTGCGACAAAATTCAGAATCAGGAATCAAGTCACTGCACCGCAGCAACAAGATTGGACAAGCTGGCAGAGAAGATGAATATGTCAAGAGCTAGGTCGCGAACCTCCAGTTGGCTGCCTGTGGGCATGTCCTGAAGGTCCCACCTGTGTGCTTCGTTCTTCCGCTGCTGCAATTTAATGATTTCGGCCTAATCGGCCCATGGGTAAGTCTACTATTAAATTTTACGCTTCCGCATGATATGTATTTTGATATTCATTACTGTAACTGTGAGCACTATCTACTGATCCAGGGAATAGTGCAGTAATCACAGAGGAATCCGGATGTTAATATCTGGGTCCCTACATGTTGTCTGGGATCAGGAGACCGAATCGGGCACCCAGGGCGTCCTTCCAATTCGTCGCCCTGGGGGGTGGCACTACTGCTGCACCACGAATGGGTAGACCTGTCAGCATGGACACGTCCTGAAGTGTAACAGTCATCTCGCCCCACGCAAAGTGGAAGGTGTGAGTCTCCGGTCTCCACCGATCCACGAGTGCGGACAGCAACGCCGCATCGAACTGCAACGTATATGGAACATCCAGCATGCGAGCAAGGGGCAAAAGGCCGGTGTCTTGCAGCAGCGAGATGTACCGCTCGTCTAGCGGCCAGTGCTCTCGGGGGCCCCTAAGGACGAAACACGGAGGGCCCTCAGGCATTGATGCCCACGCTGTGCATCGGTGGTGGTCATCCCAACGGGCCTCAAGCAACTCGTACGCCATGTCCTGCCGATGATTGAAAACAAGTCAGTACGCAGTGTCATGAGAATATGCAACATACATAATTTGTAGGTAATGATAATACATCGTGAAATAAATGACAACATAACATGAACAAACGTAATTTGCATCGAACGACAACAAATGATAACGAAATATCGAATAAGTCACAACATAACATAATTTGCAAGAAATGACTCAAACAAATTGTACACGGAAATAATTTGGAAAGATACATTCAGCATAGGTTACAGGATGCACGATCTTGTGCTCGCATCACAACAAAGGCCCGCTATAGTTACAAAACACGGAACCAGCCGTGCACAATGACAATCCATGTGCTACATACTATGGAGCGTTACTTGATGTCGGCCTGTTTGGGCAATGCCTAAATGAATGGCCAACCATCTTGCATAGTCTGCACTTCGGGCGCCGAACCCGATCCCCACGCTGGCTATCATCCATGTCGTTACGAATGCGACGGCTCTGTCTTCGCCCACGGCCGACGTGCTTCAGTGCATCGTTCGGCACCCACTTGATCTGCCCTGGCCAGAGCTCCCTATAATGCATGTCCACCCCGTACGAATGGAACTCCGTGCTCCAGGTTTCAAACAGGTGCTTCATGTCATAGTAATTTGAGATGTAATGCGTGGGCGCCTGGTTCCATAACACACATGCCGCGTACACGTGGGAGCATGGCTTGTGTAGAAGTTGCGACTTGTTGCACGTGCAAGATGCTCTGTCATCAATCGTGCACACCTGCTTACGATCCCCTCTAGCCTGCCCCATCATGTACTTCTGTCTGAGGCGGACCTCAAACTTCCTCCGTAAGCCATCCATGGTCTGAGCAATATGCGAACGAGCCTTCTCCATCTTCTTGTCCATGTAGGCCCGCGCTACCTCGGAGAATTCTTTGCCTTCGTCCATATGCTGCTTCGCCATCATGGCTCTATTGACGAAGTATCCAATTGAACGGTTCCAGGTCTCTTCAACGATTGCAGTGATAGGTAGGGATCTCACGCCCTTTAGAACACCATTGTACACCTCGGACATGTTTGTCGTCATGATTCCGTACCTTGCTCCGCCGGTGTCATGCAGTAGAGACCACATCTCCAGGTCAGGTGCATTGGACTGCACCCATTGTGTGAACTCTCCAAGTCTCGTGGAGCCTCCCTCCACGGCCCCCGCTTCAGCCTGCTCAAGACGTCTCACATGCTTGCTGGTCTCCTCATCAAGGTGCCTCCACAAGGCATCGAACTTCCTCTTCTGGTTCTGCATACAAAGCTTTTTAAACATCTTCATTAGTTCCTTGCTATGGAACCTTCTGTGGAAGTTTGCCGCAAGATGCCTCATGCACCACCGGTTTTTCATGTCATTCCACTGGAACGGAGGCTGTGTCCCGTTCTTCATCGTTCGCATGGCAGACAGCAAGCCTGCATTGCGGTCTGAGATAACACACACATCGGACCGACCTTGTACTACGGCCTGCTTCACATTGACAAGGAACCACAACCAGCTATCTGTATTCTCATTCTCTACAATTGTAAATGCCACTGGGAGTAACTGGTCATTTGCGTCTGCTGCAACCGCGGTCAGGATTGTGCCCTTGTACTTTCCAGATAGGAATGTGCCGTACATCGTTAGCACTGGACGGCACCACTTGAAGCCTTCTATTGCCTGATGGAAGGCCCAGAAGACTCTGTCAAGCACAAAACAATTCGGCCCTTCCGTCTCATGAACCCGCTCGTACTTGTTAATGTACGTGCCTGGGTTTGCTGCTGCAATCTGACTCAACATTCTCGGCACCAGATCATATGCCTCCTCATACGTCCCGAACATACTCCGCAGGACCTTCTGTTTCCCCCGCCACACCTTCTTGTAGCTCACAGCAAAGCCCACCGTGTTCGCTACCTCCGCCATGAGAACCTTGGGAGAAATTGATACATTTGCAGCCACAAGATACCTTATCAGCTCCGCAACATATGACGATGTCATGTTGCGGTGCCTCTGTAGTGGCGCCGCAAGCTCACAAGTGTGATCATTCAGCACCGTTATCCGGAAGTCCGTGGCAGCACCTCTGAACCGCTGCACACGGACCTTGCCAGTGCAGGAGCCGTCGACACACTTCATAATGTAGGTGTCAGGGTTGGACCTGTGCACCCGATATGTCCGGCTGATGTTGACGGCGTATGTGGCAATAGCTTGCTGTGCAGCACTCTTGTTACGGAAGCTCCTCCCTACATACAGGGTGCCTTCATTGAATCCCCACTCTGCCTCCTCCGCCCGTGGCAGAACTAGGGATTCGGCTGCGATGTCGTCCAATCTGGACGGCACGTACGCACCCTCCGTGGTTACAATACCACCTAATACACCTCCCGCTGTAGGTTCCCCTTCTTCCTCCTCTCCTGAACTGGCTGATTCCACATCCTCCTCCTCCTCGCTTTCCTGCACCTGGTTCTCAAGGTACTCGTGACAGTCAACCCGCGTGGCCCACCACCTCTCCGCATCTTCATTCGGCTGAAAACTCTCCGCGCGCCTCCGCAGGTCCCCATCTCCCATTGACTCATTGCCTCCTTCTCCTTCACCAGCATCTTCAAGACCGCCGGAGAGTAATGCAGGATCTGCATCTCCGCCGGCACCAGCAGAGCCACCCATGGCAGATGATTCTGTCCTCTCCACGAATTGAACATACACCATTGGCCTGGCATATATCAATGCGTCTGGGTTGCACACGACCTCCATGTAGTTCGCCCATGAAGCGTCGCTCGTCACCTTTATAAGTTGCCATACTGTCTCCCCTGCAGCACCTCCAACTGTGGCATACACTGCCTCGATCCGTAATTTGTTCCTTGCGGTGTCCCGATCGAATGCGGAACGCACGCATCTCCGTAGCTCCAACAGGCTCATGGTGTTCAGATTGTGTGCCCGGATCACAGTCCAGTCACAATTATTCAGGTAGCCCCGTACAGCCCGTCCCGTACGAGACCACTTCCATAGAACACGAACAAGTCTTGGATGTCACCCATGGCGTACCTAACATAAGCCCAAACTGAACCCTCTTAGTAAATATAACAGGCAACAACTGTACCATCATACATAACCTACTGCGTACCACATACAAGCGTACCATTTATGGAGTGCGCTAACAAATTTCTATATAAATCAAATTACTAATGTAATGTACTTTTTCCAATTTCTATTCTACAAGTCTTACTTCTGTGCTACATATGTTACAATTTTTTCAACTTCATATAGTCTATTTCATTTTTAACTTCTCATTGTATTTTTTTACTTTATTTGCAGAGCGCGCTAACACATTAAATTCAAATTTTACTGCAAATCAAATTACATTTTTTGTAATTTCCCTCCTATTTTGTATTATTATTTTACTAATTAAATCACTAATCGACCAACTCATTTTTCATCATTTCTTACTTACGATTTCTTACATCGATCAAATAACTACATTTTTTGCCAATCTGTTACATCCTCTACATTTCTAGTACTACTTCCTCTACATTTCTAGTACTACCCAACAATGTGCCATGCTTCATATATGCAGCGTTACACTTTAACATAGATTTTTTTTCACGAACATGCACAGCAAGATCTAGTATTATTCAGTGATTTTGGTTACAAGAATGAGTACATGTTAATACAAACAGTACAATGACATCATTTAAATGTTGTTATAATCCACTTAACAAACAGCAAGATTACTGGTTACAACATCAGTACAAAAACTATTCACATAAAATATAAATTACAGTACTCTACAACTACAAACATTTTGTCAACAAAAATTTGCAATATACTACGACCACAAATAACTTCAAATATTTTACATTACAACAACATTACTTCATTTCTTCACATAAAATATAGAATACAACATGATAATTACATAAAATATAGACATATAGAGATCGTTTACGCTAATTACAGGCTAATCACTATAATAGCATCTTAAACGCATGGAGATGATATTTACCTTTTCTTGAAGCTCACGAGACAATCTACAACTTTCACAATTACGAGAACTTCAAATCCCTTCAAAAATTACTGCAAAAATGCGTTCTTCTTTCCTTCACTTGCTGCCTCTCTTGCTGCCTCTCTTCCTCCCTCTCTTGCTCCCTCTCTTGCTGCTTCTTTGGCTGGAGCGCAAATGCAAGCGTTGCTGGAGCTTCCAAACGCAGGTCCTCCTTTTAGTGCACAACATACAACGGCCACATGCAAGAAAGAATGTAGGGGCCGGTTCTCATGTCTTGACACGAAATCAACAAATGCAGCACGGGAAAGAATCTCGCATTCAGCCAGAGGCCACCACGGGCGGCTTTCGGCGCTTTGACGGGACGGCAGCGAGCGACCGATCTCGAGCATGTGAGGAGGGGGGCCCACCCGAGTGGTGCGGTGTGGTGCGGCACCATTAGGGGAGTGGTGCGGTGTGGCACCGCACCATTTGGCTTGACATGACGGCGGGCGAGTGGTGCGGTCGGGGACCGCACCACTCGGGTGTGGTGCGCTCCCCGGCCGCACCACATGCCACGTGTCGCCTTCCCGTTAGTCGTGCGATCGTTTGGAGGCTACTTTTGAAATTGTGTTTTCAGCGTAGCTATTTTTAGAATTAACGACAGCAACAGTGCTAGAAACGTCCAAAATTCCTCAACAGAGACCTTCCAGCGCGCCGCTCGTTGCATGCATGTGCATTGCCAGCGCGTGATCTTTGTCCAGCAGCCACCTGCGTGCCTTTGTCCTATGTCAGCCTGCCACGCATTTCACATATTTCAGCAGTGCCTTTTTGCTGCTAACGCCTAATGGCAGCCGTGGTTTGATTGGTTTGACGCAATAAAGAATGTGCATGTGGCTAGATGTGAGTAAGAAAAGGTATTTGGTCTTTCTGATCTTTTCTTGTGCTGCTCGTGAATGCATTCAGGAGAAGCTGTCCTTTGGAGAAAGCACAGTAGCATAGCATTTTTTTAAAAAAAAAAGAAACAATAACAAAGAGAGATAAAGTAATATTTTTTTAGACTGTGTTTTTTTGTGCTTTTTCTATGTTGACAGGCTTAGACGATCAGAAGATATTAGAAGTGTAAAAAAAATTCTGCTAAACGCTGCAATTATTCATCCTTTTTGATTACCATCGATGATCCTACAAGGACAGTTGAAAAATAATTGGCATCAGTACCTATGGCTTGTTCTAGGCTCCGGACCTTTTGCCTCTCCTGAGCTTTCTCCATCATATTCACCTCTTCATATCTCTTAATCTTACACTTCTCAAGTGTGCATCTTGTTCCCAAACATTCTGCTGTCCTTGCTTAGTAATACTTTCCGGCTCCTTAATGCCATGTCTTGAGAGGATTGCACCTCAACTAACTCTGAACCTTTGTCCTGTTCTGTGCTCTTGCTACTAGAAATCTCCACACCTACAGCTTTAGCAAAACCATCATCCTGAGAGTCTGATTATTCACTCACAGAAAAATTAGCCTGTCTCTAATGTCCTCTTCCCCATTCTGTACTTGATCTTGATATTTACGTGGAGGTACCACTGATTGGTCTTGCACAGGCATTGGCACATCATAGTGATTCTGCGGATCCGAGTTGCCGGCCTATTTTTTAAGTCAAGGGTGAAATCGACCACCGTGGACTCGCATATGAGTGCTTGGCATCATGCGTCGCTACTTTGGTCGCCTAGGTGGCACTACGGACACTCCGCGCCAGTCAAACCAGCACGAAGGGCCCAACACCCAGATGTCACCCCGGGTCAAGGCTCGCCAACGGTGTTTTTTGGGGCAGCGGTCATCGATGTGTTTCTACCTCCAAAGGATCATTGGGCCAAGCTGGCGTGAGTGCGGAAGCTATGCATGCAATTTTGGTCTTCACGGAGGTGATTCGTGCGGTGATTATGTCAATCCGGGCCGTCGACATACTTTTTGAGCTAAGGGTGAAATCCACCACCGCTGCCCCGTGTACGCATGTTTCTTGCTTGCCTACTTTGGGCTAGGGCTGTAAAAAAAGCTCGAGACTCGTAAGCTACTCGGGCTCGGTTCGTCTTAGACTTGACTCGAGTTCGGCTCGAATTATAAACGAGCCAAGCTCAAGCTTGAGCTGAAACTCGCAAGCTTATCGAGCTCGAGCTCGAAAAGCTCGAGTAGGCTCGTTCATTATTGCTAAGCATGACTCTTTAAAGTGTATACACATGTATTTCAATTTTTTTATCAATTGTATTGTCCAAATCACACCGGGCTTATAAATAAGACAATGGTTTAAGCCTAAGAACAAGATAGACTACAGTTGGCTAAGCTTATGGTAGATAAAAAGCTAAAGACTCGTGAATTACTCGTGTTTCGCTCGTCTCAAGTTCGACTCGAGATCGGCTCGAAAGATAAATGAGCCAAGCTTGAGCCTAACTCTAGGCTCAGGTGATTCTGAGGCTCGGTTCGAGTTCGATTCGATTCTCTAACAAACTCAAGCTTAAGGCAGTGAGCTCGCTCGAGCTCGGCTCATTTACAGCCCTACTTTGGGCGCCTAGGGGCACTATGAATGCTCAGCGCTGGTCGAACCAGCACGAAGGGCCTAGCGCCCAGATGTCGCCCAGGTCAGGGCCTGCCAACGGTGTTTTTTGGGCCAGCAGCCGCGGGACGTTGCTACCTCCGCGGGAGCATCAGACCAAGCTAGTGTCAGTGCGAGAGGCTTTCGGCTTTCGCAGAAGTGATTCATGCAGTGATTCTGCTGATTTAGGTCGCCGACTTAATTTCTAAGCTAGGGGTGAAAACCGCAACCGTGGCCCAGCATATGCGCCTTTGGCCAGCGTGAAGGCCCAGATGCCCCCCCCCCCCCCCCCCCCCGGGGGGCGGAAAATGCATCATTTTATTAGGCTCCGCTGTAGCTCTAATCCACACTGCATGTAGCTTTGACTTGCCCATTGTCTCGGCAGTCCACTTTGCAACTGAAACTGAAGCTCCAGAGCCAGATAAAAGACTTGAACTTCCTGAACTCATCAATTCTAACCACACTTGGGAATTTCATGAGATTTGTCTTGTAACCATGAACGTCAGCTGACCAGGACCACCCCCAGTCAAACATTTCAGTAAAATCAGCTAATAGTTGATCTACAAATACCGATCCATCAGTCACTGTAATCAGAGCTGTAACATTCTTTGAGCAAGAATGACGACACAGCATTGTTACTCTGATATTATGTCCATACTCCCAGTATTTGAAACACACAACCTTCTTAGCATTCTGAGTCACAGGAGCAGTATTAACATTTTGAGGAGCTACAGCATTTACCTTTGGAGTTTCAGATGATGCTCCACCTTCTGCCCCCTGCTGAGTCTGGTTGCGGACTTGATACCTTTGGGCTGGTTTCTGTATCTTCTCAGGACCTCTGCTCCCACCAGAATTTTGTGGCGGAGTGGTGTTCTTAAACCCTCCAGTTCTCTCAGGCAAATTTGCTCCCTGCGAAGACGACGCGTTACCATGATTCTGTGGGGGATGCAAACCATGAGCCGTCGTGCTGAACCGCCGGGATGGTGCAGACGTCGGTTGGCCTGCCTGGCCGCGACTGCCTGAGTTGTTGAAGCCCGCTCCAGAGGAGCTATGCCAGGTAGAACCCCAGCCCAGTTGTCCCTCCGGCCATCGCCACGGCCGCCCATCGGACCGGAACTCTAGTTTTCTTTAACATTCAAAGCTCACTCACTTTCTAATGGTCCATGGATATCGGTGCTAGCAAGGTACCAATGCTCGCCCCTGCATCCGACCTCGGTTAAGTTCAGGTAGCGCCGCCGCGGCGTCGGCTCGCCTTCGTCCCCGGCGACGGTCGCTGTGGACGGGCTCACACGTTGCATCCCCACGGCTCACTGATGGCACCATTAGCACCTCCCCGGTTGGAGGTAATATGAAAAATGGTAGCTCTACGCGGCTATGGCCATGCATAAATGATGCAGCAGTAGGCACGCACGTTCGTCTTCTCGGTCAAGTTTTTTCAGCTTGCATCTCAACCAGACAACCACTGCATGTAATGTAATCTCTTCCTCCACGCAGCTTGGGGTCGAACTATTGTTTCGATGATAATGGTTTTCGTTGGCGCTGTCTGAGACCACGGAAACATCTATTTTGGGAAAAAAAAAAGATTTTTCTTTTGCGTTCTTTGGAAAGAAGAGAAGACCACCGCAACATGCATCTCGCGGCGCTGACGAGCGTCTCGTGCAGGGAGGTGGTCGGTGGACTGAAGGCCTCTGCCGCACGGTGGTGCTTGGGACGAAGCGCGCGGCTGGTGCTCGGCGGAATTAAACGCGCCTGGCGAGAAGAAGGGAAAATTGCTCTCATGCCACAAACTTAAATATCATCCTCTCTTTTGCCACACACTTAAGTGGCTTTGTTATTATGCCACAAACTTCAGTTATTTCTCTTTTGTTTTGCCATTTCCTCCACTTAAAATCTATTTTGCCATTTCCTTCATTTGGACTGACTTTTTTGCCCTCGCTCCCCTACCTCGCCCTGTCACCTCCTTCCCCGCCGACTCCCCCCGCCTCCCCTCCAGCCACGCCGCCGTCTCCCTCTTCAGCTCCGCCTCTGGGGTCCCCCTCGCCTCCGTCGACGGCTCCGCGCTCACCCTCCTCTGCACCGACGCCGTCTCCGCGCTCGCCGCATCCCTCCTCGTCTCCCCCGACCGGCCCCCCTCACCCTTGCCCTCGCGGGCGCTGGCGCCTCCCGCCTCCCCTCCATCCACGCCGCCGTGGCCGCCCTCCCCTCCATCTCCCGCATCCTCGTCTGGAACCGCACCAGGGCCAAATCCACCGCGCTCGCCTCGAAGCTTCGGGACGTGCACCCAGGGATCACCGTCGAGGAGGTCGACAGCATGGATGAGGCGGTGGCCGCGGCGGATGTCGTGAGCTGCGCGACGGGGTCACAGGAGCCGATCGTGCGGGGGGAACTGCTGCGGCCGGGGGGCGCACCTGGACCTGGTCGGGTCCTTCACGCCGGCGATGCGGGAGTGCGACGACGAGGCGCTCCGGCGGGGGAGGGTGTTTATCGACTTCGAGGCGGCGATGGAGGAGGCCGGGGAGCTGGTGGGCGCGCTCCAGTGCGGCGTGCTGCGGAGGGAGGACGTGGCCGGGACTCTCGCGGAGCTGGCCGCCGGGACCGTCGCGGGGCGGCACAGCGACGACGAGATCACCGTGTTCAAATCCGTCGGCACGGCGGTGGTCAATCTCCTGGCGGCGCAGCTGGCCTCCTGGAGGCGGCGGAGCTGAAGAGGGAGACGACGGCGTGGATGGAGGGGAGGCGGGGGGCGCCAGCGCCCGCGAGGGCGAGGGTGCAGGGGGGCCGGTCGGGGGAGACGAGGAGGGAAGCGGCGAGCGCGGAGACGGCGGCGGTGCGGAGGAGGGTGAGCGCGGAGCCGTCGACAGAGGCGAGGGGGACCCCAGAGGCGGAGCTGAAGAGGGAGACGGCGGCGTGGATGGAGAGGAGGCGGGGGGAGTCGGCGGGGAAGAAGGTGACAGGGGGAAGAAGGTGACAGAGCGAGGTAGGGGAGCGAGGGCAAAAAAGTCAGTCCAAATGAAGGAAATGGCAAAATAGATTTTAAGTGGAGGAAATGGCAAAAGAAAAGAGAAATAACTGAAGTTTGTGGTATAATAACAAAGCCAATTAAGTATGTGGCAAAAGGGAGGATGGCTATTAAGTTTGTGGTATGAGAGCAATTTTCCCCGAGAAGAACCGCCCGGTGGGTGTTCGACGAAATGCCCCGGCAAGGCTGCCCGGTAGGTGTTCGACGTAATGCACGCGAAGAATGGGCCGGGCGTCCTGCGAATGGCGATCCCGTGGCCTTCCGGCCCAGCTCGAGATTAGATCTTGTTTCATTGTGCTTTCGTTGTGATGGTGCTGCCTGGACATGGACATTTTTGTTATCGTGTGAAAAAGATGTGTGTGTGGGGGGGGGGGGGGGGGGGGGGTTCTCTCTTTTTTGTCCTTTTTGCGTGGTCGCAAATAAGTGAAAAATGGAAGTCCAAAAAGCAGGCAGAAAGGAAGACTTGGAAGTTGGAAAGTCTTCAACGCAAGGCTGCATGTGGTGCAACTTTGGTTGGCCATCAATAACACAAACCGGTCTTTGTCCGTCTGGTAGTAGTCTGGTACTTCAATTGGTATTAGCTTATTATGCAGTAACGCAACTTGGGTTTCTTTGGATAAAGGGAAGAGGGCAACTAGCGCAGTGTGTGGCAGGACTCACAGAGCACTCCCAACAACCTATGTGCAGTACTCAAAAAACTAGATGATTAACAAACAGGGCAGAGGCACATGTTTGTTTTATATTTCTGTCAGAGTTGTTAATTAACTGCTTATCCAACTAATATGGTTAAGTATTGTTTGTAATGCTAAGCTGACACCAATTTCAGGCACTGGTTGGATAGGTCTTCAAACTTTTTGCTACCATTTGTAGGCTTGTAACATACGTATTCCTTACGACCATACCTGGGGATTTCATGGTAGATGGCAAATTAGCCTTCAAAGTATGCCATGATTATTGCGTATGACAATACCAAAATGCTGTCAAAAAAATCATTCATGGGTTTAAGACAAGGGCCAACGGCATAATAATAAGATCAACGCCAAGTCTCCCAAGTCAAGTCAACTGAAAAGACAAAGACAAGTCTGCATGTTCACATACCTGTTGTAGCATTGAAATTCTAAAGTACTGATCAACTTTCACACATCACAATAAGATTTTCAAATTATGAAGAACACCTTTTAGTATATTCTTGAAGTTCAGTTAAAGATGAAAAGACAAATAGAAAGGCTTGCAGAAAGAGGACCAGAAAGGAAACGGACTAGGAATCCTGCAAAGCAACACAGTTGCTGCATCCTAAATGAAACATATAGATAGGCTTAATTGATTCATAGATATTTGTTCATTTCTTTGGAAAACTGTCTTGGATGTTTGTGCAAGTCGTATCATAATTTGACAATACAAAGAATTCTCTTGCAATCAGGTGGAAATGTAGAAAATATGCTCTGATTGTAATGCCAGTAGAAAGAAAAAAGAGAAGGAAAGCGAAGAATGGAAAACAATCTAGGGGAGAATAAAAGGTTTTGCCATCAGAACCTTTCGGCTTTAGAATGCCGAATAGAATATCGCTTATCAAGGTTCTCAGACCATCCGGGGCCGGTCAGCACCTCTCGCATACGTAGGCATCATCATTCGGCAATAGAAAAATCTAACGTCCACGTTTTTACCGACTTACCTTCTGCAGTAGAAAACCCGGAGAATAATGCCGAATTCACCCTATGGACCACCGGTCCAAGAGCAAAAGCAAGCCAAGAGAGCCAGGAAAGAGAAGGAAAGCAAAAGCAAACTTGGTAGTGCACAGGCTAGGAAAGAGAAGGCGACCGGAGTCTCCTCCTTCGAAAGCAAACAAGCACCAACATCCATCCCTCATTTCATTACACAATCGAGAGGATACCCAAGCCAAAAGAGCAAGCACCATCTCACACATTGCCTTGCTCGGCCACCAACAAAGAGCCAAACGCCACCTCAGTCCACCGATCACACAAAGAGGAAGGGGGGACGGAGGAGAGGAGCTTGGAGAGTTGGGGAAGACTGACGACATGTGGACAGAGTCCACGGCGACCACAAGCTGCCTAGGACCACCGGAACCACACTGAACTAGACAAGGACAAGGAGGAGGCGAGAAGGGCCAACAAAAATGCGTGGAGAGCGCCATCGCCACCATGGCCATCGTCATCACCTTCTCATCCCCACCCAACCTGATCCAAGTAAGGTTTTCTTTCCCCAACCCTTTTTCCTTTGTCCATAGCACGACAGAACCGCATGACACACACCAATGCCATCAGTGACGAGCCTGTAGGAACTGTCGTGCGCCCTTGGAAGGGAGAACATGTTCCCAGTGCATGTCTCCCTACCAAGTATCGTCGTGACAGCCACTGTGGGCGTTCCCAAGACCGTGCGTACATAAGAATAAAGCAAGACGAAAATAGAGGCTAAAGTAATGTGCGTAAAGTAAAGGAGAAGAAAGAGAGGACCATCTTAGGTAGAAGGGGGAAGGAGTGAACTGGTGGAGCCGTAGCCCACAGTAGGGACCGCCGGGGACTGAGGTCATGGCGCTCGGCCATGGCGGGCCGAGCCGGCATCAACGGCGGCGAGGAGCCCCCACCCAAGGTGAACCTAAGGGGAAACCTGGGGAGTAGCCACGAGCAGGAGGCAGGATTGAACCATTGGTGTCGTAGCCAAGTAGACCAAAAGGAGGCACAACAGTGAGCCTTGCACCGTAGAGGAAGGAACAAACTCCAGCATCGCGAATATGTCAGATACTCCTGACGAGGTCCTTCGGCCCATGCAACCTTGCGGGAATCGACACAATCAGCTTCATGCGTGTTGCCTCCAGAGCCTCTATGGATTCCTAGGCTAAAACAACTGACTGATCGTGGAGGTGATGACCCTCCGCATCCTCGGACACCAGGCAGGCCTTCTCCTACTTGAGGACCACAATTGCTAGGGGGGTTATTCCTCTCCTCTGTCGCCCTAGCGCTGGCTTGGAGCTCGATGGCCTTCACGTCGGAGATAGCCTTTGCACCCTCTGTCTCAAGGAAGCAAATGTGCTCCACCTACTCGGTGGCAAGAGCCGAGGCATCCTCCTCGGCCTTTCATGTTGGAAATATGCCCAAAGATAATCATAGAGATGATTATATTTTATTATGTTCATTATTTATTGAATAATATATTATCTTGTTTCTTGAATAATATCGTCAATATTTATTAGCAAGTATGTTACTTGATTGTGAAACTCTATATTTCTGCAATGATTATTCTTAAACAATCCCTAGTCGAAAACATAGGAGAACACATATGAATAGACTAGCATATGCATTGGCTGATGACCATGTTTCACGGGTCATACATATGAAGATATCAAACCAATAATATGGACACATGCTAGTGAATATGGGGTTGGATCGGCCCACCATGAGACACTGCGAGAACGTTGCATTCTTAGATGTCATCAATTGGTTCCATTTACAATGTGTATGCTATGTCTTTAGACTTGAGGTCGTCGCACGTACTCGAGATGCAAATGGCTTACTTAGGGGTTGCTAACACACTACTCTGTAACTGGGTAATTATAAAGGTAACTTTCGGGTTTTGTCATGATGCATGCATTGAGGCATGGTCGATCAAGATAGGATTTGTCCCTCCCTGCAACAGGAGAGATATCTCTAGGACTTTCAAGTGATTGGATTCAAGAAATGCATGGACATGCTACTTGCAGTTAAAGAGTTAACCGTACTCAGGGAATTCAAGTCACGTGATCGAGAAAGAGTGGTCAAGCTAACCAACAAGGATGGCACATACTCACCTTGAGCTTGACCGATATCGTGAAGTAAAGAGAAATGCATATAAGTTGTGTTGAGGTTTGTCTAGTATGATCTTTACGTATACTTGTGAGTTGACATGTCTTACTATAGGCCGCTACCGATTAGTGGACGAGTAGGAGTACTCGAGCCATATTCAAGTGTACGTGAACCTATAGGGTCACACACTTAAAGGGCTGAAATATAATTCAGATGGTGATCTGAATTCATGTGGGCCACGAGTTCCTAATGGGTCTCAAGTTCGAGACCCATCATGGATGCCTATAAATAGAAGGGTGGTGGCATAGGGTTTGTAGAGACAATTAAGAATTCTCGAAACCCTAGTTGCCACACCTTCCTCATCTAATACCACATAGCCGACGCTAGCACTTCAGCGTGTGGTGTTGTTCCTGCCCCGTACGTGTGGAGACCTTGGAGGTGTTGATACGAAACTTTAGCACTAGGACGATCCACAGCCTGTGACGATCACAAGGAGCTGGAGGAGGAAACGTGCAGCTAGTACGACTACCACCGCATCAACACACTACATCGACTCTACTTCTGCTATGAGTCTACGCATCTAGTGATAATCCCGTGATCTATTACTAGTGGAGATTCCCTGTTTACGCGGTAGAATTTTTGAAATTGTACTTGTATAGGCTACCCGTGGCCCTTCATTTCAAGCAGCTACAACCTCTGCCTGGGCAGCCCTAAGTTGTTCTTGGGCGTTAGGGACCTCACAATAGGTGGCTGCATGCAACGCCCGTGATAGAGCCACCGTCTACACAAAAAAAGACAATATATATACACATATATAAATACACACATATATACATATATGTATGTATATGTATATTATTGCATGCATACAGACTATACGAGGACAACAACACGTTACGGCATAGCGTACCTTCGCCTCGCAGGCTTCGAGAGCATTGAAGAGCAACTCCGTACAGCATGACTGCAATACCCCTCAGTCCAACAAAGCGTCAGCGCAATCCACCGCAGCTCACATGGCGCAAAGTGCCTCTGGGTGGGGAATGAAGTCCTCAAGCAATAGTCGGCATGCCTCCATGCCCGCCACCTCCATCGGAGCAGACCATGAGGTGTCCTCCGCGGCAACTGTGGTTTCGCCTCTCTGAGGCGCCCCATTGCAAGGCGCTTGCGCTCCCACCGCTAGAGAAGGAGGGGCCACTATCGAGGGCGATAGCGTACAAGAGCATATCAGGGACAGCTTTGCGAAGTCCTGAAAATCGAAGGGCTCAAATCTGCATTGGGGCTACATAGAATGCGGATGGGAGTGTTGTCCTTGGCACACGCAAAGCTTCGCACAAGAGACAAAGTTGGCACAGAGTCCATGGCACTACCTGGGGGTCTCTTGGGCGCTCTAGCTTCGGAGCTCGAGCCTTCCTCCAGGACATCTAAAGCAACGTGATACCCCATCGTGGGGTCGGCCGAAGGAGAATTCAAATGGCCCACTTTGTTGGGCGATCCGGTGAAGCAGATGACGTGGGCTCCGCAAGTGCCCCTGAAGGCCTCATCGGAGGCAGGTCGAGGTCCACACTGCCACCCTCTGCATCACCTTCCACGTAGGCCTTAGAGTCGTCCGGATGGCAGCCCTCATCAGCACTCTCCCTACTTTCTCCCTCACCCTCCCCCACCGCACCATCTTCGCCCCCGTTGAGTTCCTCCAGGCTTGCCTCAAAGCCAACAGGAGCAGGGGATTGATGATGGAGGGATTGCGGCAATGGGTAGAGGCGAGTCTTCACACCCATCAGGGTCATGACGAACGGCGCCATCCTCGCCATCACTTCCTTGTGAACTACGCGACCTACAGCCACTAGTGGCAAGAATGGTTCGCTCGGTAATAGGGAGTCTGATGGCCTCGCAAACACGGTTGATGCGTGGCCCATTCAATGCCATGGCGGCCCAAAGGCTATGCTCCTTCAAGATGTACGGGCCCAGGAACACGACCGTGGCCCTCTTAGCCTCTAATGATAGCACTGCACCGTGTCTACACAATAGGTGTCAGCACCCAACGAAGCCGAAGGACTGAAAAACAAAGATACAACAAGTGAAGCCCAAGCAACCTACCCAGAGTGGAAGGCCTCTCTAGCTGTGTCAGGGGGTGCAGATCCTATCCTCCCGAGCAGATCCGGTCTTTACCTCCCAGTGAAGGGCCAGAGAGGACACGCGGAGCATGTAGAACTCCTCTGCGAAGTCACGGATGTTCATGCGCTGTGCAAGCGCGGGAAGCCTCCTCACGCGCATCTTATCATCTCAGTTAAGCTTCACGCGTGACGAAGGAACAAAGTCCAGGATGCGCCCAATCCAGTGGAGGATGCTCCCTGGCTCGACGGTGTGGTAGAACCACCTTTGGAGCCAATTTGACTCCTACTTTATCCGCATCAAGTTGGAAGGGAAGTTGAGAGACCATGTGGAGGTATCCCCATGTTGGTGATGAGTAATTGACGGTTGGTTTAGTGATTTTGAGTTTGTTTTGGGTATTCTAGGGTTGAGTACTTTTACTTGTGCTTATGTTGATTATGCTGTTTCGTGCGATGCTATGTGACGGTTTGCTTGTCTGTGTGACTGCAGAACTTCGGAGCTAGGTCATGGTGAGGCGAGGAGGACCGGGACTAGGCACGGGACGTGTTGAGGTCCAGACGGTCGGTGATGCCGAAGATGATCGAGGCTGGTGAGGTGGTTGCGAGTCAGGAGACGAGGAACCGGAGCTGGAGCTACCGGTGACAGACACGACGGGCGACGACGAACGAACCGGGACTATACTCAGGGAGGAGTCGGAGGTCCAGACGGTTTGGAGGTCGGTTGCGGTTGTGCACGACGAAGCGGACCGGACTAGACTCAGGGAGGAGTCGAGGTCCAGTCAGTCAAACGTGCCGGTTGTGGGAAGCTTCCAGAAAGGTGCTTGAAGGGCAAATTGGTAATTTGACTCAAGCAATGGAGGTGGAGGCAGATTTCCCTCCAAAAAATCTAATTTGACCCTTTTTGCCTCAAGTGTGTGTGAGGCATGGAGTGTGTTTGGTATTACTCTTCTTGATTTCCTTCTTTGGGGATGAGCCCTATTGTTAAAAGGAGAAGGAGGTGGAGTAGAAGGGCATCCACTCAGGCATTCCAGTGTGTGTATTCAGTTGTAGAGAGCATCCTGTAGAGAGAACTCAATAGCTTGAGTTGAGCAGTATGCTCTGCGTGTGTAGTATGTGAGCTCCCTTCTCAAGCATGTAGTGAGAAGGTTGCAATCCTTTGTATCAACTGCGTATGGGGACGTAGAACTCTTATTTGTGATCATTCATCTCCATTCCAATGAATACTTTTGAGTTCTTGAGTGTTCCAGTTCGTTCTTCAGTTCTCTGATGCTCTCTGCCTATTTTCTTCCTCTCGATGATTAAGCTGTTTCTTTGAGCAAGGAGTAGCAAAATGGATTGCTCTGTGATGGGATGATGTTTCTAGACCATTTGGTCAGCTAGTTCCCTAGAGCAAAAATCTCTGAATCAAAAGATTCCATTTTACCCTTTTGCTCTGTTCTCAGGGATTTAGGGTTTGGAGACAGAGCTTCTTGGTGTTTCTTGATTGCTCTTCATAAGATGCCCTAAGATTTGTTCCTTGTGGTTGTGTGGTCTTCTCCAGCTAAATGACAAGGTTTCATGTGTAAAGATTTAAAGATTGTTGAGAAATCTGAAAATCAACCTCTTGCTCAACTCTTTTCAGATTTGTGCTCAAATTTCAATTCCATGCCTTTTTGATGGTTTCCCTTGGCTCCCTAGGACCTCCATACTATTTGGGTTATTTCTCTGCTGATTTGAGCTGAAAAGATTAAAATCAAAAGGTCAATTTCTCTGATTACAGAATCTCAGCAGAGTCAGCTCAGGTTTTCGGCCGAGGGATTTGGAATCTAGGGTTAGGCCGGTTTGACCGGTTTGATAATGGTGGTCAGACCGGCCAGTTAACTTCGGTCTGACCGGCGCCCAATTAGCGGTCTGACCGGCGGTCACAGACCGGTCTGACCGGCGGTCACAGACTGGTCTGACCGGCCGAGCCATGGCGGTCAGACCGGCCTGTTACCTGAGGTCTGACCGGCCGGCCGCCTTTTCTGCTGAATGTGTTCGTTTGCTGCCATTTTCTCCTGAGGCCTTTTATTGGTTAATCCTCCTTTGTGTTTTTCTTCTTTGGGTTTCAGATTCTTTCAGAGAGCATGTTCTTTCCACTTCATAGCTTTACATAGCTCTCGGAGAGGTGAATCGCTTGTGGATACTTTGAGGGGCGATTTTTAAAGAGGCACCATTCACCCCCCCTCTGTTGCCATTCCGATTCTACAGAAGTCCTTGAGCAGCCAGAGTGAACTGGAGAGTTGACGCTCGCCAAGATCAAATATTGTCCGTCACCCACCCGCTTCGAATGGCACCGAGCGTCATGCAGGGAAATGAAGACCTCCACACTAGGAATGGTGACCTCCTATCGGGTCACCCATGAGAAAACCACAAGCTATGCAATGGCATTCGCCATAAGCTATAGGAGCTCCAAGTCATAGGCATGGAGCACTTCACCAACAAAGTGCGCGGCAGGGATGTGGAGCCTGCTGGAATTAATCTTGATGAGTGGTCGAAGCCACACTCAAAGCGTGGTCGAAGCTCTAGACGAAGCAGCAGTCGAAGTCGAAGACACAGAGTATGAAGGTAGTCAAAGGCATCAAGCACGAAGGTAGTCGAAGACTCTGAGTATGCGGGCAGCAATGGTCAAAGTAGCCATGGTTGTAAGGCATCCATGGTCATAAGGCTCTATGGTCGGAAGGCAGCCGTGGTCATAAGGCACCATGGTCGTAAGGCAGCTGAGGCCCTAAGACACCATGGTCGTAAGTCATGGAAGCTACAGTGGTCGTAGAAGCTACAGTGGTCGTAGAAGCTACAATGGTCATAGAAGCTGAAGCGATCGTAGAGTGTGAAGCGATCGTAGCCGTAAGAAGCAGTCCACTGAGAGAGTATTGTCGGAGTGACAAGAGAGTATTGAGCGATTCAATCCCACCAGAGCCCAGCATTGTAGTAGGCCACGAAGACAAGCGTCTCACCCTCCTGTGGTCGTGGGAAGACTTCGTTAACTGCCGCTTGGCGGACATGCTGTCGGTAGGAAGCCTTCTCGTCATGCATGAGTGCGTCAAGGAGCTTGTCGATGACTATCGATTGGCCAAAAGCGTTGACAAAGGAGCCGACCACTTTCTCCGATGCTTTCCACCGCTTACTAGTGGCAGGCTCGGATTGTGTGTCCTCACTGCCACGACTTGTCAACGTTGCCGATGTACCGTCACGTCCAGTGCACTCACTTCCTCGAGTCATCACACAAGACAAACATGCAAGAGGCTGAACGCTTGGCGGTGAGCAGCATGAGTAGCAATGGTGACGCGCAACATGAAGCAAAGAGCAAATGGCTCCAACCCAAGCGCCATAGGCCTTAAATATCAATGGGACAAAGGCTTTAATTATGACGAGACTAGACGCATCTTTTTAGGGGCCATGCGCGCCCCTGTAATCAGCACAACCGCCCATGAAGCACATCGCACGGGTGGATCGCGGTCATGTGTACGGCGCCAGCACTCCTAATCAAGGGCAGCATATGGAGCGAGCACGGGCACTGAAAAGATAAGACGGTAGCGACGAGCCAAAGAACAAGACCAAGGGCACAAGGCCTCCGACAGGACGCCGAAGCCCAGCCATACTGCCCGCACGCACCCTCATGGAAGTCACCGTCAGCAACAATCAAAATAAAACAAGAAATTTACCAGCCAACAAACTGGTGAGCCAAAGGGATGGAGGGGAACACGAAGCAAGCAACATGATTTTGGCCTGCCAGTCACGAAGCCCTCGACTATAAGAGACTACTGTTAGGGTAGTGGCCCTCACTTGGCTCAATTGGCCCAATGAGCCAAAAGCCCATTATGTATGTGATTACATGGCAAACCCAATATGGCTATGCCAAGGAAATTGCATGTTTACCCTCACTATTACAGATCCTAAGGGGGCATTGTGTAAACAACTTCTCTTATGGCTATAAATATGACCCTTAGGGCACTATGAAGAGAGGGACAACATTTCTATAATAAAATGTTTAAGTAATAACTAAGCGTGGTACATACGCTCTACACTTCTCCCTACATTGAGGGGGTGTTTGGTTGGAGGCCACAATTTGCCATGCCTCAACTTAAGAATTTGCCACACTTGTGGCTAGCCAAATTTGTGGCAAAAAAGAGGTGTTTGGTTGATAACTAAGGTGTGGCAAAAACTTTGTGGCTATTGTTTGGTTCATTGCCACAAAAGTGTGGCAAAAAATTGTGGCTATTGTTGATAACAAAAGTGTGCATATTTTTAAAAAACATATATAAACTCGTCACAAAGAGCAAAACTGTACATGTATCAGCTGACAAATACTTGCAAGAGAACATATAGCAGCAATAAGAGTATACATGTGTTCACTAGATGCAGAACAGCATCATTAGCCGCCGTCGCCATGGAGCCCCTACATCCTCAGATCCGCGCGACTCGGAGGGGAGGGAAGGACCGGCGGCCGAGCTTGGAGGCGACGGTGGGAGCGGCGGCGGAGGAGGAATCGAGCGGCACGGGGAATCGAGGAACGGAGCGGTGACTGGAGAGAGAGCGAGCAGAGAAAAAATGGGAGGGTGTGGCGCGCCAAAGGCCAGTGAGGCGGGGAAAATCGGCGCCACACTTTTGGCTGTGAAATACTGTGGCGGCAGGAAGTTTTGGCTGTGGCAAGCCTTAGTATAATCATCAACCAAACATTAGCCAAAGTGAGTGTGGCATGCCTAAGTTGAGGTATGGCTGGGTGTGGCCTCCAACCAAACACACCCTGAGTCTTAGGCTTTGAGTAGCACATTGCAGTCTTTCTGTAGCCGCGTTATCTATTATTTGGCACGCAACCACAACAATAGGATTGTGGCATACGTATTCCTTACGACCAAACATACCGAGGATTGGTTTTTTGAGGAGTTCATGGTAGATGGCAAATTAGCCTTCAAAGTATGGCATGCTTATTGCGTATGACAATACCAAAAGGCTATCAAAAAGAATCATAATGGATTTAAGACAAGGGCCAATTTAGCGTGTTTGGTTGCCCGCAGGGATCACGCCGTCTAGGCCGCGCGGGCCTGGCTCCCAGGAAACGCGCGCGTGTTTCGTTTCTCTGGAGCCTGGCTGCGCTCCTCTAGCTGCACCTTACGGGCCTGACCTACGACCAGATGCAGGCAACCAATCAGTGTCCCACTGCATTCCACAGGCCAGGCCAGGCCGGATGCAGGCAACCAAACGCGCCAAATAAGATCGGCCAAGTCTCCCAAGTCAAGTCAACTGAAAAAGTAAAGAAAAGTCTACATACCTGTTGTAGCATTAAAACTGAAGTACTGATTAGCTTTCACACGTCAGAATAAGATTTGCAAATTACGAAGAACACCTTTTAGTACATTCTTGAAGTTCAGTTAAAGATGAAAAGATAAATAGAAACGCTTGCAGAAAGAGGACCAGAAAGGAAACGGACTAGGAATCCTGCAAAGCAACACAGGTGCTGCATCGTAAATGAAACATATAGATAGGCTTAATTGATTCATAGATATTTCTTTATTTGTTTGGACAACTGTCTTGGATGTTTGTGCGAGTCGTGTCATAATTTGACAATACAAAGAATTCTCTTGCAATTACGTGGAAATGTAGACTCTGATGTGAACCGAAACACAAACATTTGGTCCACACTTTTTTGTGGTGGTCCACTAAAATTATTAGATGAAGATGGGCGTACACTGCATAAACTACCATGTTTTTAAGGCGGCTAAGAACAAAGCTTCTGCAAGTCTGAAAAGGTCCATGGCTTGGACTTTGATGTCATTATCTGACTGGTTGGCTTTTAAATCTTTGTTTGTCTCTCACACTTCCCCCTTCTATCTTGTGGAGGTGTATATGAAGACCAAGACCTGCGCCATATAGCTCATCCCCATCTTGCAAACCTGCAAATTTTACAATCTTCAGAGAAAAAGTAGAGATCTGCAAGGAATCTTTGAGCTCGACTCCATGGAATCTGAAGAGCAACCTGGCAATGGCCATGTGCCTCGCAACACTCCCGATGAGCAACAAGCACCGCAGCAAGTCAAAGGTGACCAAAATCCCGGCGCCGATGAGGCTGAGCTCCTATGGAAGCTAAGGAAGTACCTGATGCTTCTGGCAATCCTAGCCGCGGCCATCACCTATCAGGCAGGGCTGGCCCCTCCAGGTGGCTTCTGGCAAGACAACAAGAACGGCCACATCGCCGGCGATATCGTGATGAGAGTTAGCTACCCCAAGCGGTACCATGTGTTCTTCTACTGCAACACAACAGCATTCATGGCTTCACTCATCGTCCTGATATTGCTTCTGGTCAGGGAGCTGAGCCGCAATGCGGTTTGGCTCCGCTCGCTTCAGTTCGCGATGGTGCTGGGCCTGCTTGGGCTCATGGGCGCCTATGCCGCCGGGAGCTGCAGGGAGGTGAGGACCTCTGTTTACATTTGGGTATTACTAGTTGGCATCTTCGCGTATATCACACTCCATGTCATATTCTTCCGGCATTTGGCACCTCAATGGCTGCGAGATCCATTATTGCATATTCGTAAACGTTGGAAGGAAATTCTGGGGTGCATTTTCAAGAAAGAAGAGAGCAAAACAGATGTGCAAGAGGCTCCAGACCAGACGGAAGAACTGGAACGAAATCGCAGTTTCTTGCTGGTTCTTGCCACATTGGCAGCAACAGTGACATATGTCGCAGGGCTAAGCCCACCAGGTGGCTTCTGGCCTGATGACAACAAGCCTAGCCACCTTGCTGGTGACCCAGTGCTGCGAGATCACTACCCCCGCCGGTTCAAGGCGTTCTTGGTCTGCAATGCCACTGCCTTTGCTGGATCCTTGGTGATAATCATCATGCTTCTCAGCGACACAGCAGTGAATCATGTTGTCAAGTCAAATGCTCTGCGGTTGTGTGTGCTGGTGAGCCTCTTTGGACTTATGGGGGCTTATGCTGCTGGGAGTTGCAGGGAGGTCCGTACATCTATCTATGTATTTGCACTTGTTGGTGCAGTCTTGTTCTACCTCATCATTCAGTGGATTGAACCTGTTGTGCCCAAGCCAGAGTGTGTAGAAAATTCCATTAAATGGATGAGAATGAAGAAGAATAAAGTACTTCAGAAGCTGAGCTCTTTTATTATGAAGGGGGGTGAGAATCCAAACATGAATAAGCCAGAGACACTGTCAGGGCCTGGCACACAACATCCATCGAACAACAGCATGTTAAGCACTGCAAGTGATGCTAAGGATGATCTACAGAAGTTGCGCACATATCTTCTATTGCTTGGCATCCTTGCCGCTACTGTCACATACCAGGCTGGGTTGAATCCACCAGGTGGCTTTTGGACAGACAGTGAGGACGGGCATCTTGCCGGCGACCCAATTTTGGAGGCCATCAATCCCAAGCGCTACAAGGCATTCTTCTATTGCAATGCCACAGCATTTGTGGCATCTTTGGTGATTATCACCTTACTTCAGAGCCAACTGATTACCGTTGGTGCAATGAAGCGTCACATATTGCAAACAGCCATGGCATTGGACCTCTTTGGTCTTATGGGGGCCTATGCCGCTGGAAGCAGCAGAAAGTTCTCAACATCCGTGTATGTATTCATCTTGGCCTTTCTTGTTTTCACATATGTTGTACTCCATGTTCTGCTATCTGTGGCTCTCAAGACTGGTCTCATAAGAACCGAAGTGATTGATAATGATTGTGAAGGAAAAGATATGGAGAAGCGGCGCAAGTTTCTGATGTTGCTTGCAATTCTAGCAGCTTCCATCACATATCAAGCTGGCATAAGCCCACCAGGTGGCTTCTGGTCTGACAACAAAGATGGCCACAGAGCAGGTGACCCAGTGTTCCGTGATGCGTTCCCACGCCGTTACAG
Source organism: Dendrocalamus latiflorus (assembly GCA_017311315.1). Taxonomy (NCBI): domain Eukaryota; kingdom Viridiplantae; phylum Streptophyta; class Magnoliopsida; order Poales; family Poaceae; genus Dendrocalamus; species Dendrocalamus latiflorus. The sequence goes on from CM029631.1 coordinate 25,120,596, forward strand.
GGTTTTCTTCTACTTCAATGCCACTGCTTTCATGGCGTCCCTGGCTGTGATTATGTTGCTTGTTAGCAAGAGGCTATGTCACAAGGGTCTGAAGTGCTACGCTTTGCGTGCTTGTGTTCTGGTTGATCTGATCAGCCTCATGGGTGCTTTTGCTGCTGGAAGCTGCAGAAAAGTGTCAACATCTGTTTACGTCATTCTTGTCGTTGTTGCAGTGTTTGTTTATGTCATGATTCAAGTCCTGGTTCTGAGATTTGCAAAAGACAAGGTGCATGGCTTCCTGGAGTGGATGTCTAGGCCTTTCGAGCGCCAACTTCCATCCATGAATCACAAGAGAAGCATCCGGGGGAAGAGAACAGAGCACAAATGGCGGAAAGATTTGACGCTGATTGGAACTCTTGCAGTCACTGTCACATACCAAGCCGGGCTGCTCCCACCAGGTGGGCTTTGGCCTGATGACAAGGATGGCCATTTTGCAGGTGACCCAATCCTCCATGATGCCCACCCAACACGGTACAAGGTATTCTTCTATTGCAATGCCACGGCCTTCATGGCGTCGATGGTCATGGTCATCCTCTTGCTGAACAACACAATAAGCAAGTACAAGAGATCTCTCCTTGCCATGAAGACTGCAATGGTATTGGACTTTCTTGGTCTGCTTGGGGCATATGCCGCAGGAAGCTGCAGGAAGTTCAAGACTTCTGCATACATTTTTGCACTCGTCATTGCTGTGTTCATCTACATTCTCATTCATGTCTTGTTGTCATTCGATAAGGTGGCAATGTTAGTGAAAAGGAAGGGAGAAAAGTGGATGCCATGTCCGAAAATGTGGGATCTGATTGAAACGGAAGCTGCAGACAATCAATCATCTGCTGCGCAACCAGGAGAAGTGCCTCCGCCTGTGTAATAATAGTCTCATTGTGGCATTTGTTCAATTGATAGTAAGATATACACAACCTGCAAAGTTTTGATAGGTGTTTGACGCTTGATTAAAGTCACCATGTATATGTAGCCTTGTTTTCTCAGGTGCATTCTTTGCACGTGAGCAAAAATTAATACAAATGAGAACTGTGAGGTGTGAAGTCGTTCTTTCTCAGTTATCAATTTGTAGACTACCTTTTAAGTGAAAATTGTTTGCCTGGGTAGCTATACATGGAAGTACAGGTCATAGGGGAATGTAATATTTGTTAGTGGTGGAGAATGCTAATTGACAATGGCCTATGTAAATTTTCCCAAAGAAAAAATAAATATGAAAAAATAAAATAAAAATACCCCACCTAGTGGAAAGGGGCAAAACAGCCTGCATAGATACTTATTTCTTAGAACATATAGAAAGAGAGAAATAGGATAATATTCCAAAGCAAGGAAGTAATTGTAGCTAATCTGAAAAATCTCTTTGAAAATGAAGCAATTCAGTGGACCACTGGTGGGCGGTGGCACCATCTTGCTGCAGCATTTCATCAACGCTGGTGAGGGGGCTCTTGAGGTGCCCTGTTCTTGTGTGTAGATGATGTTTAAGCGTTAGGATCATTTGAGGCCTTCCCTCCTACTGGTTTTGGTTTCTTTTACTGTATGTAATATTTCTACACTGTATTTTCTCTGCTTCTTTAACTAGAATTTCAGAGGGGGATGGAAAGCAACTGTTCAAGGATGGATGGATGTGGCAGGAATATATCTTTTGGCGGGACTACTTGCATGGACATTGTTCATTCATAACATGATTCTAAGAACTCGTCACTATTGATTTCATTGCCTTGTCTGAGGTCAGAGCAACGACACAATGCTGATGTACAGTATTATGCAGGAGATGGCCAGTGGATGTTTGGACCCCAGCGGATGCTTGAGGTGGAACGCCTACCGGGGACAGCCCGGTTGGTTTCTCTGAGGAAAGGCCCACAAGGGAGTGTCCTGTTGGTGTTTGATGAAATGCCCATGTGGCATGGCACAGGTATTGTTCGGTGAAGTGCCCCTAGGAGATTGCACACATGATGCTGGATGAAATGCCTGAAAGAGGGATATCTTGTGAGTGGCAGCCCCATGGCATTGCATTCTAGCTTGCCAAACTTGTCGACATGGTCCATCTATGGTTGGAATTCAGTGGAATGACTGCGATAAGTACCTGATTTTGGGAGGTGCAGAATGCCAGGTTTGTCAGTGCATCTGCTGTGCTGCTCTTCATGATTTTGCTTGAACATGAATATGTCTTCAAAAGATACTCAAATAGAAACAAGTGAAAACTAGATAAGTTAGAAGCAAAAGCTAGCCATAAATGACAATTGAGTGTAGGATTAAGCATCTATCCTTTTGGTCAGCTGAAATCTACACCCTTTGTGCAGGTCAAGTGGTAAACTGGATAGCTATTGATTCACTTATTCATTATAAAGGTAGACTAGGATAACAACATAACGCAACCCGTATGTATTGGTAGTTTATCCATCACAGCAATTAAGGGTGTGTTTGGTTGCTGGGATGGAGTGGGATAGGATGGGATGGGGATGGGATGAGATGGTTCCACAAAAAAAGTGGAACCACATGGTCCAGCTGTAGGATCGTTGATAGCAATCAGAGGGGGGTGAATGATTGCAACGCACAGCGGAAACCTTTTTTTATTTTCTACCTTTTAATATGCAAAAACCAGAAATAACAAAAAACAAAAAAATATTTATCTGAATTTACTGTAGCAATCACTGTAGCGTTCTGTAGCAAATTACTGTAGCGAGGCACTGTAGCAAAAACACTGTAGCATACTATAGCGATTTACTGTAGCGGCGAACTTCCGATCGATCTAAACGTGCTCGATTTTTTCTTAATCTTCTAATCAATTTTTTAATTAAAAATAATTCAAGTATGTAAGCAACAAAAATATCTCGACATAGATCAATGCATGGAGAATTTATAGGAATCAGAAAACCAAGAAAAAGGACAATAGATGCGAAATAAAAAACTCACAAACTTTATTCAAAAACGACGAACACTGTTCATCCCGTTGGTTTTGCTCACAGCCGCCGCATCCTTCTATTTCCTCTCGTCGCTTCGTACCGCGCCTCCAAAACAACGCCTTCTTTTTCTCCACGTCGCTCCCCGGTACAAGTTCGTCCCAACTTGACCAACATCAGTTCACGCACGCACCACACACCTCGTATAACATCGCTAAACAAAATCACCAAATATTCATCATAACAAATTAACCATTGTCAATTATTCATCACCCGAAATATTATAAACCTAGCCACATGGTCTAACAATCTCCCTCTTGATGAATACATTGACAACACCACAAAATTATATGATGAATTAGCTTCAAATAAATATAAGTGAAGAACTGAAGCCGAAAAAGCATTTTAAGCCACAAGCCAAATCTCTCAAAAAAAATTCTCCCCCTCAACACAAGAGAGGCAATCTCATAAAGTACACCAAATCTCTCCCCCTTTGGCAATGTAATCATGAAGAAAATTTAAAAGAATAATTCTAAGAAAGAGCAATGATAAGAAAAATCTAGAAGCTTTGTAGATTATCCAAGTCACATTGCATTGGTTTAATATCACAACCAAGTCATATTTTTGAGTAGAGCTATCTAGATCATATAAAACCATATATTATATAGCAAAGTCAAAACAAGTCTGCCAATATGATTAAGCGATTTTATATCCATGACAGGCATCGCAACAATGACCAGACTAATTATAAATAGCACAATGAAATATCACAATGAAAAGTCAAAGCTTAAAAGTGAAGCAAACATTAACTCTTAGATGGACTAGCAGTCTCATGTAACAACTTATTGCTCCACACTCAATTCTTAGGCATGTGGCATGCTTGTAGCATACTTCTTTTCATAATGACATACTTTTCTTATTCTTTTTTCTTTTTCTTTTTTTTAATGGTGGCATGCTTGAAGCATACTTCTTTTCATCTTGCACACTTTTGTGCCTTTTTTTTCACCATGGCATGCTTGAAGCATACATCTTTTCAATTTTTTCTTTATATACTTTTTTTAATAACATGCTAAATTGAGTGATCATAAAAATTGGAACATGAAACATGCGAGCCTCATAGCCAAGAGTTAAAATAAGAATCACAATCAAGCTAATCCTTTTCGATGGACATCGCAAAGTAATAAATATAATTAATCTAGTCAAAGTATTTCGCCATGTCATACTTTTAATTCAAATGTAGCAATTTAATTATAACAAGTCATGATCAAAGCTACATAACATATGGATAAATATGATAAAGAGAGCTCTACTACTCAATTGGTTTCAATGACTTGGATTTGATGAGTTTTTTTTAACAAGGATAATAAACAAAGCTTCCAAAAATTTAAATGACAAGCTCCCCCTTAGAATAATCCCATCGGATGCAACACACCCAACTCACTTCGTAAACGAACAAACCGAGAAGAATCCAAAGGTTTTGTGAAAATGTCTGCCAATTGATGTTCAGTATCTATATGATGAAGCACAATATTTCCTTTATCCACATGATCTCTAAGGAAGTGAAATCTTATATCAATATGCTTAGTTCTTGAATGTTGCACTGGGTTCTTAGCAATACAAATAGCACTAGTATTATCACAGAAAAGTGGAACATTATCCAAAATTATCCCATAATCTTTAAGTGTGGCTACTATCCAAAGAATTTGTGAACAACAACTAGCAGCAGCTACATATTCAGATTCAGCAGTGGATTGAGCAACAGAAGATTGTTTTCTAGATGACCATGAAATAAGTGAATTACCCAAAAAGTGACATGAACCAGATGTACTTTTTCTATCAATTCTACAACCTCCAAAATCAGCATCAGAAAAAGATCTTAAACTAATACATGAAGAAGCAGAAAGCCATATGCCAAAATTTTGAGTGCCATGTAGATACCTGAAAATCCGTTTGACAGCTCGTAGATGTGAAACACGTGGGGAAGCTTGAAAGCGAGCACATAAACACACAGAAAACTGTATGTCTGGCCTCGAAGCAGTAAGATATAAAAGTGAGCCAATCATGCTCCTATACTCCTTTTGATCAACAACTTCACCATCTTCATCAGGATCAAGTGTCGAAGCAGCTCCCATAGGTGACACAATAGGCTTGCAATTTTCCATCCCAAAACGACGTAAAAGATCCTTTGTATACTTACTTTGATGCACAAAAGTTCCCTCATTTGTTTGTTTTATTTGCAGTCCCAAAAAGTAAGTCAACTCTCCCATCATACTCATCTCAAATTCTTTACTCATCGTTGCTGAAAACTCAGTCACCAAAGCATGAGATGCACTCCCAAAGATGATATCATCAACATAAATCTGAACGAATAATTGATCATTGCCTTGCTTAAGTACAAAGAGAGTCTTATCAACCTTTCCCATCGAAAAACTCTTTTCTAATAAAAAACTTTTCAATCTATCATACCATGCTCTAGGAGCTTGCTTTAATCCATACAAAGCTTTTGACAATTTGAAAACATGATTAGGAAACTGTGGATTTTCAAAACCAGGTGGTTGCTTAACATAAACCTCCTCATTTATATAGCCATTAAGAAAAGCACTTTTTACATCCATTTGATATAATCTAAAACCTTTAGATGAAGCAAAGGCTAACAAAATTCTAATGGCTTCAAATCTAGCAATAGGAACAAAAGTTTCATCAAAATCTAAACCTTCTATTTGTGAAAAACCTTGAGCAACCAACCTAGCTTTATTTCTAACAACAACACCATCCTCACTTTGTTTGTTTTTAAACACCCATTTAGTTCCAATTATAGAGTGATTAGTAGGAGGTGAAACAAGTTTCCAACTTTATTACGTTCAAAATTCTCTAATTCTTCATGCATGGCATTGATCCAAGATTCGTCAGTTAATGCATGAGATACATCTTTGGGCTCAAAAGAAGCAACAAAAGCAGAATGAGCATGGGAGTCAGAATCGATAAAACTGGACCTTGTTACTCTTTCATTTAAATCTCCAATCATTTGTTCAGGTGGATGTCTCCTTTGAATGTGACGGGGAGCAGAAATTTCTGAAGTACCTTCTTGTTCGTTTTCAATATGTGTAGATGAAGTAGTAGCTTGAGGATGCCCAACTGTAGCCGCAGTAGTGGAAGGTGTAGAAGAAATTACAGGTGGAGAAATAGTAGGAACCATAACCTCATCTTCATCATCCTCATCGTCATCAACAAATATGCTCTCCCCCTGAACATATGCATTTGTACCTGCATCACTTAGGCTAGTGCCTGGACTAGCCTCATCAAAAGTAACTTCACAGGGTTCTATTATTTTGTTAGTCTCCAAAACAAGCACACGAAAGCCACGTGAATGAGCAGGGTATCCAAGAAAAATACCATCAGTTGATCTAGCTTCAAATTTATCTAAGCTTCCAGATTTTAACACAAAGCATTTGCACCCAAAAACTCTAAAATGAGATACACTAGGCCTATGTCCAAACCGAAGCTCATATGAAGTTTTACCAAGTTTAGATCTCAAGAACACATGGTTTGAAATATAGCATGCAGTAGATATAGCTTCAGCCCAAAATTTCCTTGGAGTTTTATATTCATCTAGCATTGTTCTAGCCATCTCAACTAAAGTTCTATTTTTCCTTTCAACTACACCGTTTTGTTGTGGAACAGATGGTGATGAAAATTGATGATCAATTCCCTTTTCAGCACAAAAATGATCAAAAGAAGAATTTTTAAATTCAGTTCCATTATCACTTCTAATAGCTCTAAGAGATCCTGGAAGATCGATAGATAATCTAAGAACAAGACTTCTAAAATGACTAAAAGCCTCATCTTTAGATGCCATAAAGTAAACCCAAGAATATCTAGAGAAATCATCAACAATTACTAGTACATACCACTTACCACCAACCGACTGAACTCTTGATGGTCCAACTGTGTCAAGATGTAGGAGCTGTCCCGGTGCATTTGTCATGACCATAGTAAGCGGAGGATGTGAACCTGCACACATCTTACCATGTCTACAAGAAGAACATACTAGATCGCTTTCATTCTTAAGTTTAGGCAAACCACGTATAAGATCCATACCACTAACACGAGTGAGATGATCAAAACCAACATGTCCAAGTCTACGATGCCAAAAGAATAAATCTTTAGAATAATTGGCAACTAGACACCTAAACTTAGCATCATGTGCAGCATCAAAATCAGCTTTAAAAACTCTTCCAAATCTTGAAATTTTAAAAACGAGATCACCTGAAGCATCTAACACTTTACATTCACCTTTCTTAAAACATACTTCAAGATCTTCATCAATCATTTGTGAGACAGAAAGCAAGTTGAATTTCAAGTTCTCAACAAGTGCCACATCTTTAAACATAAACTTTTCATTTACCTTCACTGTACCTTTTGCCAAAACAGATGAAGAAGTAGCATCTCCAAAAGTAACACTTTCAGCTCGAGATGTATGTGAAAGGGAGGAGAACCAACTTTTATCACCGGACATGTGGCGTGAGCAGCCGGAGTCCACTAACCATATGTTCTCCTTCCTCGCACGAGAAGCCTCATTGTAGCTGTCGCTGTCAAGATCATCATTGTCGGTGGAGCTTTTGCTACTTGCCATTAGACACAACCCAATTAAATCTTTCTTGCCTTTGGGAGTATCATCCTCGCTGTCTGTGTCCACATCACTCAAATTAATTTGCTCAAGAGCCGAAAGAACACGATGCACCACCTTGCGATTAATATAGCCCTTCTTTTTATTCTTCTTTTTTTCTTTCTCCATCTCTTCTTCCTTCTCATTCTCTTCTTTTGCAAATCTTGCTAGAAACTTTGGACATTTGGGACGAATATGATTGAGATCACCACACTCATAGCACCTTTGAGGACCAAAATTTCCTCTTTTTCTTGATCTCACATTCTACAAAGCTCTTGTGAAGCGTGTAGAAAGAAGTGCCAAATCATCTTCTGGAAGTTGCTCTAGCTGTTCATCGGTTAGTGAAGACAAAGACGACAAAGCATAGCTAGTAGAAGAATTATTACCATTAGACTTGCTAGATTGTGAAGCTAAAGCAATTGATTTATTACCATTATTTTTTCTAGCAAAAACATCTAATTCACGAGTTTTCAATTTAGAATAAAGTACATCTAATGTAAGTGTACTCATGACAGTAGATTCTCTAATGGACGTAACCTTCATCTCCCATATAGACATATCTAATGCTCCAAGTAATTGACGTGCATTTTCAGCATCAGTATAAGTAACATTAACAGCACGTAGATTACTAAAAATTTTGTTAAAGCGAGCAAAGAGATCATCTATTGATTCACCAGGTTTCATCTCAATACGCATGTAATCTTTTTTGTACATATCTTGACGTACCTCTTTAATAGTAGATGAACCCTCATGATAATCACAGAGTGCTTTCCATACCTCATATGCGGATTTAAGATGCACAACACGATCAAAGTCACTCCTTCCTAGTCCTTGAATTATCAGATTCCTTGCCTTGCTATTTGACTCCACTTCTGCTATATTCGCTGCTGACACAGCATCAATCTCCGGCACTTGATAAGGCTTGTATACCTTCTCCCATATTGCAAAGCCTTGAGCTTGAATGTATGCCTCCATTTTCGCTTTCCAATACTGAAAATCAACACCATCGAAAACACAAGGTTTTGTGGAATACCTATCCGTCGACATGTTTTCTAATCACCGGTTAAGATCAATTAGAAAAATTAACCTGCTCTGATACCACTTGTAGGATCGTTGATAGCAATCAGAGGGGGGTGAATGATTGCAACGCACAGCGGAAACCTTTTTTTATTTTCTACCTTTTAATATGCAAAAACCAGAAATAACAAAAAACAAAAAAATATTTATCTGAATTTACTGTAGCAATCACTGTAGCGTTCTGTAGCAAATTACTGTAGCGAGGCACTGTAGCAAAAACACTGTAGCGTACTATAGCAATTTACTGTAGCGGCGAACTTCCGATCGATCTAAACGTGCTCGATTTTTTCTTAATCTTCTAATCAATTTTTTAATTAAAAATAATTCAAGTATGTAAGCAACAAAAATATCTCGACATAGATCAATGCATGGAGAATTTATAGGAATCAGAAAACCAAGAAAAAGGACAATAGATGCGAAATAAAAAACTCACAAACTTTATTCAAAAACGACGAACACTGTTCATCCCGTTGGTTTTGCTCACAGCCGCCGCATCCTTCTATTTCCTCTCGTCGCTTCGTACCGCGCCTCCAAAACAACGCCTTCTTTTTCTCCACGTCGCTCCCCGGTACAAGTTCGTCCCAACTTGACCAACATCAGTTCACGCACGCACCACACACCTCGTATAACATCGCTAAACAAAATCACCAAATATTCATCATAACAAATTAACCATTGTCAATTATTCATCACCCGAAATATTATAAACCTAGCCACATGGTCTAACACCAGCATCTAAGAAGAATATTCTCTAAATTTGCACAGGCTCATCCCACTTTGGACCATTCCATCCCACCCCATCCCTCAAACCAAACACATGGATAGACTTGGTCAAAGGAACCATCCCACCCCATCCCAGCAACCAAACACACCCTAAAGAAACTAGTTTCATTTTGTATTATTTCACAGTCCTCGAATACTACTAGTTGCAGCTTGTATTTCTCATGAAGAAGGCAAGTGATCCAAATGTTTGCTAAGGCAGTGTTTGGTTTGAGGGACAGGGACGTCCCAGGTAGGATATCCCACCTTGGGGTGGTGTTTGCTTCTGGGACAAGCAGAGTCAAGGACATCCCACTAGGAATATTCCTTGTAGATTCGGGACCAGGCAATCCTCTTTTTTTCATGGGACAGAGTCATCCCACGTGGGATAGAGTCATCCCACCTCTTTGTTTTTTTAAGTACTATTTTGTTTAAATTTTTTTTAAAAAAACTCAAAGGCTTATGTGTACAAACATATCAACAATAGCCTTCAATTTTTTTTAAAAAAAAACTCAAAGGCCACACATGTTCCACCTTCATCCTTTCATCCAAACAAAGGATGAGACCATTCCATCCCACTTTATCCTTCCAACCAAACAAAAAACAGGGATGACTCTATCCCCCTAACCAAACAAAAAATGGGATCATCCCATCCCAAAACCAGGGACAGGACCATCCCATCCCACCTTGTCTCTAAACCAAACACAACCTAAGAGTTTGCAGAAAGTCAGTATTGACATCTCCCTGTGGTCTGGGACACTTCTTTTATTTTTGTGCTTATATTTGTACAGTTCTAACCTATATTAATATATTTTTCTAATATCAGGTCTTCCCCCTGCTGTATTCCCTCAAAAAAGATAAAAGGCAAAGTGATCCAAATGTTTGGATGAATATATCAGTGCCACTCTGCGATCACTCAACCTATGTACAGCATGTCCCTAAACAAAGCAGAGAAACGAACAGGACATAGTGATTATTGACTAGCAGTGATAAGACAAATTATAAAGTTAAGCTAATACATTTGGTCTTGTTCCAGGGGTTCGTTTGATATACCTGCAGAATTTATTACCATTTAATTCATAAAGTTTTTCTTTGTTAATTTGATAAATGTACTTCCAGGTTAATTCATCTTGGTAGTTGGCAAATGAGACTAAAAAATTATGCCATATGAAATTTGGAAGCAGATTCTCTGACTTCAAGATTAGGCACCGCTACCAAACAATAAGCTCAAGGCCAACCAGCTCAACTAAAAAGACAAGAACAATTGGAACAGATCTACTTTATCAAATGCATGTTGTGTAGGATTGAGAAAATAATTAATAGACAAATTGCAAATTTCACAGTCAGAGTATTGCAAAATAAACAACAACATTTGGGTAAACCCAAGATTATTTCATCAACTGATAAAAGAAGCAAAGGGGAGAGGATGATAAAAGAGAACTAAGTCATCTTAATTATTAACAATGACAAGGAACACTAATATTGACAATGACAAGGAACACACTTTTTTTTTGCAGGACAAGGAAGTGAGGAACACACTTTAGGTAATAGTGTACAAATATCACATTATAATATGATCCTAAGACACACACATACACAGAGTATTTAAACCTGTTTTACTGTTTATGCTGGTCCACTGTGAGAGATACTTCAAATGTTCGACAAAGCTGGGAACCGACTGGGAGTAACAGAATAGAAAGTTAGAAACTACTGTTCATTCCTTTCTATTTCTTTTCCTTTTTTGACGAAAGCATGTTCGTTTCTAGGTGGCTAAAGCCAAAGCTATTCTCATTTTAAAAAGGTCCATGATGTGGACTTTATAATATCCTTTGACCTTCTGTGACTGCAAATTTGCCATCGGATTTAATGTCATTGTTTGTTTTCTCCACATCCTCCTAACTTTCAGAGATAAATACAAGGACAATAATCTGGGCATATTCTGAATCTGAAGCATATTTCCATACTACAAAAGAACAAATGTAAAACCAATGCTATTGTCATTTTAAAAAGGTCCATGATGTGGGCTTATAATATCCTTTGACCTTTTGTGACTGCAAATTTGCCATTGGATTTGATGTCGTTGTTTGTTTTCTCCACATCCTCCTAACTTTAAGAGATAAATACAAGGACAATAATCTGGGCATATTCTGAATCTGAAGCGTGTTTCCATACTATAAAAGAACAAATGTTGCAATCTTCATAGTTCAGACGCTTAGCAGGGATTTGCTTTCGTTCTATCAGCTCATGGTCATGGAGTCCAAACCGCAGCCTGGCAATGGTCCTGCACCTCAAAATACCACCAGTCAGCAACAACCACAGCAGCAAGGTGACCAAAAGCCAAGCAGTTCTGACGAAGCAGACCTCCTATGGAAGCTGAGGAAGTACTTGATCCTGCTGGCAATTCTATCTGCGACTATCACCTACCAGGCGGGTCTGGCCCCACCAGGTGGCTTCTGGCCAGACAACCAGCACGGCCACCTCGCCAGTGACATTGTCCTGCAATTTAGCTACCCCAACCGGTACAAGGTGTTTTTCTACTGCAACACAACGGCATTCATGTCGTCACTTATTGTTCTGATCTTGCTCCTGGTCAGGGAGCTGAGCCGCAATGCAATTTGGCTCTGCTCGCTGCAGTTTGCAATGTTGCTCGACCTGCTCGGGTTAATGGGAGCCTATGCTGCTGGGAGCTGCAGGGAGGTCAGAACATCCGTGTACACTTGGGTATTACTCGTTGGCATCTTCACATACATCACACTTCATGTAATATTCTTTCAGCATCTAGCACCTGAATGGCTTAGAGAAACATTCAGGGATGTTCAGAGATTCTGGAAGGATTCTCTAACATACATTTTCAACAAAAGGCACAACACAACAGATGACACAGATGCTTCTATCCAAGACAACAAGGAAGCACTGGACCAGAATCGCAGTTTCTTGCTGGTTCTTGCCACACTTGCAGCAGCAGTGACATATGCTGCTGGGCTAAGCCCACCAGGTGGCTTCTGGCCAGACAACAAGGGAAACCACATTGCTGGTGACCCGGTGCTCCGAGACCACTACCCCCGCCGCTTCAAGGCATTCATGGCCTGCAATGCCACTGCTTTTGCTGGATCCCTTGTCATCATCATTATGCTCCTCAGCAACACAGCGGTGGATCACGTTGTCAAGTCAAATGCACTTCGATTATGTGTTCTGATCAGCATGTTTGGTCTTATGGCCGCTTATGCTGCAGGGAGTTGCAGGCAAGTCCGTACGTCTATCTATGTGTTCACGCTTGTCGGTGCAGTCCTGCTCTACCTCGTCATTCAGTGGGTTGCTCCTATCGTGCCCAAGCCAGAGCTTGTCAAGAAGTCCATCAAGTGGATGGAAGGAGAGAAGAATAAGCTGATTCTTAAGCTAAACTCCTTTATGGAGAGTTGCAGCACAATCAATGGGCAGGTGACACCACTAGGGTTCGATGGACAACATTCATACAACAATGACACATCAAACACTGTTAGTGATGTTAAGGATGATTTGGGGAAGTTGCGCACGTACCTTTTATTGCTTGGCATCCTTGCTGCCACTATTACATACCAAGCTGGGTTGAATCCACCTGGTGGGTTTTGGCCAGACAATGAGGATGGACATCTTGCTGGAGATCCAATCCTGGAGGCTATCGATCCCAAGCGTTACCACACATTCTTCTATTGCAATGCCACCGCATTTGTGTCATCTTTGGTCATCATCATCCTACTCCAAAGCCAGCTGATCACCATTGGTGCCATGAAACGATATGTGCTGCAGACAGCCATGATTTTTGACCTCTTTGGTATAATGGGGGCATACGCTGCTGGCAGCAGCCGGACTTTCTCCACATCTGTGTATGTGATAATCTTAGTCATCCTTGTTTTCTCTTATGCTATGCTTCATATTGTGCTATTTGTGTGCACAAGAACCCCTGACGGATCAGCTCAGCAAATAGAGGATAATCCTGAGCTGAAAGATTTGGAGAAGCGACGCAAGTTTCTAATGTTGCTTGCAGTTCTGGCAGCATCCAGCACATATCAAGCCGGCATAAGCCCACCAGGTGGCTTCTGGACTGACAACATAGATGGCCACCGGGCAGGTCACCCGCTGTTCCACGATGAGTTCCCATACCGATACACGGTTTTCTTCTACTTTAATTCCTCTGCTTTCATGGCGTCCTTGGCTATAATCATGTTGCTTGTTAGCAAAAGGCTGTGTCACACGGGGCTGAAGGGCTACATGCTGCACGCATGCGTGCTACTTGATCTTATCAGTCTCATGGGTGCTTTTGCCACTGGAAGCTGCAGGAAAGTGTCAACTTCAGTGTATGCCATCGTAGTCGTTGCTGTTGTTTTTGCCTATGTCTTGATTCAAGTTCTGGTGCTGACCTTTGCAAAAGATAAAGTGAGTGACTTTTTTGAGTGGATGTTCCATGCTACTGCTTTCAAGCGTCCACATCCACCAAAAAATTATGAGAGAACCATCACGGTTAGCCGAAAAACTGGACACAAATGGCGCAAAGATTTGATGCTGATTGGAACTCTTGCAGTGACCGTCACATACCAAGCTGGGCTCCTTCCGCCTGGTGGACTTTGGCCTGATGACCGGGATGACCATTTCACCGGGGATCCAATCCTCCATGATACCTATCCAACACGGTATAAGGTATTTTTCTACTGCAATGCCACTGCATTCATGGCATCGATGGTCATAGTCATCTTGCTGCTGAACAGCACAATAAGCAAGTACAAGAGATCTCTCCTTGCCATGAAAACAGCAATGGTGCTGGACTTGCTTGGTCTGCTTGGGGCGTATGCTGCAGGCAGCTGCAGGAAATTAAAGACGTCTGCATACATTTTCGCACTTGTCATTGCCGTGTTCATCTACATTGTCATTCACATTTTGCTATCATTCGATAAGATGTCACGATTGGTGAGGAAGATGAGGGAACAGTGGGTGCCATGTCTTACGAAGATGGGAGCACTCATTGAAACGGAACCTTCAAACCATCAGCCATCTACTGAGCAACCATGAGAGGTGTTTCAAGCTGTGCACTTCATTCTTCCTGTGCAATTTATTCAGTTGATCTGTGAGTGTACTAAGGATCTGTTTTCCCCACTTGTTTGAGGTGTTTCAATCTTTTCATGGACATGCTTTTACAATAAGTGTTATGGCGTGACACACCATGGCTAGGACTTGTGCATGGCAGCATGTCGTTAATTAGGATTTGAATAATTAATTTCCTTATTATTTAGATTTATTTCCTTTTAGATTTATTTCATGTATTAAAGATGATTTTCCTATTATTAGGATTAATTTTCTTAATATAGGGGCAGATTTAGAAATTAAGTCTAGCTATCCCTATAAAAGGACAGCATTATATAAAAGGAACAGCATTGTACTGTTATCATTAAGCAATGAATAAATAAAGTTCCTAGTATCTTTCCCATCTTCTTCAACTAGCGGCGGTATGGTCGGCCATTCAAAAGCGAGTACTCTATCCTCGATCCTCGGACCTGTACCTAACCAACACTGATCACAACATTAAGTAAATTTTAATATGGAGGTGACATTCAAAGCAGTTCCTTCCCAGTTTTAACTTTCCCATGTTTAGTGTACTATTCTTGTAATCTTATGAATCTTCTTTACTTCCAATCATTGTTGGAGGCATTATAACAAACACTTGAATGGCTTCTTCTATTTTTGTCAACAAGGGCGTGATCATTTTTGGTAAAAGGCGAAAGGGTCTCTAGCCCAATGGTTAGAGGCTTGAGTAGCACCCCCCAGGTCCTGGGTTCGACTTCCAGTGGGAGCGAATTTCAAGCTTGGGGGAAAAAAATCCCCTCGCCTGCTACCACACCAAAGCACAGGTCTAAGGCCTCGCCAAGGCGTTGATCCAATGGATCCGCCGGTAGTCTCACAAGGTCGGGCGATGGTGCCGCTGTGTAAGGGTGGAGCAGGGGTTCGGGGGTTTTCTCGGTCTGCGTGAGAAGACCTTCTTCTTAAAGCAATGTCTGGGGGGATTCTTCCCCCCCCCCCCCCCCCCCCCCCCGCGCGCAGGTCGAGTTTTTTTTTTATTTTTGGTAAAAGGGATTGATGCAACATTATGTAGATTGTTTGGAGTCTGGACATCTACATGAAACTCAAAAGCCCAAGATGATGTGGAAGCATAATCTGCAAACAAATCCCAACCAAAACGATGTGAACTTCAGTTTCAGGAATGTGTATATATTTAAAAAGCTATTCTGCTTGTTGTATTCTGGATTTGCATAAATCCCCGATATGGATTTTTGTTGTGCATCAGAAAATATTTGTCCTGAAAATATTCCTTTTTCGTTCAAATTTGTATTCAAAACTGGTATTGTTTATTTGTTCAGATCATGGCGAGATTACTGTCCATCTTTGTTTTAGTTGTCTTTCAGAACTTGTATTATTTATTTGATCAGATCATGGCCAGCAGGCCAGTATATTGGTTCTGCCAACACTACGCTACCTATTTTAGTTCATTGTTCTTCCTGTTGACAGAAGAAAGGATGCCGTGAGCTGGTTTTCTGGAGCCGTATTGTTGCGAGATGTTCCCAGTTTTTGAAGCCAAATTGTTCTTGTGGATGCTCAGTTTCAGATTCTACGAGGAAATTATGCTGAAATATCACATAATTGCTGAATGGTGCCATTCAAGTGCTCAGGTCTTGCGCAAACTCAAATGCTTCAGATTTTGTTGTTCTGGTTCAAAATTAAAATCTGAAAAGATGTATTTACTCTGTTTTTGTTTTATCAGGTTTCTTATCAGATATGCTCCCGCTGAACCATTTTTGTTTTATTTCTTATTCTCATTTGATTTGTTTCTAATTTGTTCAGATCTTGAGGCCGAAGAGTAGGGGCCAGGGAAGCTGAGGGGTTTTTTTTGGCCTAGCTTCATGTTTTGAACAAACTTCAGGATGAAATGTTCAGGTTTTTGCGCGAATATTGGACTTGGATGTGCATGTTTCAAACATGGAAATCGGAAAGCTTTCTGCTGCTGCATGAGCGTGTATGTTCTGGTAATGCTAGAGATTTGTTTCGAATGGGGAATGAATTGATCCAACTTCGTGTGTGCCGTATCTCTCCTAGCAGGAAAGAACACATCATGTAGGTACGTTATTTGTCACATGTAATATACATGTTTTCCAGTGGAACTTCCAATTTTCCCATGAAGAATAATGATGTGAGTACGAGCATGAGACTACTGTGGGTACCAACAATTTAGTGTACAAACTACGTACAAGATGAAATTCAATCAGGCCATTCTCAGTAGAGAGTTTCATAACGTTGTTTCCAAGACTGCCACATCATGTAAAATGAAATGAAACATGGATAAAACATCCATCCTCAATACATAGTTTCATTCTATTGTTTCATAGACATTTAATTTCATGACTCATATCATATAGAGTTGGTAATCGTGCCAAGAGAGTTTCATCTCACTTCTTCTCTCTTCTTAAAAATGTTGTCATATCATCAAAAATACCTATGTGGCAGTCTATTAAATGCAGATGAAACTCCCACTGAGACTGGCCTCAGGGCCTACCGTCAGCCGCAGATTGTCCATTTTCTGATATCAAAACAATCAACATGACAAGTGGCACAACAAACACCGAGATTGCAACAATTGACCAAAATTGCCTTACATTAGAAACCAATATCTGTTTCTATGTACAATGGATATGGCCAATGACAAACAGCAGTTCTAGCAATAACCAAAAAAAAAAAAGACTCAGAGGAATGCTACTTAAGTATTGATTGTCCGTTTTTCTGCAACACCTTCAGATTTCGGATGAGATGGTTGGTGCATGAAACTTGACACATGAATTCAGAATGGCAATTCTTCAACTTAGACAGAATCCATAGGCCTTGTTTCCGGCTTTTCTCCGTCTATAATAACCTTGGACTTGAGCATATGAGAATTTTGCCTGGATGTTGAAGGAGTTCTCTTACCACCAGTGGCGGACTCTTTCAGCCCTAGGTAAGTGTAGATTGACATGCCTCCGAGGGCAATGACAGCTCCGCAAAGACTAGTGAGTCCAGGATCAGAATTAAATACCAGATACCCGGAGATCATTATGACAATAGTCTTGAATTGGCCTAGCACAACATGAGATAGAGCCGAGGTTGCACTGCATCATGCAAAAGCGTTATGTTCACTTCCACAGGTTTTGCAAATTGAGATGATGAGAAAACAGGAACAAATGCATGAAAGACAATTATTTTTCCCCGACCAATTTCATCCTTTTAAATACACAAAACATATGAATGTTATGCTTTTGAGAGGACCAAAGGATTGGATTATTGGATAGTCTAAGGTTTTCGCAAATCTGCCGGTGTCTACCTGATGGACAGGCTTTCTGCTGTCAGTTGAAACTTTATAGGTTTTGTAAGCACAATAATGAAAAAGAGATTTTATTGTCAAGGTAAAGGTAGTGCATACCAGCTATAAATCATAGTGTGGTTGTCAGTTGGAACATGGAAGTACAAATAAAACAATTAATAACAGATTGCAAATCCTGTTTAAGTCATTTCATGAGTCTATTTTGATGAGCAAAGAGGCGCCTTCTGTATGCTCATATCTAATGGTCTAAGCACACAAGTATACATGGTGTGCATAACCAACATTGTTTCTTTTCAAATATGAGATATTGGGTCTGTTCTTTTCCTCCGAAGCTGGCGGCTTTTGGCTTTTGCTACAATACCTAACTTTTAAACGGAGTATTTACTCAAGACAGGGTCTACAAGTTAAACGATGTACACGTCAAAAGCCCAACATCTGTACCAACAAAAATCGCAAGTGAGTATCTCTCTCCGTAATATGTACCGTAAACAGCCAAAATTCAAAATTTTCAGCCAAAAGCCATAAACCGCGGCCAAACAAGCCCATTGTTGAGTTTTTGCAAAAGGTCACAGCATGGAAGTTAAAAATCTAAAATATGGAAGAGCATAAAGCCATAAACTAGTAACAAACTTGGACAGATAAATATGTCCCTCCATTTCGTTTCAGGAAAAAAAATGTCTCAATAGAATGGGAGGAAGGGCAATCATGTGATAGAAAATTAGAAATACTATGCCTCACCCAAGTGCCAAAGCACCAGACAACTGAAGAAGAAAACCAAGCAAAGCAGAAATAATAATTGCACTACTGTTCTTGGAATTCCAGTTGAAAGACAACAAGCCCGGAGGATCCAGCAAAGGCATCAAAACAAGAAAGAAAAATATTGTAATTGGGGTTGTCTTCCACATCAACCTGATCAAATAATCTGAATGTTAGGAGAAAACCTACGGAATATGAGCTATCTGAGAAGAGATATAAATCACAACTTACGCAAGAGCAGTCCAGTTTCCACTCTGCTGTAAATTTGACCACAGGATTTTGTTTACAGCACTAGGAATAATCCAAGCTACTGCTACACATGCACCAAAAAAATTGAACTCCAAATCAGTAACAGTTGCCACAGCCACACCAAATGACACAACAGCCAGCATGATAACCTGAAATCGAAAAGATAAATCCTTGAATTATGTGAGACCGGAGATTAACTTAAAATATTCTAATACCAATTAGATCAACTAAAGAATTGAACGACATATGAAGCTTAAATTTTCTAACAAATCTACCTTTCGAATGGAAACTTTTTTCTGGAAAAGAATAAATTCTGCTACAACAATGGTTGGAGTTACAGCTATCTTAGCCATTTGATAAAACCCTACACTGAAGACAGAGAACAGTGAGCACATTATGAGACAAATTCATAGAGCATAACATGAAGTTAGAACGATCTGCATTTATTAAACAGAGAGACATCATTATTGATCGCACCTGTTATGCTTTAAGCTGATATTAGCAAGACCAGTGGAAAAAGACATGACAGCACCCAAAGCGAACAACGAGGAGAAAGGAGTAGATTTCAAAGGAGGAGCAATGGGAAGCAAGTATAATGCCCTGAGGACGGCCATTAGGACCCAAGCAGCTATGTAATGAATTAACGATAGTGCAACTGGGAAGTTAAACCCAACAGTACCCATCACCTACAAAAAAAAACAGATGCCATGTGAAAAAGAGGTCCAAACAGGTACAATGAGAAGTGTAACATAATTGAAAAGGAAACACAAACCATTTTGTTTGCCATGATGATCCCAACAGCAACCACAAAGTTAAATGTCAGTGCAACACTTGGGCCACAAAACCTCTGCTGCTGGCGCTTGGCCCCTTCGGAGGTATGAATCTCATTGTAGAGGGAACCCCTCAACTCCTCCAATGCCCGACCTGCTAGGTCAAAGACTAAGTCAAGAGTAAAAACCCCAGCTTTGGTTGATCACAAAGTGGTACAGATCACCATTTATTATCACTGAAAGTGTCATTAGAAGTGGTCTTGCCACTCAAAATTGAATTGCAACAACTAGAGTAATGGGGAAAGAACAAACTTGTTTGACCTGCAGTCAAGCCTTACGAGCACTTAATATTAAACATGGCCAATGGCATCATGATTACTATTTTACTCCATTAAGAATGACTTCCTTCCGTAGCCAATGTACCTATTGTGGGGATGGCTCCCACCTAAATCCATTCGGCCTGTTGAGCCAGAAGACCCAGCAAGGGCATGTAAAAATATATGTATACCCCTGATATAGTACTCAACTATAGGGAGCATTATTGTAATCAGGCCCTGTGGCCATATATACATATGCGTAGCCCGTCCTAACGGGAGAACAAGACTTGTCCATTTGTTACACTCGATATACCAGTCCCCTTATATATTGTTTGGTCAGTAGCCACAACAATTGGTGCCGTCCGTGGGAACGACGACGAGCAAGGCGCGGGCTTGAAAGAAGCAATGACGCCTAATAAGGCATCAACGACAACGAAGAGAAAGCGGAGCACGACGACAGCGGTTGCCAAGGCTAGGGCCACGGGTGGTGGACAATCCGTGTCGACACGAGGGGCTGGCTCCGGTGGTAGCATCAGCACGACTGTCGACCCCAGCAACGATGCCCGCGCCGGTGCAACCATCAACCACGACGACCCATCGGCGCAACGGTTGACCCCAACATTGACACCCGCGCCGGTACTTCCAACGGCCCCGGAGCCAGTGCTGGGGCGACCGGGGGCCTCGATACTCGTGTCAGCCCCGTCACCAACCGCGAGGCCTATTGCACCAATGTGCTTAGTGGCTCTGGCGACCAAGTCGTCAAAGTGGGGGACCTCGTCCTAAGGAAGGCGCTACACGCAGCAACAGTGGGCAAACTAGAGCCCAAGTGGGAAGGCCCCTACATCGTCACGCAGCACTCTGGCAGGGGGCATACCACCTTGCAACCCTAGACGGGCGAGATCTCCAGCATACGTGGAACGCTGATCGCCTCTGACGATATTACACGTAGGAATACTGGCCCACCCAGCTTCTATACATGCCATGCTTGCATATGTACCAGCTCACCCGCGCAAATGGGAAGACATAAATAAAGCCCCGTTTCCACAAAGCGAGCTGTTGTCCACATCCCGGGCAACTCTACGGAGTATAAATAAGACGCGCGGAGTCCCTGGCCTTCGCACGCTCTACGGAGTCTAAATTAAAGCACAGAGATAGAAGTCTCCGTGCGAACTCTACGGAATATAAAGCGCCGGGAACTTAACTGTCTTGGTCAACTCTACAGAGTATAAATAAGACGCACAGAGTCCTTGGCCTCCGCGCTCACTCTACAGACTCTAAATTAAAGCGTGAAGCCAGTAGCCTCTGCGTGAGCTCTACAGAGTATAAAGAGCCGGGAACTTAGCCGTCCCGGGCAACCCTACAGAGTATAAATAAGACGCGCGGAGTCCCTAACCTCCGTGCGCACTCTACGGAGTCTAAATTAAAGCGCGGGGCCAATACCCTCCACGTGAGCTCTGCGGAGTATACAGCGCCGTGAACTTAGTCGTCCTAGGCAACTCTACGGAGTGTAAATATAACACACAGAGACTTCCGCCTCCGCACACACTCTATGGAGTATAAATTAAAGCGCGGAGCCAATAGCCTCCGCGCGAACTCTACAGAGTATAAAGTACCGGAAACTTAGACGTCTCGGGCCACTCTACGGAGTATAGATAAAACGCGCGGAGTCCTTGGCCCTCGCGCGTATTTTTCAGAGTAGAAAGTGTCAGGGGATCAGACGCCCCAGGCAGCCCTACGAATGGTGCGTGGACGCGCACGTTCTCGACCTCCGTCCAGCCGCCACCTTCGTTGACGCCGGTCCGAAGGGTGGGGGACGAAGCACGTGTTCTCGGCCTCCGTCCAATCGCCGCCTTCGTCGACGCCTATCCAAAGGGTGGGGGACAGAGCGCATGCGTTCTCGGCCTCTATCCAACCGCCGCCTTCGTCGACGCTTGTCAGAAGGGTGGAGGGCTTACACGTACCTTCATTTCCGTTGCTTCCAACACACTCTCTAGGAGCGAGCCACACGAAGCAAGCGTGCGGCAATCCAAGGCCGTGTCTACACAGTCCGCAGACCCTTGGAAAACCCTTAGCACCTCCGGATGAGGCACGACGCGCCAACCGCAGATGGACGTGTGCCCCCAGTTACAGCAACCGTGCAAGTCCACGGTCAGCAAGACCAAACGCCATATCCAATTCGTTACCAGGCCGAAGGGACGGAGAGGGCCAAAAGGCCTAGGTAACATGGTTTCGGTCTGTGCAAGATGAAGCCCTTTACCATGAGAGGCTCCTGTTATGGGGATGGCCCCCACCTAAATATATTCGGCCTGTTGGGCCAGAAGGGCCGTAAGGGCATGCAAAAATACATGTACACCCCTAATATAGTACTCAACTATAAGGGGCATTATTGTAATCAGGCCCTGTGGCCATATATACATATGCGCAGCCCGTCCCAAAGGGAAGACAAGGCTAGTCCATTTCTTACACTCAATATACTAGTCCCCTCATTTACTGTTTGGTCAATAGCCACATCAGTACCCTAGCCTTTAACATTAGTTTTTTGATTCAACACTGTCATGCCATTAAATAGCTCAACTTTTTCTTGGGTTGCCCAATGAATAGCTGAACTAACTCATTTACCATGTACATTATGCATAACCAGCAATACAATAAAAAAAGGAAAGCTAAACACCATGCAATCATACCAAACGAACTTGCCATGGAGTCTACACCAATGTGTGGCCAAAGCGCCATTTATTGCATAAGCCAGTATTCACATGTCAAGGCTGCCATTGTCTTGCAGTCGCTGGAAACTAATCTCATCACCTTATGAGAGAGGGGGTACAGCACCGTACTCTCTAATTTGGGGACCAGGGAGCAGCAACAGATATTGCAATTTATCGCACATGACTACATAAGCAAGATGCAGGACAAAAGATAGCAAGTGGGCTTAAGCATGCCAGTTGCTTGTCCTATGCACATCAAATCCACACAAATTGAAGAGCTGGTTACACTCTATGTCTGATGGAATCTTCAGGAGTTGTTTTTTCTGGTACATTTCCATATTGTCTAGTGTCTACTGAAAAATAAACATCAAATGTGGAACAGAAAACCAGAAAAGGTGAGTCTGTTGTCTGCCCAAACGAAAAATTAACCAACTGGATAAGGCACCTATCTTAATTTTGTTTGTAGGATTTGCTTGTACAAATATAGCAAAATAAAATTTTCAAGGCAATGCAGAGGAAACAAAATCAAGAAAGCATTTTGCCACAGATACAAGTAACATAATGTGTGGGGAAAAAAAGAGATGCAATTTTTCTAGCCATTTATACCAACAAAGAAACCTAAAAAAAATCAACTGGCCAGTCATAGATGCAAAACTGCAAGGACAAGGAGGGAGCAATTTTAGCTAATCTCCGCGCCATAATCCCCAGAAAGCAGGGGGGTGGGGGTGGGGGACTGGGAACAATGAACAATCCAATCCACAATGCCGCTCACACCATCAAGCAACGGCTAAAAAGAAGCAGTTTTTTACTCTCGCGCACCATTCATCATCGAAGCACTCAAACCCAAATCTTTACAACTAAAAGGAAAGAGGAGTAAAGTGAACCATGAAACCACATTGGTGCGGTAGCAGCACCAAGAACCATCCATCTCTGATCTCTCCGCACCGACAAATCCCTAGAAGGCGCACAGCGACACAAGAACCAGAGCAGAAGAGAAGGGGTCCTGACCAGCCTCGCCGGCGTCGCTGTCCTTGCGCTTGATGAAGCGCCGGCCGCCGCCGCGCAGGATGGACTCCCACACACCCATTGCCGCCGCTGCATCAGTCGGCCGGCCCTCACCACCGGTGGCTCAAATCGGCCAACAGCTCGCTTCCTCCGCCTCGGGGGGAGCACGCGGCAGTTCTTGGGCCGGGCTATTTCAAGCTGGAGCTCGTTTTAAGGCCCCCATGGAGATCTACAAGGTAACAGCATGGCGAGGGACGGTAGCGGCGAGCCGGGGGAAGTTGGGGAGGTAGATTGTAACTAATATCGCGGTTTTGCGAGATTTTTTTTACTTGTTTTCCACATTGGTCCCCGTATTAATACGGACTGTGCTGTGTTTATATTTACGGTTTACCCCCTTTACGGTAGTACCCTGTTTTAGAGAGGATTTATGACCTACTTGATTGGGCTGAAAATTTATGACTTATGATTGAAAATATACTGTAGCTGAAGGTAGTTTATTTGGCGTAATTAAATTTAAAAAAATTTAAAATAGAAAAAATATGTTAGCTCATCTCGAACAACGCCAATGAATACAGGAAAAAAGAACCGGCAAAAAAGCTAAAAAAGTAAAAAAACAAAAAACAAAAATTATAAATAGTGAAAAATAAATCAGAAGCCAGAAACTAAAGCTGAAATGTGCGGACCTTAGTGATTTACCCGTTGCCACATGTACATGGAATTGCAAAGCGGGGATATTTAGGGGCTAAAAATGGAAGTTTGTTCATGAATTTGGATTTTTCAAGTTGCCCATTGACGCTAGTTCCCAAGGCCACCGGTGGGCCTGCCACGGACAGCGGTCGTAGTGAACCATGAAAAGGAGGACCGGCAAGGCACGGTCGTGACAGCTGGCGGCGAAAGCTTGGCGGGAGGCACCCCTAGTCATCACGTGAGTCAAGTTTATAGGATGAGGTAGAGGATGGTGGGGCCATAAGCCTGGAGGAGGGCAAGGCGACAGTGGCTCTGGTTAGCTTTGATAATTTGTACAATAGATTCCCCTGTAAACAAACTCTGCGTGTCAAAAATAAAGTTTCCCTTACTAATGATGGTATAAAATCCATTTTTTTATAAAAACAATGTAGTTCGCAAACATTTTTTTTTCAACACTCCAAATATTATCTTGAAGACTTACGTAGGGCTGATAGAAGGCAGATTGAGAGAAGAGGACAAGACAAATATCAAGAACAGAAGCCACTACAGCTCAATTGAGTTCACTTGTAGGCTCGAACTTCTGCCCCAAAATATGCTCGAAGTTCACATGATCCACTGTTGATTATCGCTGCTTATGTAGCAAAAATGCATGCAGCCTCTCCCCTGCTTCCAAATATAAGTAATTTTCTTCAAAGTGATACTCTAATCATTAATTTCTATGAAAAATATGATATTTCAAATAAAAATAACTATATTTTATGAAAGTATATTGTTACACTATGATACCACTTTTTATACGCAGCAACTCTTGGATCAGATTATAATTTGTGAGATACGGTACAAGTGTGCACGATATCAAGAACGAAGAAGATAAATCTTGTAGAGAGAACCAAAATAATGACGTTGAAGCAACCACGACAAAAAAAATTAGCGAAGCCAACCGCAAATTCCTTAAGCACAACCACAACTGAGTACAAAAGATTGTCGGTCTCCCACAACCCTCTCGAATCTTTTAAGACTCTCATATCTTTAACCTACATAAGAATCTAATGCTAAAGAATAATCTAGCCTCCAATCTGGTCATGCACCTCTACCTTTGGATGAGTGACTTCTTTACTTTATAACTTGGGTTCACTATGGCCACCCTCTATGGGTTTATATAGTCCTACTAATCTTTCTCTAAAGGAGAGTAGCAATCCTAATTATATTTTTATTTATCTAGAACTCGTTATATCACACATTTTTCAAATCTTAAAAGACTAGGATATGAGTTACCATATTCACAATTTCCACCTTGACTCTTATCCGTTAAAATCATTGTGCTCCTCAAAGAACTCACTCCAAGTCAGTTCCGTATTTTTTGTTTTTTTCCTCCCATCTTTAGGAGTGCCCCCACCACAAGGCATATACACATCACCGTAATGTGTATATTAGTGTCAAGGTTAGCCTACCTAGACCCTTCACTTGAGAGCTCCTTTGTTTTGTATTTTGATTAACCACACCTTATATTCCTACAGTCTTCTATGTCATAGGTTTGTATTTCTTTCGAGCTCCATCTGCTCACTGGTACCATATGGTTGGTCCCATCACGTCTTTCTTCTTCCAACAGCTCACACCTTTGTCCTTGCATTTGCTAGATTTTGCAACCGTCTTTGCAGTTTCACACATAACTGCATATAATATCTGAATACCTACCAGTGACAATATAGTTTCCTTCTCCTGGCCAGGATTTTTATCGAACCTCCTATTGGTTGCTCATCCTTTAGGTGTACCCATCAAACAATATCATATGTTGCGTTAGATACTTTCTATGATCAATTGCCCTTTGTAAATAACTGTCATAACTTCACCTTAATGTGATACCTCACAATCTTTGAGTCAAACGAGCTTACAAATATTAGGGGCCTGTTTGGTTCATGACCAGAAGTTGCCTAGCCACAAGTTAGGCGTGCCACAGTTTTTAGGTAGCTGTTTGGTTCACTGACGTAACTGTGGCATGCCACACTTTCTTAGCACCCGACCCCACACGTCATAGACTCAGTTTCTTGCCAAACTTTGCCACAAGTGTGGCTTCGATTTTGTTAGCCACACTTTCTGTGGCAGCCACATATTGCCTAAGCTTAGGCATGGCAACGTTAGGCACCAACCAAACAGGCCCTAGATTCTTCTTTTAGCCAGGAATATACTGAACTCCCGTTAATGCGTGATGTACTCCATCATACATCTCAAATGTAAATTGTTTTCACCTCAGTAATACATACTCTTGCAATCCTCTTAAGTAAAATTTTCCATATGCTGGACGTAGAGATTCTTTGTCAAACATCTCCCTCGCCGAACATATATGGAAGCAACAACCTAAATCTAGTATGCATTCATGAGAAGTACCGATTAACTGACTATTAGTACATCTGAATCATTATTTGCTGTCACCACTTACCATCCACCATTTATTTGCTTCAAACGCGGATAGTCTTTTATCATGTGACCTTTCTTGTCACAAAGAAAGCATACACATGTGCCCTTGCTTTTGCCATTCTTCTCTCTGTGATTTTTACTTGTCTATAATACCTACTGCAGCTAATGCTTGATCATCTGAAGGTGATGATTTCAATGGATTTTTCAAGGACTCCACCCCCAATAGATATGTAACTGTCTCATTAAAGTTGAAAGTGATTTTTTATGAGAATATCCATTACCAATTGCTTCTTTGATGGTGGTAAAGATGATGTCAGTATGACAACCTTGTCATTCTCTTTAATTTTCTCATCCACACTAGTTAGTTATGTGATAAGTTTGTTGAAGATATTGAGATTGAAAAACGAACCATGTACATTCCTCCATGCGTAACTTGTACAATTGTCATTGTTTGATGAGTTTTTATGCAAATATATTAAGCTAAAACAAATACAGATATGTATGTTTGAGAACAAAAAATCATGTTCTATGGTCCAGTTTGTAACATCCTGAAATCTGAAATTTAAAATATGAATTTCTTGAATGGTTTTGCAATATATTCTATTTGAATTTGGATTTTTTATGGCATTTTTCTGGAATTTTGGGAGGTTCCAAAAATTTAAGAAGCTCAAAAAGAAATAAACATTAGTAATACCCTAAAAAGGAAATGTGCAAATAATAGAAAGATAAAATTTCAAATATGAATCTGAAAAGATGATCCAGTATAAGAAGGCAGAGATTTAAAATAAAATATATAAATTTCATTTTGACCATAGGATTTCAAAGGGTGTATTGTATGTGTATACCAAAAATAGACATAAAGAAATATATATACATATATACTTGTATATATATATATATGTAAATATAAAATAAATAGGAATGAAATAAAAAAGGGGTCAGCCCGACCCCAACTCCCTCTGCCACATGGGCCTTCCCCATCTCTCTCTTTTCTTCCTCCATTTCCCTGTTCTTCTCCTCTTTTCCCCAATGCGTCCGCGCGTGCACTGTTGTCAGCCTGTCTACGCGCGCGCTAGTGAGCTGTCATCGCGCCGCTCGCCGCCTGCCACTACCCCTGCTATGCGCCGCATCGTCAGAGCCCTGCCACCGTCACGTCGCCTCCATCCAGACCCGTCGCATCGCCTCGCGCCCAACGCTTCCTGCTGCGCCGCGCACGCACATCGCTTGGCCACGCCCGTGAGCCACCACCGCGCCTCCCTCTACGGTCATAAGTGGCTTGGCCCTCCCTCAGTTCGTGCACAACCCATTGCCGTCCCCTTGCTCCATCTTCCTCCCCATCCCAGGTTGAGCGCTCCCACGCCCGTGCGCCGGCCGCAGCGCCTCCATGCCGTTCCCGGCCTTCCGGCGATGCTCCACCACCCCGATTGCATCAAAGCATGCCCCTGCTCCCCGAGTACATCCCTGCCGAGTCAATTGGACTCCGGTGGCTTAAGCTCGCCGCAGTAGTGATTCTTCCTCGCCTCCGGCCGAACCGCCGCTTCCGCCGCCGTCTCCTCCTCGATCAGCACCAGCTCAATTCCTTGGGTGGGGAGCGTCACCACGTGGTCCTGTAGCTCCCCCAAGCTCTGCTCCGGCTTCTTCCCCACCCCAGTCCGCCAGCGACGCGAGCTTCCCCGCACTACCGCGGGTCGACGTCGCCAGCCCACTTTGGCCACTTCCTCGCACGGCCAACCCCACGGTAAGCACCTCCTATACTCTATTATGCTCTCACGAGCTTCAATTTCTCCTCCTCTTCCCGTCGGCGCCGTTGCTCCATTACCACCCCGCCGCCAGCCGCACAACCCGCCACCCCAGCCGACCTGCGCTGTCCCGGGCCGCACCGCCTCCTTCCCGGCTTCCGCAACTCCCCAGGAACCCATTTTGCCGGCTGCACCCGCCTCCCCGACCGCTCCTCGCCGGCGGCGTAGTTAGCCATGGCCGCCTGAGCCCATCCTCTGTTCTGGTCGATCACCTCAGCTCTTATGCATTCCATTCCTTCGGTATGTCAAGTAACACCCCGTGCCCACTTGGCTACCTGAGCGAGCGTAATACACAGAATCCCCCTAGATCCCGGGTTCGAATCCTCCCGGCCGCATTATTAGGTGTAGGTTTTAAATATTTTTATTGCTAGCACATCCAGTGGAGGAAAAAGACAAATAAAAATCCAAAAATAATTTATAAGAATGCAAAAACTTATTAGGATACAAATGAGCTATTAAATATAAGATCATGGATCAACTATCATATGTTAGTGACATTCGAAGATTTGTTTTAAAGCTTAACTATTAATCAAAGGCATATTAATAAAATGAGTAAAAACTTGTTTAGGTTATGCTCACATGGAATAATGATTTAACAAATGAAAAAGTTCTACAAGACAAATCATAAACCCATATATTTTAGTAAAAGAAGATTTAAAAGTTGGGTTAGTTATCATAATAAATAACTATTGTGCCTTCAGTGTTTATTCTAAAACAAATTAATAATTAAAGGCATTAACAAAGAAAAGTGGCTTTGGATAAATATCCAAGTTTAGTAAAGATAACCTTAATTATAATTAAGATATAAGCCCAATATTTAAAATGCTACCATCAAATAAATCCTAAAAGGTAGATTTGGTCGATTAGCAAATATGGAAATACAGCGTTGTTAAACAAGCCTTGCTTGGGATAAACAATTTTAAGTTAAAATCTAAAACTAAGCCTAATAGTAGCTAAAATATAAGAAAGATAGAAATAGTGCCATTAATTAAATTTTAACACTAGATGTAATACATAATAATATTGAGCATGAATGTATAGCAAGTTGGGACTCGTATAAATAGACCCTAATTCAAATTAAACTAAGCCTAGTAATAAATAGAGGTGCATAAAATATCATACTACAAAATACTATAAACATAGCCCCTAAGATTAACTTTGTAAGCTAAAATTTGCAAACATTACTTATATACTCATATATCATATGCCCTGAACATAGCACTCGACAAAATACACCAATTCATAGGTTTAACTTAACTCATGGAACCTCCTTGATAAATACCAAAATAATAAAAGAAATTGTTAATAAAAAGATCAAGCCATCGTATTCTACCATCGACCTTACCTTAAATGACCCAAATCACCCATTAACTCATGATAAAACTAAATTGAGTTTATTCGGATTTATTTAGATCTTTTTGAGTTATTTGCTTTTATTTGGATTCAGTCGTTTGTCGCGTACTTAGAAACGGGAGTTCTGAAGATTCTATGGATCAAGTAAGACTGAGATCGATGAAGACCAGGAATTAAAGATCATCGCATGAGACAACTTTGTGTGAGCTCAAGACCGCGGTAAACCGCGCCAGGCGAGTCAATACTTTGATCATGTTGAACCTACATTTTCTGCAAATTACTTTGGTTTAAATTATAAAATTGCATTCTGTTATTTTATATGCAAGTACATGTTTAATTTAAGATCCTAGTTATATGCCATTGTTTGCCTTGAATAATATTACACCTCCTTTGGATTACTTGATTATGTGAACCTTGTCGCCCTAGCAAAATTATACTGGTAACTTTTCAAAAGTAAGTCCCTAATTATATGCCATGCTTAGTACTACATAGATACTCGGGGGCGCTGAAATGCCCCAAGCATCATTATCATCTTTAATCACGAGAAACTGATTTGGACAGTCATGGTGGGAATGACTGGTATATTTTGATATGATTATTTTATGATCCCAAAAACCCCAACTTGCTTGAATATCTGGGCGGATGATTTGGGGGCTGGTATGTGGTGCAGTGGAAGCACAAATTGTGGAGTGTGGTAGAACCGCCTAGGTAATCCTAAGGACCGAATCTTGTTGTGACCTCCTGTGTAAAACAGTGCAACCACAAGTCTGTAAAGTACAACTTGGCTAAGTAAATCTATCGAAATCCCGGACTCATCTCACTGGTAGTGGATAGAAGTGGATACACAAGGGCAAGAGAAGGCCTAAAGGGACACCGAGTGGAGGGTGAAGTTTCCCAGTCGTACTAGCGCTGATGGGAGTGGAGCCCGAATAACGCTAGTAACCGTGAGGAACTCCCGTGCATAGATGGGACCCACCGCAAGTGGGCAGTTTCCCATAAGGTGAGATGACAGAAGAGACTAGATACTTTAAAAAGTCACTGTGATAGTATGCTCAACCACACGTCTAAGGAATCGTGTAGGGCAATGAGTTGATTGTCTCTTGTGGTGAAAGTGTACAAACTCTGCAGAGTCAAAACTATTCGAATAACCGTGCCCACGGTCAAGGGCGGACATGGAAACTTAACCAGATATAGTTCTATTTCAAAATACTTTATGGATGGGTTTGAAAAACTGAAGGGCAGTGGAAAGCCCTAATTTGAGTTGTCCTGGGTGTCGTCCCAGTGGTAATGTAAGCAGTTATAACGCTGAAATGTTAGCATATGGTGCGGATGCCATGTAACGGTGGATGAAATCTGGATCGCTATTATTATTGCATTTTCTTGAACATTATGATTTTGTTCAGAACTGCTAGGTCTCAGGAAATTTCTATGTATTATATTTCAAATAATGACACTTCTACCCCTGCAAAATAAAATACAAGGGGGAATAAATAGAGTCGTGAGTAAAGGAGATAGATGTTTGTGATGAATACATAAAGATATTGAAGGATTCATGTCGATCATAAAAAGGACACGATAGAGTGGATTCTGGGATAAATACATTGGTGGATCTTAAATGAATACATAAGCTATATAGATAATTTAAATGATTTTGGAGAATTAGGGAGTGCAAAGATATTTGCTGGATTATAACACTGATAACTAATATAAATTCTTGGGAGATGTTGGCGATAATGGGATGAATAGGATTTGATCAATTACTGGATGGATGAATTGAATTTTGGGGAATTTGGAGATATGATAACATTTATTAGAGTATAAACTTGATCAATGATATTCTTGATGGATGAATACTAGTGAATCGTAAACCTGATTAATGATATTTTTGGTGGATGAATACTAGTGAATCGTAGACTTGATCAATGATATTTTGGTGGATGAATACTAGTGAATCATAAACCTGATCAATGATATTCTTGGTGGATGGATACTAGTGAATCGTAAACCTGATTAATGATATTTTTGGTGGATGAATACTAGTGAATCGTAGACTTGATCAATGATATTTTGGTGGATGAATACTAGTGAATCGTAGACTTGATAAATGATATTTTTGGAGGAGGTATACTAATGAGTAGTTAGGGATAGACGATGGGAAAATAAGGTTGATTATTGAAAGAGTAAACTATGGTTGTGGATCAACAATAGAAAGGATTGGGTTGTTAGGAATTTGGAATACAAAAGATATTAGTGGGTTATATAATTGATGATATTCGCTGTTTGGAATTTTAGACAGCACTCAATATAGAAAGTGTGTCTTTGGTGGTTTAAGTCAATTATGGCAATCGCCGTGTGGGGTTTAGGTAGAATTAATAACACCATGATGAAATAATAATAATGCTACTAAAAGCGATTTTTGGCAAATAAAATAACCCGAGCCTCTCCTTTGATAAACCATGCATACTATTTATTTGCATACTGTGTATTGGCTCGCGGAGCACGGTGGTTAGTGTGCCCACACTCGCTCTCATAACAAATTCAGAAGCAGGAATCAGATCACTACGCTTTGGAAATACTTTTGGTTATGATGGAGATGAAGATGATGTCGTCAAGGGCTAGGTCACGAACCTCCAGTTGGCTGCCTGTGGGCATGTCCTGAAGGTCTCACTTGTATGCTTCGTTCTTTCGCTGCTGCAATTCAATGATTTCGGCCTAATCGGCCCATGAGTAAGTCTACTATTATATTTACACTTCCGCATGATATGTAATTTGATATTCAGAACTGTAAACTGTGAGCACTATCTACTGATCCAGGGAATAGTGCGGTGGAATCACAGAAGAATCCAGATTGTAAAATCTGGGTCCCTACACAGTTCAACAAGTCGCTACGCCGCGCCTCATATGACCACTCTCGTTGGCCGATCACAGAGCGTATGCGCCAATATGGAAGGAAGATTTTTGCTTGCACGATATCACTCTGCCATGGAAAGTTTTCTCCAGCGTATCTCTATTTCATGGAAAGAATTCTTGTCAAATCCCTTGAGAATAGAAGGCAAAGACTCAAGAGAAAACTATTAGCAATCAAATCACGCTCCTGCAGATCAGGAAAATGTTGTAGCAATTTGGTACTGTGTTTGGAGCCGAGCACCCCTACTCGCTGGCTCTCAACTGTGCCTATAAAAGGCCCTTGAATGATAGCATTAGGAGAAACACACACAGACGGGGAGCCATTAGGAAGAAACACACACACACACACCCATTAGCGCGCACACACACATACAAACACATAGATCACCAACTAGAAACGCTGGAGAAGGAGAAACACACGCAGAGAGGTTACCAGGAGAGGGACACCATGGCTTTCTCCATTGTCGACACTGTAGGTTGCTAGTCTATCTCTCTTTCTCTCTCTCATTTTTTGGCACAGAACCACTGCAGGGATGGTGCCCAGCTGCCCACCCGTCTAGTCGAGGGTGCCACTGAAAGATGAGAAGGTCGCCATCGTACGTGAACTGGCTGTTGGAGTCCGACACCAGTTCTCCCTCAAACTATAGAGGATGGATGAGCTGCACCTACATGCATGCCGACGACGCCATTGACACTTGCGCTCACCGTCCGAGGACACCATCAACTCGCCGTTCTAGAGTTCACCATTGTGTCGTCTATGGCCATATTGTTAAGAACTCCACAGTGTTCATCACGAGCACCTAAACCACACCCTCGATACCGATGGCCTCGATGTCGAAGTCTTCGTGCTCATGCACCGTCAGAGATCCCGCCGAGACGCTAGAGCTAGAGATTGTTGGAACACAACACCAGGATCACAGTGGAGACGATGAACTCGCAAGGATTTCCTGCGTTGCAACAGCTTGACACCTTTTCTGTTCTCTGTATTCAACTCGCCTCAACTAATACAAGCAGATTACAAGACATTAAATAAGCAGACCCAGGACGTTGGCTGGTGGCCTCACGCCACGGCTCCTCGACGCGCACTACTGCTGCATGCACATCTCGCTGGATCCAGACTTTACGCACACACGCCTTCATCCATGCAATGCTACATGCAAACTAACTAGCTGCCGAACCACCACACGTCTTCATCTATGCAGCAAACTAACTCATTCTAAACTTTAAAACATATCAAGATTATATCTAACATTTTCCCCCCTAATCTTGATTTGCCATTATTTGAGTACCTTCTCGCCAAGCCTCAAAGTAGCGTCGATTTGTCATCGGCATCAGCCATAACGAGATGTGCCTCTTCCTCCTTGTGGCATTCGGAAGCAAAATGCCCATAGTCATTGTAGTTGTAGCATCTTATTTTAGCCTTGTCAAATTTGCGATACCTGCGGTTTCAGCCACCATTGCCATCGGAACCGTCGCCTTCGCGCTTTGACGATCGGGCCTCCCACTCGGCCCACGTGAGAAGATGTTCGTCGTTGTTGTCATCGCCCAGAATGCGTAGATGCTCCTCATACGCCTTGAGGTGGCTGATCGCTTCTTTCACCGTCATTGTCTTCAAGTCTCCAAATTGCTCAATGGTTGAGACAATCTGCAGGTACTTGTTCGGGACAGCACGGAGAAGCTTCTTCACGACGTAGCTTTCCTTCATCTTGTCACGAAGATTGAATCTGGTTGACGAGAGTCGTCAACCTCACGGCGAAGTCATCCACCGACTCCATTTCCTTCATGCGCAAACCCTCAAACTCACTATTAAGGGTTTGCACACGCACCTCCTTGACGCGATCGGCACTGACGTACATCATCTTGAGCATGTCCCACGCAGCTTTCACTGTCTCCCCGTCTCCTTTTCAGCGAGTAGGAGAAGGGTCTCCTCCGGGACTCCTTGGAAGATGGCCGCAAGAGCCATCTGATCTTTGCGCTCATCAATGTCATTGGCCACCACAGCTTGCCAGACGCCTTGGACCTTCATGAACACCTTCATCTTGATTGCCCACGCGGTGTAGTTGCTCTTGTTCAGCATACGGTATTGAAGAGAGACGTTGCTTTCTCTTCCCGGTACCCTCGACGGACCACCGCCGGTGACAATGACGTGACCCGACGGCGACACCGATCTTGTCCTCGGCATGGCTCTGATACCAAATGTTGGAACACAACACCATGATCACAGTGGAGACGATGAACTCGCAAGGATTTTTGGCGTCGCAACAGCTTGACACCTTTCTTGTTTTCTCTGTATTCAACATGCCTCAACTAATACAAGCAGATTACAAGACATTAAATAAACAGACCCAGGACGTTGGTTGGTGGCCTCACGCCATGGCTCCTCGACACGCACTACTGCTGCATGCACATCTCATTGGATCCAGACTTTACGCACACATGCCTTCATCCATGCAACAAACTAATAACCTTGACCCTATCCAGGCTACATGCAAACTAACTAGCTACCGAACCACCACAGGTCTTCATCTATGTAGCAAACTAACTCATTCTAAACTTTAAAACATATCAAGATTATATCTAACAGAGATGTCGCCGAGGTACTGGGTGAGGATGTCGCCAGGGCAGCCGTGACGATCATCAACCATCCGCTAGCTCAATGTGAAGACTACTCAATAACAATATACACGCGTGCCATGCAAGCACGTATAATACTAGTACACAATATTGAAGCCTTCGTGCTCGCGCGCCACCGGAGACGGCGCTGACCTACACAGATCTGACTTGTGAGTACAATCTAATGTTCGGACTACAGGCATCCAATTTAATGTGCTGCGCTTCAAAGCATCTCATCGGGTGGGGCCAAATAAACTAGCTGATGACTTGCTACTTCGTGAAAAAAAAAGATGGAGAATCGCAGTGCTCTCAAGAGAAAATTCTATTCACTTCCAAGAGTATCAAATTGCATTGTCTAGTGGAGCTTCAACCAACTATAAAGGAGAGTGGTCTAGGGCAAGCTTTGTTCGTGAATCTTCGGCCCATTCCACTTGCTTTTCTAACTGGGATCTGATTCTAATTTAACAAGTAGTTACCGCCGTCTTGACCTCGGCCTCAAAGCTGTTAGAGAATGCACTCCGGCCACCGTATGCCATTGAATGCAGGCTGTCGATCGTGACCATCTTGTTCCCCCTGACGTGCGTTGAAGAAAAGGAGGAACCATATATAGTATATGCATGCATGCTTGTACTAATAAAGGATTAACACTCAGAAGCAACGAATTCCACATAGCGTATGCATATGCTATTTCTTTTTCTCATGCTCTCACAAGTAGAGTTTCGTTCAGGTGGTGCTCCACTCAGTCGAAGTTCTCATGCGTACGCGCCCTCCCTCTAGAACCAAAAGTCACGGTCCATGGCTGGGCCGACCGAGCGGCCGTCGCTGGCCACAGCATATAGCGTCGTCCGAGTCGTCGCGCCTGACGACCGCCACACATGATGTCTCTGCAGGCTACCACCATGAATGTCTGCTACTAATTTGCCATTGAGAAAAAGGAGACATCATACTATATGTATGCATGCAGTGGCGGATTTGGGCCTCAGGTTAAGTAGGCTATAGCCCGAGGCTCAGGATCAAGATCTAATTAAACTTAGGATTTAAGGATATATTGTTCCTTTACAGATTTATAATTTCTTTACAGATTTAACCTAAAGTAGCTGGCGAGGCTTGGACCGTGGTTTGGCTCCACCCCTGTATGCATGCACGAACACATAAATAAGCTGCACCCTTAAGCACTAGATGTGTGCTCAGGCAAAGAATATGCACGACGTGCTTGCATGGGCCATGCACATGCTCCCTCGTGCAAGCTCACATACATATAACTCTATCCATTATGTTGCTACGCGGGGTGGAAGCTCTCGGATGGACAGCCCATGACGCTGAGTAGTTGAGGAACTTCTATTTTCGGTCAGTCCGATCGATTCCTCTATTATGTAAAAAATAAATCAATCACAAAAAACACAAATAACAGATTGAAATACAGAGATAGGAAGAACTCCTGGTTTTTCTTTATTGCTTTCTCTTTCTCATGCATATACAAATAGCCAATGGGACTCCCTATCTATAGCCTAGTGATGAGGTGTCCACCATGGGTCAAGACTTCAAGCCCAGTCACAGATTTCCCAACACTCCCACTTGGGTACCCATTCGACACGTTCATGCCTCATCAAAACTCCATAAAAGCCTAGTGGAAAAAATTTGAAGAAAGAGTACATGATACATGTTATGCTGCGTTGCACGAATTGCCTCATTAAAAATCTTGGCTGGGAAACTTCAGGAAAACTCGTCAAGGGAAAAGAGTACAATCCACCCAATTTCATTTAATCTTCAGGATTTATTCTTTGGATACTCGATCTTTGTGATCAAAATTTAATAACGAGCTTGAGAAAAATCTCCCGCTGAATTCTGCACATCTCTAAGTCTCATTATTCCAATTCCTCGTATTCATCTTTCAAAACTAGATGCTATGAATGACTTAGTGAATAAATCTGCAAGATTTTCACATGACTTAGTATGCAATACCTTAATTTCGTCTATCTGTTGCAATTCATGAGCATAGAAGAACTTGGGGTTGATATGCTTTATGAGATGACTCTTCACGTAGCTCGTCTGCACTTGTGCAATACAATCTGCATTATCTTCATAGATAATTGTGGGAGCTTGCATGATATTCATTCCATATGACTGCTAGATGTGATGAATTATTCGTCGGAGCCAAGCACATTCTCGTGCCGCTTCGTACAGTGTTATGATTTTCATGTGGTTCGTCGAAGTCACTACAAGACTTTGCTTAGACAATTTCCATAAAATTGCAGTTCCACCACACAGGAATAAATAGCCTGTTTGTAACCTTGCAGTATGCGAGTCCGACAGGTACCTTGCATCTGCATAGCCAGTTATATTTAATTCTTGGTTCTTTTGGTAGAATAACCCAAGGTTCTTGCTTCCTTGGAGGTATCGGACGATGTCATTTATTCCCTGCCAATACATTTTGGTAGGTTCTGCACTATGCCTTGTTAATAGGTTTACGGCAAATGCAATGTCCGGTCTAGTGCAGTTTGCTAAATACATAAGTGCTCCTATGCACTTAAGTATGAAAATTTCAGTCCCAAGACTTCCTTCCCCTCTTCCCTAGGTCGGTATGGATCCTTTTCTTGTTGTAAAGATCTCCTGATCATCGGTACTTTCGATGGGTATGCCTTCAGGGACACCTAGGCGTAGGCTGACTAATGTACTAATATTCCTTCAGGGACATGCTCGAGCTGCAGGCCTAAGCAATATTTAGTTTTACCCAAATCTTTCATTTCTAATTCTGACTCCAGGTAAGAATTTGCTTCTTTTATGACTTCCATGGTCTCGGTGATATTCAGATCATCTACATATGCCGAGATTATACAAAATCCATTCTAGGATCGTTGTATAAATACACAAAGACAATCTTCATTGTTCGTGTAGCCTTTCTTGCATACAAAGTCGTTTAAACGATTATACCACATCCTGCCTAATTGCTTAAGTCCATATAATGATTTCCTAAGTTTTACACTGTACAGATTTTTATTTGCTCTATCTTGGTTTGGGACAGGGATACCTTCATATAAATTTTTGAATCCAAGTTTCCATAAAGGTATGCAGTTACCACATCTATCAATTTCATTTCTAACTTCAGGTTTACTGCCATTGAGATTAAGTATCTAAAGGTGATTCCACTCATAACTGGGAATAGGTTTTTTCATAATCAACTCCTGGACGTTGAGTGAAACCTTGTGTAACAAGCCTTACTTTATATATTACAACTTCATTCCTTCATTTCTATTTCAAACAAATACCCACTTATGCCTTAAAGGGTGCACATGGGGAGGTGTGCGGTTTACAGGCCCAAACACTACTCTTTTGTTCAGAGATAATAATTCAGTTTCTATTACCTTTTTTTCAATCTTCCCAATCTGATCTTTTCTTACATTTAGATAGAGATGCGGGCTTTGGACCAAGATCGATGATTGTGACAATTTTCTTTGCAAAGTAGATATCAACATTGGCTGTTGTCCAATTCATGGATTCTCCTGTGTGCACATAGTTTATAGTTATCTCGTCATGAGTTGATTCTTCCTGTGCTTCTTGTTGCTAACCGCTCCTTCTAGTTGCGGTGATAAGTCCCTTTAGTTTTTTAGCTCCGATGTGTGCGCACACATCCATGCAGATTTCTCCCTCTATGGGAATGTTCAGATTCAGTATGTCCTTTTATAAAGGTGTCTTAATGGTGTCAGGTCTTAACTGGCTCCCCTTTTGGTTCTGGAGAACTTCAGTGATTGGCTGTGTCAAGTCCTTCTTATTCTTTTTCACCAGACGTCCCCGGTTACTTAGGGTTCGAGGGACTGGAGTTCTCGTTCTTTTATTCTGAGGCATCTGGATGGGATTAGGGATACCTTCAATTTTCTTTGGTATTTTAACCCTCTCCGGTGTATTGCATGTAGGCACATGCGACTTGGTCACGCTCTTCAAATCACTAAAGTGGTCAGGCAATTGGTTTGCTAATGCTTGCAAATCAATGATCTTCTGGACTTCTTTATTTGTTTCACTAGTGCGCGGATCATGTGCATGCACTACTACAGACAATGTTGTCACAGAAGGTTCGGAACCGTCATCACAGACAGTTCCTGAATCGTTCGTGATTATGTGTCAATAATAATAGGTGGTTATCGCAGATGGCTCCCACGCCGTCTGTATAACTTACAATACAGACGGTTTTTCAGAAAAACTGTCTGTGATACTCGACTATCACAGACGATTTTTATTTGACTATCACGAACGATTTTTGTTATTAACCATCTGTGATATGGTTCATATCACAGACGGTTCGGTGTTCCGAATCGTCTGTAATATACACCATATCACAGACAGTTAATAATGGAAACCATCTATGATATCGTTCATATCACAGACAGTTCAGTGTTTGAAACCATCTGGAATATATGTCACAGACGGTTTGGAACACCGAACCGTCTGTGATAGCTATTTCAACAGTGATTTTATTTGCCCTTTTTCGGCTAGCCTCAGGATATGCTAGCCATGCCCTCTGAAAACAAGCAAGATCACGTATATAGCACAGGACAATCATTACATAAATCATACAGATAAATGAAGCAACACCAACAGATCATATATATATATATATATATATATATATATATATATATATATATATATATATATATATATATATATATATATATATATATAGCATGACAATCATTACACATATCTCACAAATGAATTAAATTGAATGAATTATTTGATTAAGTATAATTGAGTGATTTGTACAATTGAATCCAATGTTTTAACATCTAATTATCACCATAGCCAGGGTGGGACTCTCCAGTCTTGTTTATGACCTCTGCTAGCAAGAATTGGGAGAGGTTTTCACGAATTTTGACGAGTTTGTCAAGATCATATGCACTTTCGTCGAAGTCCACTCGCTGTCGCTAGGAGCAATGTTAAGTCATATTAATTAGCATGTGTGTGTGTATATATACACATATATATAATCAGAAAATAATAATTATTGAAAGGTTGACAAACCTCTGGATCATTCACCTTAGTGTCCGTGATTTCCTTCATATGGCGGCAAACATAGAATCCACATACGTTGCCCTGTAGCTGCTGGTGGCACTGCAAAATATATAGAATTACATACATAGGTGTAGAGACCCGAATATGCAAATCCGGACTCTCCTGTGTATTCTGCACTAGTCCAGGATCACGCTAGTGCACACAGTATAAACAAAAATGAAATATCGACCATATCACGATTTACTAGGAAAAGACTAAAATATTATTAATATTTATCAGAGTACGACCTTATGGCCAAGCTTACAATTAATAGCTTGAAAGGCTTAAAGAAGCTAGCAGCGGAAAAACCAGAAATAAGCGTAGTAGCCATTCGACATGCCCACATGCAATCGACTGGGGAGCGAAGTCCTAATCCGCGAAGTCGTCGGAGTATCCTCCTCCAGGTACCTCCTGCTGGACCGGTTCTTCTTCCTCAACTGAGCAAATATGGATGAAGCCGTGAGTACATAGAGTACTCAGCAAGTCGTTTGTAACAAAGAATGCAATATAGTATGCAAGGCTTACCAAAGGATGGCTGAAAGGTTAATTTTGCATAAAGCAACAATTTAAAGTAAATATAATAAATAGATTGAAAAGCGAACTTTAGAAAATGATAATAAGTAATTAATCAAAGGAATTGAGACCAACCACAAGTAAACTGGCCATTCACTTCAATGAATCACCAACGAACCAAGATTCACATAATGAACCACCAGTGAACTACCCATTCACTTAACCCAACCAATATTTTATGAAAACTCTACCCCTCGTGTGAAATCACTGAGCTTTGTCCATGACTGAGGTGTAGAGACCCGAATATGCAAATCCAGACTCTCCTGTGTATTCTGCATTAGTCCAGGATCACGCTAGTGCACACAGTATAAACAAAGATGAAATATCAACCATATCACGATGTACTAGGAAAAGACTCACATATTAATAATAATCAGAGTATGACCTTATGGCCAAGCTTAAAATTAATAGCCTGAAAGGCTTAAAGAAGCTAGCAGCGAAAAACCAGAAATAAGCGTAGCAGCCACTCGACATGCCCACAGGCAATCGACTGGGGAGCGAAATCCTAATCCGCGAAGTCGTCGAAGTATCCTCCTGCAGGTACCTCCTGCTGGACTGGTCCTTCTTCCTCAACTGAGCAAATATGGATGAAGCCGTGAGTACATAGAGTACTCAGCAAGTCGTTTATAACAAAGAATGCAATATAGTATGCAAGGCTTACCAAAGGATGGCTGAAAGGTTAATTTTGCATAAAGCAACAATTTAAAGTAAATATAATAAATAGATTGAAAAGCGAACTTTAGAAAATGATAATAAGTAATTAATCAAAGGAATTGAGACCAACCACAAGTAAACTGGCCACTCACTTCAATGAATCACCAACGAACCAAGATTCACATAATGAACCACCAGTGAACTACCCATTCACTTAACCCAACCAATATTTTATGAAAACTCTACCCCTCGTGTGAAATCACTGAGCTTTGTCCATGAATGAGGTGTAGAGACCCGAATATGCAAATCCAGACTCTCCTGTGTATTCTGCATTAGTCCAGGATCACGCTAGTGCACACAGTATAAACAAAGATGAAATATTGACCATATCACGATTTACTAGGAAAAGACTCACATATTACTAATAATCAAAGTACGACCTTATGGCCAAGCTTACAATTAATAGCCTGAAAGACTTAAAGAAGCTAGCAGCGAAAAACCAGAAATAAGCGTAGCAGCCACTCGACATGCCCACAGGCAATCGACTGGGGAGCGAAGTCCTAATCTGCGAAGTGTCGAAGTATCCTCCTCCAGGTACCTCCTGCTGGACTGGTCCTTCTTCCTCAACTGAGCAAATATGGATGAAGCCGTGAGTACATAGAGTACTCAACAAGTCGTTTGTAACAAAGAATGCAATATAGTATGCAAGGCTTACCAAAGAATGGTTGAAAGGTTAATTTTGCAGAAAGCAACAATTTAAAGTAAATACAATAAGTAGATTGAAAAGTAAGCTTTGTAAATGATAATAAATAAGTAACCAAAGAAATTGAGACCAACCACAAGTGAACTGACCATTCACCCAAGGAATCCACCATGAACCAAGATCCATGAAATGAACACCCGTGAACTAACAGTTAACTTCCCAACTTAACCCAACCAGGTTTTATGAAAACTCTACCCCTCGTGTGAAATCACCGAGCATTGTCTATGACCGAGGACACGGCTATTCGAATAGTTTACACTTTGCAGAGGTTGTACAACTTTACCTACAAGACATGATCATCCCGGATTGCCACGCGAGTTACACACCTCCTTAGGTGTGCGGCGAGGAGATCATGACAAGGCCTTTACAATGTTCAATTTCAACCCAGTCCCGCCTCGCTGAGGTTTCGCCCCCTAACCTGGTAATTGCCCCCTCTTGCGCCCCGTGGAATGTATACGACACCCACTGACATCCCAATGGCGGAACCAGAATTGAAACATCACAAATTAGTCAGTCAGGTGAAAGATCAAGCTCCATTTAAGTTGGTTTTGGTGTTAATGACAAATGCAATTATGACATTATGATATTAATGACATATACTTTATAATGTTTTGGTGAAAATGATAAATGAATTTATGAGACTAATATGTTTATTTGAGTTTATCTTTGGTTAGTCTCATTTGGATGAAAAGGTGAAATCAAAGAGGTATGCATTCGAAATCGCTTTCTCATTTACAAATGCATTCCTTAGATCCAAAATATAGATTGAACTCCTCAAATAGTCTAAAATGAATATGTGCATATGTCCTTATTTATATACACTTGTATGCACACATTTAGGGGGAGCTCTCTATATTTTGGAGTTTCATAAGTATTGATCCATGCTTCTTTCAATATGCATATTTGGGATCTTTACTTTGAAATACATACTTGAGTATATATAGCTTGTGTAGTATATATATACTCATGTGCAATCGGGTTGTCATCTAACTTCTCCATTATGTGTTAATGGTTGGATGACTAATGACAACCGGATAAGTAAGCTTTGTTTAAAGCTTATATTAGAGTATACATTTGTTGTGTACAAGTTGTATACTCGCAAATCAACTTTATATCTCATCATTTGTTGAGATTGTCATGAATTACCAAAATGATGAAGTTTGGTAATCGATGACAATTGCTTTGTGGACTAACGGTTTCCATGAGTTGGATGAATAGGTTAGGTTCCACAAATAAGAACGACTTGGGATGACTTCATGTGTTGAAGGTCATCAAGTCAAGATGCGAGAAGAAAATAGCTTCATGTGTTGAAGGCCATCAAGAAGGAGAGGAAGACGCATCATGAGTTGATGCATGAGGAGATGATCATGTGTTGATCATCAAGTAAAGGAAGACCATCATGAGTTGATGGTATTGATGAAAAGAAAGCATCATGAGTTGATGCCTATCAAGACGATGACCCAAGGCAAAGGTATGACTAGCTAGGGCTAAGGATGCGTTCCTAGTCTTTTACCGGTCTTGGTGTTTGGTTGGAAGACCGGATTGCTAGTATAGGTTGCCGTACTATTAAGAGGGGTCATGTCTAGTAGTTTGAGTCTCATCATGTATTGATAGCTCAAACCTCACTTGCTCTAGCTCATCTTGACATGATGCTTGCATTTGCGAATGTGTTTTGCAAATGGTCGAAGCTCATGTATTGAATTCTAGTAACATGGGACTATGCATTGCAAATGTGTTTTGCAAGTGCTCGAAGTCCATGTTTCCATTCCTTGTGTATGAGGCTTATATTTGCGAATGTGTTTTGCAAATAGTTGTAGCTCATATTTAATCTTTGCGTCATGA
The DNA here is from genome assembly GCA_017311315.1 of Dendrocalamus latiflorus. Lineage (NCBI taxonomy): Eukaryota > Viridiplantae > Streptophyta > Magnoliopsida > Poales > Poaceae > Dendrocalamus > Dendrocalamus latiflorus. The sequence continues at coordinate 25,164,859 of CM029631.1, forward strand.
TTTCAAAAGTGTGCAAATATGTTTTGCAACTTGTTGGAAATCATGTTGTGATCCTTATGGTATGTGACTTAGGTTTGCGAATACGTTTTGCAAACGAGAGAAGTCCATGTATAAATTCCTTGTAGCATGATTTCAAAAGTGTGTGAATGTGTTTTGCAACTTGTTGGAAATCATGTTTGAGCCTTGTGTGCATGATATCGTAGTTTGCAAATGTGTTTTGCAAAATTTGTTGAGATATCTGCACTTCTCAGAAAAAGCGGAAGTACCGGCGTTCAATGAGCGGTACTACCGGCTGGAGCGGAAGTACCGGCCCTATGTGGGCGGTACTACCGGATACCGGATGTTCCGGGCCTCGAGCGGAACGTTTTTTTCCAGAGAGCGCCCGGACCCAGACTTAGCCTCTCCGAAAACGGTAGTACCGCGGATTGAACTGCGGAACTACCGCATAGGCGGAAGTTCCGGCATCTCGAGCGGAACGTTTTTTCCAGAGAGCGCTCGGACCAAGAGTTAGTCTCTTGAAAATCGGAAGTACCGCGCCGACTTTGCGGAACTACCGCAGGGAGCGGTAGTACCGGAGTTTGGCTGGCGGTAGTACCGCGTCGACGGTATAACGGCTAGTTCGGAGCATCTGACATAGCCGTTACTACGCGTCAGAACCGGGAGCGGTACTACCGGCCTCTGGTCGGCGGTAGTACCGCCCGTCCTGATTTTTCAAGATTTTGGCTCCAACGGCTAGTTTTCTTGTGTGGGGTATAAATACCTCCTTATGGCCGGTTGGAGATGTTGTTGCTTGACCCATTCTTGTGTTCTTGAGCTAGAGTGAGTCTCTCCACTCATTTGTGCATGTGTTGCACTTTGTGAGAGAGGAGAGGTGATCTAGAGTGCATGTGTTGCATCTAGAGGTGGACTTAGTGTCCAATTGAGCTTGTGCATTCGTTGCACGTGGTGAGAGTCAAGTGAGGGACTTGGCTTGTTACTCTTGGAGTTTGCCGACTCCTAGACGGCGTTGGAGGCGTCGTGCGCGGTGATCTTCTCAAGAAGGTTGTGAGAAGACCCGGCGAATTTGTGAAGGTCGGAGCTCACCTACCCGGAGCGGGAAAGAGCTACCACTAGTGGATACGAGGTGTTTCGGCTTAATTCGTGGAGCCGGTCCGATTTGTTCGGGCTAACCTCAACGTGGATTAGGGGAGACCGGCAAGTCTCCGAACACCACGGTAAAACATCGTTGTGTCAATTGTGGTTTGTTTCCTTGTACTCAATTTATATTCAAGCAATTTACATTCATAGAATTAAATTGATTGCCTGTATACCTAGGATTGCAAACCTTGACCAAGGATAGAATTGTTGGTGCACTTAGACGAATTTATTTGTCGTAGGCGCTATTTGAGCTAAACCAAATTGAGTTTCGCTTCCGCATTATATACTTGGTTTAGGCAAATAGGAAAGCTCTTGAATTGATTAGTATTAATTTGTAGAGATTTTTTAAAACCGCCTATTCACCCCCCCTCTAGTCGGCCTCCTCGATCTTACATCAGGTCCATCCCATACTGGACATGTGGTTGTACGGTAAGGCTCAGATCAATGGTGCACAAAGTTAAGTCCTTAAATATACCCAGGCGAAACATCCACATCCCAATGTGCCAACAGCACCCCCTTTACTACACGATCATTCGCCCAAGTGAAAACCAAGTTTGTATAACCAACACCAATGACACTACCCATGTCATGGTACTCAAATTTTATAACTGTGGTTAACCACCACGTTCCAGTATCTCATTAAGTCAAGATTAATTAACACATGTGATGATAGACCCAACGTACCACCAGCATGGCTAAGCAATTCTAAACGTACCACCCATGTGACAACTAGTATTGCATCACTAAATAATTTCCCATCCTATGGTGACAATAGAATCATGGTATTCAAATTATCAAGGAGGAAATAATCAATTAGGTCATTAACTACCAATACAAGGGTTTTATAATAAAGTAGCAATGCATGAAAATTTAAAACAAAATAATACATAATAGATTTGAAAACTGGGTTCAACATGATCAAAGGACACGACTTGCCTTGGCCTTGCTCAGTTAGGAACTCTTGATCTTCGGATCCTGCTTCAGCTCCTTTGAAAGCGTGATCTAACGAGAGAGAAAGCGAAATGAAACACAAAATAAATTCAAATAAAATTCAAATGAACTCCAAAAACTGCAAAACCAGAACCAAAAGATAGAGCTCAATTTTAGATGAAGTTAGGAAAAAAATTGGGTCGATCCGAGTTAGGACGAAAGAGAACGAGCGATCTAAAATTTGCCGGGGCGAGAAATGCTGGAAAATAGCAAAAGTTACTGTTCATCCGAGAGCAGCACTTTTGGAGAGAAGGCTAGCGCCAGCGAGAGGAGGCTTGGGAGGTGAATCTAACTAGCAAAATAGGTTGTTAGGGACCTAAGGCACACATAGGAAGCGACGGCACGCCAAACGGAGCACGGTGACGGCACGGGCGGCTACAACGACATAGGTTGGATATAGGAATAAAACTCGGGCATAGAATACGGAGAAGTAGGGTCAGCACGGGCTAGAACGCGGCTTGATGAAGCTAGGAAAATTATCGGCTCGGCCAGAAACCCATCGGTGATGGCGCAATCGATGCTTGAACGACGTCGGGAAGGAAAAATGGAAAACTTAATAGCTTGGTGCTCGGTGAACGAAATCTAAAACCACTTGGAGGGTAGCTACCTGGGATGGTTTGGTACAATGTGACGTGAACGGATTGCGGGAAAACATCACTGGATAGACGGGGACACGAGATGCCATTGGCGGCCATGGCGAGATTCGGAGGCAAAAATTTGTGGAGACCTTTTGGGGAAAGGAATGAAGCACGGCGTAGAACGCGGCGAGGCAAGTCTAAGAAAAATTACGGCACGGGCTAAAGCTTACCGGAGACGACGAATCGACGTCGGGAAGCGCTCTTGACCTAGATTGGGGAAAACTCGATTCCGGGAGATTGGCTGCACCAAAATCAAATTAACTTGGCTAGAAGGTAGATGGGACATGATGGCACAATGTGACGCGAAAGGATCACGGAAAAACTCACCGGATAGCTCGAGACGCGACGAGCAATTTCGGGACCGGAGGGCCTCGGTGCCGACGGCGTTCTGGGCTTTGGGGAGACTTGGCACGGCTTGGGATGGGTTTAGAGGGGTCAAGGGGTCGTATATATAGGCTTGAAAGAGATAGAAACCGACTCCAATTCGCGAATTTTGGTTTAGAGTCCGTTTCAGAAAATAGCAAATAAAAGGTAAACGGATGAACGAAACGGAAAGAGGACAGTTGGGATGGATTCCTTACGTGATTTGGCACAATTTTTCTTTTAGGAAGACATTGAAATAAAGTGCAGATTGGAAGTTATGAAGAGAGAGAAAAACTGAAGGAAACTGTACACAGGAGAACAGATCGAGTCTGTACGCGCGCTGGAGGTTGAAGATGCATGAACAGTACCGCACAGGTACTGTTCATTCTCTCTCTTCTTTCTTTGTTTTGGAAATTTAAAATTGAGCTCAAAACAAACTCCAAAAAATCCAAGAAAATACTGAAAAATTCCTTGTAACACAAGGAACACAAATAAAATATTTTTGGCAAATATTAATGTTTAATTTAATCATATTAAATTTTTTTAATTAATAAAAATTCCAAGTGAGTTTTAATTAATTCCAGAAAAATCTAAATGGTGAATTTTGTTTTAAAAGCATCAAAAAGGCTCTGAAAATCAGGATGTTACACGACGACACGACTATTCGAATAGTTTTACACTCTGTAGAGGTTGCACAACTTTACCCATAAGAGATGAGTTATCTTAATAGCCAGCAGGCTTCCTTAGGCATAAGACCCAGATAAATTATCACAAAGCCTTTACCTCATCTGGTCTAGCTAGACACCACCCGCTGAGGTTTCGCCGCAGAAGGGTTAAATCCACCCAGTCCGAAGCCCCCTCTTGCGCCATATGAGTACAGTAAATCCCTGTCCCTCACTGTGAATAACCAGTAAATCTCTAGCACCCACTTTCCACTGGTGGCACCTAAATAAGACTATCGTAAGTTAATCAGCCAGGTCTATCCCATACTAGACATGTGGTTGTACGGTAAGGCTCAGATCAATGGCACACAAAGTTAAGTCATTAGATTTACCCAGGCGAAGCATCCACATCCCATGTGCAACCTGCACCCCCTTTACTGCACGATCATTCGCCCAGGTGAAAACCAATTTTGTATAACCAACACCAATGACACTACCCATGTCATGGCACACAAATTTTATAATTGTGGTTGACCACCACGTTCCAATATATCATTAAGTCAAGATTAATTAACACATGTGATGATAGACCCAACGTACTAGCAATAAGCATGGCTAAGCAAATTAAACGTACACCCCATGTGACCACTAATATTGTATCACTAAATAATTACCCATCCTATGATAACAATGGAATCATGGTATTCAATTTATCAAGGAGGAATAATCAAATTGGACAATAGCTACCAATACAAGGGTTTAATAATAAAATAGCGATGCATGATAATTTAAAACAAAATAATACATAATAGATTTGAAAACTAGGTTCAACATGATCAAAGGACATGACTTGCCTTGGCCTTGCTCAGTTAGGAATTCTTGATCTTCAACTCTTGCTTCAGCTCCTTCGAACGCGTGATCTAACGAGAGAGAAAGCGAAACAAAACACAAAAATAAATTCAAATAAAATTCAAATGAACTCCAAAAACTGAAAAACTAGAAGCAAAAGGTAGAGCTCAATTTTAGATGAATTTAGGAAAAAGAATCGGATCAATCAGAGCTAGGACGAAGGAGAACGAGCGATCTAAAGTTTGTTTGGCGAGAATATACTGGAAAAATACCAGAAGTTACTGTTCACCCGAGAGCTGAATTTTTGGAACGGAGGCTAGCGCAGGCGAGAGGAGGCATGGGAGATGAATCTAACTAGCAAAATTTTTAGATTGTCGGCTCGGACAGAAACCCATCAGAGACGGTGCAATCGACGTTTGAACGACGTCGGGAAGGAAAAAGAAAAAACTTAATATCTTGGTGCTCGGTGAACGAAATCTAAAACCATTTGGAGGGTAGCTACCTGGGATGGTTTGGCACAATGTGACACGAACGGATTGGGGAAAACACCACCGGATAGATGGGGACACGGGATGCCATTGGCGGCCATGGCGAGGTATCGGGGGCGAAAATTTGTGGAGGCTTTTTGGGGAAAAGGAAGTGAGCATGGCGTAGAACGCGGGGAGGCAAGTCTAAGAAAAATTACGGCAAGGGCTAAAGCTTACCGGAGGTGACGAATCGACGCCGGGAAGCGCTCTTGACCAAGATTGGGGAAAACTCGAGTTCGGGAGATTGGCTACACCAAAACCAAATTAATTTGGCCAGAAGGTAGATGGCACATGATGGCACAATGTGGCGCGAAAGGATAATGAAAAAACTCACCGGATAGCTCGAGACGCGACGAGCAATTTCGGGACCGCAGGGCCTCGGTGCCGACGGCGTCCTGGGCTTTAAGGGGACTTGGCACGGCTTGGGATGGGTTTAGGGGTGTCAAGGGGTCGTATTTATAGGCTTGGAAGAGGTAGAAACCGACTCCAATTCGTGGATTTCGGTTTAGAGTTCGTTTCAGAAAATAGGGGATAAAAAGCAAATGGATGAACGAAATGGAAAGAGGCCGGTTGGGATGGATTCCTTGCGTGATTTGGCACAACTTTCCTTTTGGGAAGACATTGAAATAAGGTCCGGATTGGAAGTTATGAGGAGAGAGGAAAAGGAAGGAAACACGCACAGAGCTGGTTCGAGCGTGCTGCGCGCTGGGAAGATGAATGAACAGTGCCGCTCTCCTCTTTTTTTTTGAAAATTTAAAATGGAGCTCAAACAAACTCCGAAAAATTCCAGAAAATACAGAAAAATTCCTTGTGACACAAGAAACACAAATAAAATATTTTTGACAAATATTAATGTTTAATTTAATCATATTAAATCTTTTTAATTAATAAAAATTCCAATTAAGCTTTAATTAATTTCAGAAAAATCCACATGGTGAATTTTATTTTGAAAACTTCAAAAAGGCTCTGAAAATCAGGATGTTACAAACCTCCCCCTCTTAAACGGAATCAGGTAATTGTGACTTGTGGACAATTGACACTCCTAGAATGAACTTCCATGGCTCGGGACGTGCCTTAATTTTCTTTGCTTGAGTTTTAGAGCCTCGCTTATGATACATTTTCGGCGGCGTCTGTTTGGGAGCTGATGCAACATGCTTCGGAACCGGAGCTATAGGTGGAGCCACCGGAGCCGATGTGACATGTCCAAGGTGATGTCCCTCTTGGGCCACTGGATGTGGAGATCATGGCACAGATGAGTCGAGGGTGATGTCTCTCTTAGGCTACTAGATGAATGTGTGGACGACATCCTCTAATGTTGTAATCTTTTTGTTTGGAGGCTTCTCAAGAGGGACGGTCTTAAAAACATCATTGATCATGTCCACCTGACCCTTTATGAAGCTGGTCTCTACTTGTACACTGTGCACTAACATCCCTGACAGCCATGGATACGCCATCCCCCGCCCAGCATCAACGGGAACAGAGCTAACAAGCCTGACTTTGAGGATGCAAGGTATGGGCTCCTACATAACAATACAAAATAAGCTAAGGTGTCCACCAGAGATCTATGTAGCATTCTAAAGAGGTACATTACTTGGATATCGTTGATAGGTAATTGGGAGTCGCTATGTTCAGTAATTGGTGTGGACGTGTAGCTACTGCGACATTGAGGGGGACTGGGTACCGCAATAATAGGGGTGAGTTGTGATTGGTTGCGGACTTGTCTCAGTTCTTCCCTCAATAAATTTATCTCTCCTCGAAGTGAGGCAATCTGCTCTTGAAGTGAGGCAGATAGTTGTTCCTCAAGTTGAGCACGAAGCTGCTGTTTTTTTGTTCGTTGCGGTAGGCCATGGATCTCTTCCTACTCCTATATGTGTAGGACCCAGATTTTAACATCCGGCATCCCCTGTGATTCCACCGCACTATTCCCTGGATCAGTAGATAGTGCTCACAGGTTACAGTTTTGAACATCAAAGTACATATCATGCAGAAGCGTAAATTTAATAGTAGACTTACACATGGGCCGATTAGGCCGAAATCCATAAAATGCAACAGCGGAAGCGGAGCGCGCAGGTAGGACCTTCAGGACATGCCCACAGGCAGCCAACTGGAGGTTCGCGACCTAGCCCTTGACATCTTCGTCTTCTTTGCCATCATGACCAAGAGTGTTGCTGAAGCGTAGTGATCCGATTCCTGCTTCTGGATTTGTTGTGAGAGCGAGTGTGAGCACAAACCACCGTGCTCCGCGAGCCAATACACAGAATAGAAATAAATAGTATGCATGGCTTATCTAAAGAGAGGCTCGGGTTATTTTATTTGCCATAAATCGCTTTTAGTAACAGTATTATTATTATTTAATCATAGTGTTATTGTTGCTACCTAAAACTCCACACAGCGATTACCATAATTGACTTGATCCACCGACAATACACTTTCTTTATTGATTACTGTCTAGACTCCAAATAGCGAGTATCATCATTTACTTAATCCATCAAACACACACACTTTCTATATTGAATGCTGTCTAAAACTCCAAACAGCGATTGACATCATTTAATTAATCTACCGATCATACTCTTGATATATTGATTGATGTCTAAGACTCCAAACAGCGAGTGACATCTTTTAAATAATCCACCGATCATACACTTTCTATATTGATTGCTGTCAAAAACTGCAAACAGCGAGTGGCATCATTTGAGTAATCCACCGATCATACACTTTCTATATTGATTGTTGTCTAAAACTGCAAACAGCGAGTGACATCATTTGAGTAATCCATCGATCATACACTTTCTATATTAATTGCTGTCTAAAACTCCAAACAGCGAGTGACATCATTTATTTTAGATGCACCAATATCATTTATATCAGGACTCTCTAACAATTCAATCATTTTTGTTATTGATCCAAAACCATTATTTGCTCTTCCAACAATCAACCTTATTCTCTATTACCCATCTCTAACTAATTCACTAGTATACATCCATCAGGAATATCATTGATCAAGTTTATACTCCAATTATCATATCTCCAAATTCCCATAAATTCAATCCATCCATCTAGTATTTGATCAAATCCTATTAATCCCATTATCGCCAACATCTCCCAAGAATTCATATTACATATCAGTATTGTAATCCAGCAATTACCTTTACACTCCCTAAATCTCTAAAAATCATTTAAATTATCTATCTAGCCTATCTATTCATTTAGACTCCACCAATTTATTTCTCTCAGAATCCACACTATCGTTTCCTTTTTATGATCGACATGAATCCACTAACAACTTTATGTGTTTACCACAAACAGCCATCTTCTTTTCTTACTACTCTATTTATTCTTCCTGACACTTTATTTTGTGAGAAGTATTATCATTATTTAAAAATATAATACATAGAAATTTCCTGAGACCTAACAGTTTTGACCAAAAACATAATGTGTAAGAGAATGCAATAATAATATCGATTCAGATTCCATCCACCATTGCATGGTCTCTGCACTATATGCTAGACCTTCAGCATTATAGCCGCTTACATTATCACTGGGACGACACCCAGGGTAACACAAATCAGGGCTTTCCACTATCCTCCACTTTTCCAATTTCACCCACAAAGTTTTTGAAATAGAACTATATCTGGTTAAGTTCCCATGTCTGCCCATGACCGTGGGCATGGCTATTCGAATAGTTTTGACTCTGCAGAGTTTGCACACTTTACCCACAAGAGATAGTTCACTCGTTGCCCCGCACGATTCCTTAGCCGTGCGATTGAGCAAACCATCACAGTAACCGTTCAAAGTACCTCGCCCCATCCATCATCTCACCCTATGGGCCGCTCCCACTTGCGGTGGGTCCCATACGTTGTGCGGGAACTTCACTCACAAAGAGTGTCCCATTCAAGCCGTCACCCAGAATCGCTACTTGCACCACCACTTCTCCTCCACTGATGATGATGACTTTCAGGGTCCGGTAAATTTACTAGACCAAGTTGTACTTTACAGACTTGTGATTGTACTTGTTTTACATAGGAGGTCATGACAAGATTCAGTCCTTAGGGTTATCTGGGCAGTTCTACCACAAACCACACTCTCGTGCACCCCTGCACCGTACCCCCGAACCATCCGCCCAGATAAATAATCAATTTGAGGTTTTTAGGAATATAAAATAACCATATCCAACATACACCAGTCATTACCACCATGACTGCCCAACCAATTTTTCTTAGGATTAAAAGTGATGCTTGGGTGCTCTCATGCCCATGAGTACCTAAGCAATACTAAGCATGGCATATAATTAGAGACTTATTTTTGAAAGGTTACTATTATAATTTTTGCTAGGGTGACAAGGTTCACATATTCAAATATTCCAAAGGAGGTGTAATATTAATCACGGTACACAATGGGATATAACTAGAATCTTAATTAAGCATGTATTTGCGTATAAAGTAACATCATGCAATTTTATAATTTAAACAAAAGTAATTTGCAAAAAATGTAGGTTCAACATGATCAAAGTATTGACTTGCCTTGCGTGGTTTACCGCGGTCTCGAACTCACACAATGCTTTCTCTTGAGTTTCTGCTCTTTATCTTCACTTTGCTTTGATCACGCTTGTCCTCTTGATTCTTCAGGACTCCAATTTCTAATTATGCGCTAAACAACTGAATCCAAATAAATGCAAATCACTCAAAAGTCCAAATAAATCCAAACAAACTTAATTTATTATTTTTATATTTATTCTCACCTTGTTCATTAAAATGCAACGTAGCAAGACTATTTTAATGACTGATGACCCAAAGGGTTTTTATTAGATATGCCAACATAATTTTTAGTTAACGATGCTCTTTGACTTAACCCTCATTTTTATCCTACGTATCCTTAGTTATCCTTCAGTGTAATTTACTTCTAGAAATATATCCATTTATGAGAGGTCTGGCTGGCTGCATCAAATTATAATATTTAACTAATCATCTGCTAAGATTTATTTATCAACAGTATGCTAAGGTTGTCTTTAATTAAAATTTGAGTCTGGGGAAATATTAACGGCTTGTGAATTATATACATACATACATACATACCATATATATATATATATATATATATATATATATATATATATATATATATATATATATATATATATATATATATATATATATATATATATATGTGTGTGTGTGTGTGTGTGTGTGTGTGTGTGTGTGTGTGTGTGTGTGTGTGTGTGTGTGTGTGTGTGTGTGTGTGTGTGTGTGTGTGTGTGTGTGTGTGTGTGTGTGTGTGTGTGTGTGTGTGTGTGTGTGTGTGTGTGTGTGTGTGTGTGTGTGTGTGTGTGTGTGTGTGTGTGTGCGTGTGTGTGTGCGTGTGTGTGTGTGTGTGTGTGTGTGTGTGTGTGTGTACCTCTTTTCTACTCCCGGGTGTAATTACACCCTATATCGTATCTCACAACGTAGGGAGTATCTCGTGTAACGAGGGGTATGTAAATGTAGTATACGAGTATTTAAGACCATATAAGTGGTATGAACAATTTTTCAGAGGTGGTATGCATATTCTTTTTCAACATACTCCTTTTTATGTACGTATATAAATGTATTTACAAAATATGCTAAAAACTATGAACTCCTTTGCAATTTTTTTCATGTGGTTCACATTAGAATATCATATAATTAGTATACGAGTATACCTAAAATGATAAAGGAGTATTTCAAGTTTGTTTAGGTGGTATATTAGAGGTGGGTGTAATTACACCCGGGAGTAAAAGGTATTTTTCCTATATATATATATATATATATATATATATATATATATATATATATATATGTATGTATGTATGTATGTATGTATGTATGTATGTATGTATGTATGTATGTATGTATGTATGTATGTATGTATGTATGTATGTATGTATATGGTTTATTTAATTATTCACCATGAAATCTTCAATTCTTATGGTAATACTTATGGAAAAAGGTTTGGGCCTCGTTTTGAAATCATTCCCTAAATATTTTGAGTCAATATAACATGCTAGTATGGCTTGTGAATAATTGGCCATGCTAGTATGGCTTGTGAATATAACAAGTAGCTATTCCGGATTTGGTATTTAAACATTTTTGATGTTCATAAACTCGGGTTCTAAAGGTACAATTAATATTGCATCTTGTTTTAGGCGTTACTAAATTATTTTCCATAAGCCATTTGTTTATTTACATTTAACTATATACTCGAATGTATATTTAAATTCTATTTGTGCATACCTCCATTATCTTTGGCTTTCCTAAATTATTTCCCTTAACTTAACTTGAATATATTTTTCATTAGGATCCTTATTTGGACATTAAACAAAACCATATTTTATTGATGCCTTTAATTGATTGTTAGACCTCAACAATATTCAAGCTATGGTAATTGCTCATAAAATAAATAACCAAATATTAAATCTTAGTTGATCTTAATTTGTATCCTAATTAACTTATTAACTTCTCTAAGTTATTCCCTAATCTTCCATAATATTTCTTAAAAATGGACTACAAAAATTAAAATAAAAAGGAATGAAAAAAATGCTATCTGTGGAATCGAACTCGGGACTTTGAGGGTTAACGCACGGCGCTGTTGGCCGATTGGGTAGCGCGGCTTTCGTGATTGAGGGAGGGGGATTAGGCAATAAGGAGTAAGCACAGGGAGGGGCTCAAAACAGAGCTTGGCAGCGGCGCTTGGGGCTGGCCTTACCGACGGCAGGCGGTGTCTGGGGAGGCTGGGGCGACCGGCAAAACGGGTTCTTGGGGGGGAGACGAGGAAGCCGATGAGGGTGTGAGAGACCATGTGGTCGTGACTCCATGTGAATGATGAGTAATTGACAAAGGTTTAGGATAGTCGAGTTTGGACTGTGTGGTCGGACCATGTCGTTGCGTGGTGCAACGGGCTCGGTCGGACTTGGTCAAACTTGGTCGTATGGGATTAGGTTGCATATTCCGATGATTCGACAGGTTTGGACTTCGTCATGAGTAAGTATGATGTGCTTATGCTATTTACGCTTTCATGTATCGAGCGGTGTTATGTGACGTGTTTCTTGTCTGTGTGACTGCAGGACGTCGAGGCGGAGTCGTGGTGAGACACGGAGGACTGGACTAGGCGCAGGTGGCGCTGAGGTCAGAACAGTCGGGAGGTGTCGAAGACGACGTGGACTCGAGGTGGTTGCGAGGCGTGCGAGACAAGGAGCGCGGAAGCTTCCCGGAAGGTGCAGGAGGGGCGAATCGGGAAATTCGCAAGGCTGCACAAGCGGGAGCGGGCTCTGTTGGATTTAGCGGGCGTAACGGGGTGGAGACCCGTTAGCCATGGGCTATAAATAGGTGGAGAGGGCTGCATGCCTCCACATGGCTTTAGGAGAGAGTTAGGGTTTTAGTGGGTCAAAAGAGGCTTTGAGAGGTGGTTTTGCTTTGCTCTTTAGTGGTTGAGGGCAGCAGGAGTAGTTCCACCTTCGTAGCTTTTTCAGTGCATTGTCTCCTCCAAGCATGTAGAGGGCTTGTGTTCTTGAGCTTGAGAGGGAGAGGATTGAGTAGTGAATCCATGTAATCAACTCTTGTCCTAATGTACATGCGTATGGGGATTCCTCTGTGATCCTCTCTTTGCTTTGGAAATGGAAAATCTGAGTTTTAGCCTTCGAGCTCTTCTCTGTTCTTCGTTCTTGCTCATGGGTGATTTTTGAGTTTTTCAATTTCTTGTTGTTTCTTGCTGGGAAGACCCAAAATGGGTTGCTCTATGTTGGGATGATGCCTAAAGATCATTTGATCAAGTTTCCCAAGAGCAAACTTCGTTTAATCTCAGATTTCATGTTTGTGACTTCTCTGTTCTTCATTTCCTCCTTCTAGGGTTTTATGTAAATCTTGATTCCCTTCGCGAGATGGCTTGAAATTTGGCATGGAGAGTCCAGAGGCTATTGAGTAGCTATCCTCAAAGTTTCATTGCCAAAGGATCAAAGATTCGATGGGAATTTGAGTTTTTGCGCAGCTCTCTGAATATTTTCAGTTTTTGGGCATGAATTTGAAATTCTTTTGTTTTTCCAGTGGATTCTTGAAATTGGCTCTTGGCTTATTCTTCTGGGAGTGTTCCCTAGCTATCCTCAAAGTTTCCCAAGCCAAGAATCCAAGAATCTTGTGAATTTCTCAGTTTTCAGATCTGCTGTCTGAAAATCCTGCTTGTTGTTTTTCTTCGTGCGGTACTACCGCTCCTCGAGAGGTACTACCGCTCAGAGGTACTACCGCTCGGCTCAGCGGTACTACCGCCCAGAGGTACTACCGCTCGTCTCAGCGGTACTACCGCTTGCGGTCTGACTCGCTCTGAAATTATTTTTTCTTGACTGTTTCTTTCTGGATCTGGGTTAGCCTTGTTGCTGTGACTTCTAGTAGTGCTTATCTTCTATCTTCATAGCTTCCATAGCTATTGGAGAAGAAGCATAAGCGTGGATACTTGAGGGGCGAAATTAATTTTAGAAAGCGACATTCACCCCCCCTCTGTCGCCATTTCGGTCCAACAGGGTGGTGGCGCGGCACGAGATGGCGTCGGCTGGCTAGGGCGGCGGTTTGGGCGGCTGGCAGCGAGGTAGGAAAGGGGGCGGCGGCGCCGGCGTGGTGGAGGGGGATTTGAGGTGCGCGAGAGGAGGAGGGGCTCACGGGGGTGCTCATCGATGATTTGGCAGGGCTGAAGGGAGACAGAGGATGGCTAGCGGCGTGAGCCTACGGTGGCGCGGAGGAGCTCATGTCGCCGACGGGCCACGGTAAAGGGGAGAGCGAGGCGGCGCTCGGGGAGGATTTGCTGTGACTTGGGGATGCTCCCGGCGAAGGGAATTGAGCCGAGGTGCGGTGGGCAGGAAACGGAGGCGGTGGCGCCGGTTTTTGGCTGGGCGCGGGGAAGAAGACTCTGTGCGAGCTTGGGTGTGCGAAAATCCAATTAAAGCTGGGAGGCAGTAGATGGAGAGTAGGGGCGCTATGTGACGGCGTTGATTCAAGGAGAAGTTGGTCGGAGCGGTGCAATCGGCCAGTGGGCACGGCGACTGGCGCACGGGTGAAGACGGGAGAAGAAACTGGGAGGGGAGAGGAGAAGGGCAGGAGATGAGGGAGGAGCCAGGCCACTATTTATGGCGAGGGAGAGGCTGACATGGCGCCACTGTAGCCGGCGACCAGGTCACAGGGCACGGCGTGGCGATGGCTTGGTGCCAAGGACGGTGACGCGATGGAGGCCCGGGTGATGTGGTGGTGATGTGCATGCGCAGTGGAGGCAGAGCCGGGGTTGGGCATGGTGACGCGGGAGCAGTGCCATGGCGACGTGCGAGGATGACGCAGAGCACAGGCGGAAATGGGGAGCAGTTGGAGGCGGGGCCTGCTGACGCGAGGGGAAAGGCGGGGAGGAGAAAGAGTGTGGAAGAAGACTGGCTGCGCTACAAAGAGAATAGGAGAGAAGGAGAGAGAGCGAGCCCACTGGCAGAGAGGGATTTGGGAGGGGCCGGTGGCAGACAGGGAATGGGAGGGAGGAGGAAGGAAAGAGAAAAGAGATGGGCCCCTTATGTAGTGGAAGAAAGAGAATGAAGGAGAGAGTAAATTGTTGAAGCTAAATCTGAAATTTTAGATTTAAGTCTTAATTAGGGTTTGCTGAGTTCAATTTTTGGATTTTTGGTTTGCTAGTTGAATTAAAAGAAGGAATTTTCGATTTAATTATTTAGGGATATATTCTAATATTCTTTTTGTATTCACTTTATTGTGTTGAATTTGAATTCAGGATTTTGATATTTTGAATTAATGATATGCAATATCATTTTCTATTTTTATTATTTTCAGGGGCCGGTGTTGAATTTGCACTTGGAT
Organism: Dendrocalamus latiflorus; assembly: GCA_017311315.1. Classification (NCBI taxonomy): domain Eukaryota; kingdom Viridiplantae; phylum Streptophyta; class Magnoliopsida; order Poales; family Poaceae; genus Dendrocalamus; species Dendrocalamus latiflorus. The sequence goes on from CM029631.1 coordinate 25,179,873, forward strand.
CATTCTTGGGTTGTTAATTTGCATAGTATGAAACTTAGAAATTTTCAAATAAATATTCGGAAGAGATTTTAATGCCAGCAAAATGCAAGAAAAGTTTTAACAAGTCCATATTTTCGAATGCTTGAATTTTGGGATGCTACACGTAGTATGTCCTTGTGCTCTTCAATATATGGGGTCACTTCAGTCATGTGTTGTAAAACTATTAAATGGGCTTGAGCATATGTATTTTGATATGGAGTTATTGCTTTCCTTTCGATAGTCTCGATACCCTCTAGCCTCCCCTCGTGACGAGATAGAGGTACATCTATCGGCTCGACCTGAGCCAAGTAGCCGATGCAAAATTCAATGACCTCTTATGTTTATAACCTTCGATGATGCTACCCTCCGGTCGAGATTGATTGCGTACATAGGACTTTGAGAATTCCTATGTACCTCTCGAATGGGTACATATGATGTAGAAACACGGGGCCGCATATCTTTATCTCTTTCACAAGGTGGACAATGAGATGGACCATGATATCAAATAATGATGGAGGGAAATACATTTCTAGATGACATAGAGTTGTCACCACTTCGGTCATCAGAGCATCTAGTCTATCAGGATCAACAACCTTCTGAGCAATTGCGTTAAAGAAATAACATAGCCTTATGATTGTCACTCGAACTTTGTTCGGCAAAATATTTCTAATTGCAATAGGTAGCATTTGTGTCATTAGTACATGACAGTCATGAGACTTCATGCCACTTAAATTCAAATGTTTCATGGAAACAAGTTTCTTCATGCTGGTGGAGTGACCAGACGGAACTTTCACACCATGTAAGGATTGGCACAGTTGAGTTCTCTCGGACTTAGATAGAGTGTAGCAAGCTGGGGGAAGGTACGTCCGGCCTTTATCGGTCTCTATCAGTGCTAACTCGGTCCTAATGTTCATAACGACCAAATCACACCTTACGTTGACACCATCCTTTGTTTTACCAGGAATGTTCAGTAAGAGACCAATCAAATTGTCACATACATTCTTCTCTATGTACATGCCATCGATGCAATTACGAACTTCTAAGTGCTTCCAATAAGGCAAGTCCCAAAATATTGACCTCTTCTTCCACATGTTCTTCTGAAAGGTCCTCAATTTACGCCCATTTCCAAGCACAATATCGATATCCTTGACCATATCATACACCTCTTCCTACTAAAAGGCCTTGTTACTGAGTCATCCTCTTTTTCTGTCAAATTGTTTCTTCATTTTGCGGTATGGGTGATGCTTTGGAAGGAACCTACGGTGACGCATGTACACAGTCTTGCGTGAGTTGTTCAACCACACACTCTCGGTATAATCTAAGTAGTGCGGATAGGCTTTGGCTCCATTTGTACTCAACCCTGACAGGTTACCAAGGGCAGGAAAATCACTAATGGTGTAGAACAACATGGCACATAGAGTGAAATTCTCTCGTTTGTCCGCATCCCATACATGTGCCCCTTCGTTCCACTGTATTGCAAGATCTTCCACTAATGGTGCTAGGTACACATCAATATCGTTCTCAGGTTGCTTCGGCCCTTGGATAAGTGTGACATCAAAATATACTTCCACTTCATACACTGCCAAGGAGGAAGGTTGTACATGCACAGAGTCACGGGCCAGGTGCTATGTCAGCTGCTCATGTTACCAAAATGATTCATTCCATCTGTACTCAACCCAAACCTTATATTCCTCGGTTCCACACCAAAATCTACAAACATCCTATCGATGTTCCTCCACTGGGCAGAATCAGCAACTGTCTTATAATTCCGTCTTTCTTACGCTGCTCTCAATGCCAACGCATTAATCTTTCATCCTTGCGGTTTGCAAATAAATGCTTCAAACGGGGAATAACAGGAAGATACCACAACACCTTAGCAGGAGGTTCTTACTTCAGCTCGATGCTCTTCCCATCATCGGAGTCATTTTTATGCTTGTATCAGAATGCTTTGCACACTAGACAAACATGTAAGCTAGCATACTCTTTACGGTATAGGATATAATCATTCGGATATGCATGTATTCTTTCTACTTCCATTCCCAATGGGCAAAGAATCTTTTTGGCTTGGTAGGTAGTTCTCGGTAACACATTTCCCTTTGGAAGTATATCCGCTAAGAGACCTAACAATGCCGTGAAACTCTTGTCAGACCAACCATTGCTTGTCTTCAATTTTAGCAGTTCTAGAACTGATGACAACCTCGTGTATTGCGACTTGCAGCCCGGGAACAAAGGTTTCTCCGAGCTCTCTCTCACTATAGTTCCCTTCTGCATCATGTAGCATCTAATCCAGATTGTTATCCTGCGACCTATCCTCATGATCGAAAGCACAATCCACAACCGACATATCGTTGTCTCCCTCGACAATGTCATTACTACCTTTTTGTGTACTCTTCTCTTCACCGTGACTGATCCAACATTTGTACCCCTTTTTGAAACCCCTTTGAATCAAGTGAGCTTCGATCTGTGCTGAGTTGCTAAATATCTTTAGATTATCACAATCAATGTTTGGACAATACATATATTCCATCCCCTTCTTCAACATATCCAGCTCGGCTACTCTTCTAAAAGCAGACACGCCATTAATATACTCTTCACTCACACGGTTCTCAATGTACATCCAGCTTCGGTCTATCTACGCTACACATGTAACAAATGAGTGTCAAAATGATTATTAGCACTACTATATAGCAAATCAGACTAGCTATACTTACACGTGACATCTATATATATTACGTAGGTAGCTAGCTAGCCACACATTCATGACATAATAATGTTAAGTAAGAATATATTGAAGTGAACTATGAGTACTTACCCATTCTGAAATTGAGCAAACTAACATTATTTTTCTAAACCTAGCTAGCTAGATCTAAACAAAAACCTATCTATCATCTCTTTTAATTTCAAAAGCATGCATATAAGTTATTAAAAGCAATTGAGTACTAACCTCTGATCACTAAGAAGGCGGCAGTATGTTTTCACTGAACTCCCTAAAGTCAGCCACCTCGCTCCGCCGATGCAGCGCAATGAAGACAGATCTGTGTCGAGATCGACCATGTACTCCCAGTATTTAATAGTACAGATTATCACAGACGGTTCCAATCACAAACAGTTTGTGATACCAATATATCATAGATAGTTTGTATTAATAACCGTTTGTGATAATTCACAGACGTTTCACAAACGGTTATTAATATAAACCATCTGTGATGTCCGCAATATCACAGATGGTTTGTTATAAGAACCGTCTGTTATGTCCAGAATATTAGAGACGGTTTTTTATATGAACCGTCTGTAATGTTCGAAACTTTCACAGACGGTTCTTAACAAGAACCGTCTGTGATGTCTCACTTATCACAGACGGTTCATGATAAGAACTGTCTGTGAAAGTTCACAGACGGTTATTAACACGAACTTCTGTGATGTCTCAATTATCACAGACGATTTGTGTTAATAACCGTCTGTGATAATATCACAGACGGTTGCTACTATAAACCGTCTGTGATAGTTTAAGCATAGACGGTTCCGTATGAACCGTTTGTGATGTAGCCATCCAATGTAGCCTCTTTTGTAGTAGTGATGGATCCCTATGGCTTGCCACGTAATTTCCCAATATTTTTCACCAAGGGGTTGATTTCCTCCCCCCTAATGTTGGGAAATTATCCTCATCAAATATGCAATCAGCGAAATGGGCAGTATGCAAATCTCTAGTCATGGGTTCTAAATACCTGATTATGGATGCTGTCTCATAACCAACATATATCTCAGTCTTTCGGAGAGGACCCATTGCAGTACGCTATGAATGGGGTATAGATACATATACCTTGTATCCAAACCTCCGGAGATGAGAAATTTTTGGTGCTGACCCTTGCGCTAGTTACGTAGGTGAATGGATGTTGTAGACCGATAGTCCAAAGTTGATGAGAGTTGCTGCATGCAGGATTGCATGTCAGCAATATGTAGCTGGTAAATCACAACTTTGCAAAAGTGGTCAGGCAATGAATTTAATTCTCTTGAATGAATTTAATTCTCTTGATTAATAACTCTGCTAGTCCATTCTTGGTGTGGACATACGGTACAGAATGCTCAACTGTAATTCCCATTGCCATGCAATAATCATCAAATGCCTTTGAAGTAAATTCTCCAGCGTTGTCCATTCTGATGGACTTTATGTGATGATCAGGGAAAATATTTCTAATGCAAATTATCTGAGAGATCAACTTTTTCGAAAGCATGGTTTCTCATAGACAATAAACATATGTGTGACCATTTCGAGGAAGCATCGATGAGCACCATGAAATATTTAAATGGCCCTGATAGTGGCTGTATGGGACTGCAAATGTCTCCTTGGATGCACTCCAGGAATGCAGGGACTTCATCCTTCACTTTTAGAGTGGAAGGTCTAGTAATTCATTTCCCGGTGGCACACGTGGGGCACACAAAATCATCGTCATTTGGAAAATTCTTTACATTAATATTATGTCCCTGTGAATTATTAATTATATTTCTCATCGTCGTAAGACCTAGGTGGCCTAATCTGTCATGCTAGAGACAGAAATGTTCAGAGCTTCTAAATATTATTTTCAGGGAAGTATAGGCTGCATGTGCCTTGATGTTAGTATAGTATAGCCCAGTTTCTAATGAAGGATGTTTTTCTAATACCCTTTTTCATTTGCTTCACGCTTCGTAATGAGTAGGTATTTCTTACCATACTCTTCTTCAGTCTCAACATGGAAATAATTAGCGTGAATATCCTTGAAACATAGGAGAGTTCTAGTCGATTTTGGGTACAATAAGGCTTCTTGAATGACCAAAGTTGTGCCCATTGGGAGTATAATTGTGACTCTTCTTAAACCTATTATACAAGCATCGCTACCGGCAATTGTTATAAGGTTGCCAGCACTCTTACTAATTGACTAAAAGAATTTTGTCTCTCTTAAGATGGTTTCCCACCATAGGCCAAGGCTTCAAGCTCAGTACCAGATTTCCCAACACAAGCAAATCTAGAATATCGAACTTTGATCGAACCTGGTGCAGACATCCAGTTGCCAAGGTCGCGATTACTTCGACAAGGCTGCCTCCTGCTAGGAAATGCCTGTGCATCTCACGAGTGTAACCTCTATGCCACTGAGGCTGCCACGTCTTCGAGCGGTGCCTTCACACCTTACAAGTGCGACATCTGTGCCGTCGAGTTGTACCCTCTACCTCCACACCAACCTTACTCATTTTCATCCACACCAACCTTACTCCTTTTCAAGTTGTACCCTCTACCTCGTAACGCCAAAGTCCACTCATGTGCACTTTTATAGCACTAGAGTCAGCTCCTACAACCCACATACCCATACTGAAATGAGGGTGGTCTACCCTCGTGACAATGGAGCTCACCACCACTAATCATCGCGTGTGATGTCAGGTTGCTAAGGTCGCCGTCAACCCCTTAGTTGCCACCGACCAGCCAACACTTTGATGCCTATCTTCATTACTCTTACTCTTACTCGTACCTTGGCATTACCACCGTGCCATCAAATCGGCCAAGCCTGGCATGAACCATGCACGCTTTTAATCACTTTAACTTTGTGTGTTGTTTGATACCGACAAGGTCAAACAACATGGGTGGGCATGCCTAATTTAAAGGCTATGCCATTGTAAGTTCAAGCTCTATTAATTTAGTTTTGGTGGTAATAATAAATGCAATTGTGAGAATAACTTGTTTATTGATTATGATATTGCTTAATCTCATTTGGATGAAAAAGGTGAAAATTACAGTGCTATGCATTCAATATCATATTCTTATATCTTATTGCATTTCTCATATCCAAAATATAGGTTAAACTCCATAAATAGTCTAACTTGAATATGTGCATATGTTTTTATTATACATTCTTGTATGCACACATTTAGAGAGAGTTCACTCTATGTTTTGTGGTTTTATTAGTATTTATCTATGTTTCGTTTTCAACACATATTAGGATCTATACTTTAAAATGTATCCTTTGAGTATATGAAACTTGTATAGTTCACATATGCTCATGATTGATTTAAATTAAATCAATTGTAATCGAGTTATCATCAATAATCAAAGAAAAGGATTGAAAAATTCAGTTCTCCATTATGTGTTAATGGTTAGATAATTAATAACAACTGGATGAGTAAGCTATGCTAACAATTAATCTCAAAGATAAACACTCACATTCAAATGAGTTAATTGATTTGAAAGCTTATTCTAGAGTATACAATTCTTGTGTATATGTTATATACTCGCAAAACATTTTCTAGCTCATGATTTGTTCAGATTATCGTGAATTACCAAAAATGAAAGATTATAGAATATTGTACATCCATTATGAGTTAATGGTGAAGTTTTAGTAATTAATGGCAATTGATTTATGGACTATCATTTTTCATGTGTTGGATGAATATGTTAGGTTCCACAAATGAGGATGACTTGGGATGACTTCATGTGTTGAAGATCACCAAGTCAAGATACAGGATAAAAGATGGCTTCATGAGTTGAAGGCCATCAAGAAGAGGAGATGATCATGAGTTAATCAAGATCCTGAAGAGAAGTTGATGAAGATTCCTAAGAAAAGATGATCATCAAGTCAAGAGAAGATCCATCATGTGTTGATGGAGCTCAAGTGAAGGATGCATCATGGGTTGATGCATATCAAGACGATAACTCAGACTTGAAGTGAAGATATGCATCATCAAGCTTCAAGAGGATGCTCAAGACAAAGGTATGACTACCTGTGGCTAAGGATGTGTTCCTAATATTTTACCGGTCTTAGTGCTTGGTTGGAAGACCGAATTGCTAGTATATGTTGTTGTACTATTAAGAGGGGTCTTGTCTAGTAGCTTGATTCTCATCATGTATTGATAGCTCAATCTACTTGTTCTAGCTCTCTGTGGCATGATGCTATTATTTGCGAATGTGTTTTGCACATAGTTAAGGCTCATGCGTTGAATCCTTGTAACATAGGCCTATACATAGCAAATGTGTTTTGCAAGTATTTGAAATCCATGTTTTCTACTCCTTGTGGTATAAGGTTTATATTTGCAAATGATTGAAAATTATACATAATCTTTATAGCATAAGACTTAGGTTTACGAATATGTTTTGCAAATATGTTGAGTCCATATACCTATACCTTGTGTCATGATTCTAAAAGTGTGCAAATGTGTTTAGCAACTTGTTGGAAATCATGGTTGATTCTTGTGTGCATGATACTATAATTTGCAAATGTATTTTACAAAATTTGTTTAAGTATGTGCACTTTTTAGAAAAATTGGAACTACAATGTATTGTGGAACTACCTCTGGACGGAACTACCGACATTGAGATCACTGTACTACAACGTCTGTGTGGCCGAAGATCAATGTGGTTGAAGACCAGCGTTGTCGAACAAGACCTGTGTGGTCGAAGACCACTAGTACCAGCTATGTGTGACCGGTCAGACCAGCCTGCGGTATTACCGACCTATGTGGTGTGGTATGACCAAAGTTATTATATGACTGATTTATCCGTGGTACGTTTTTTCCAAAGAGACATTTTCTGGGAAGTTTTCTCTCCCAAGGAAATCGATAGTTCCGCATGTGTAGAGCGATACTATTGCTGTACGGTAATACCGAGTCTAAGTGGTAATACCGACAATAAGCTGTAATGGCTAGTTTTCTAACCATTATGAGAGAAGTGGTAGTACCGGCCTAACAACGGTGGTACTACCAATTTTCCTATTTTTGTCTCCAACGACTAGTTTCTTTGTGGGGTATAAATATCCCCTTGTGGCCGGTTGGAGAAAAGGTTGCTTAACTCCATTTTATTATTTTGAGCTAGTGTGAGGTTCTCCTCTCAATTGTACATATGTTGCACCTTGTGTGCAAGGAGAAAAGCTCTAGATTGCATGTGTTGCATCTAGAGTTGGATTTCGTATCTACTTGAGCTTGTGCATTCATGGCATGTGCTAAGAGTCAAGCAAGAGCTTTGACTTGTTACTCTTGGAGGTTATGACTCCTAGGCGGTGTTGGAGGCATCGTGTTCGATGATCTTCTCAAAGAAAGTTGTGAGACAGCTCGACGTATTATGAAGGTTGGAGCTCACCTACATGGAGTGGAAAAGACCTACCAGTAGTGGAATTGAGATGTTTAGTTTAATTCATGGAGTCGGTTCAATTCAATTGGGCTTACCTCAACGTGGATTAGGGGAAAACTAATAAGTCTCCGAACATCACGGTAAAAAGAAATAGTATTATTGTGGTTTATTCTCTTGTGCTCAATTTTAATTCAAGCAATTTACATTCATAGAATTAAATTAATTACTTGTCACCTAAGATTTCAAACCTTTGACATAGACTTATCTTGTTGGTTCACTTAGGTTAACCTAGTTGATTTAGGTCTTACTTGTGCTAAACTAAATTGATTTACGCTTCTGTATATAAACCTTAGTCGAGGCTAAAGAAAATTTGTAACCATCTATTCACCCCCTCTAGTCGATCTCCTCAATCTTGCAAGTGGTATCAGAGTTTGGTCTCTCATTTTATTAGGTTTCACTACCTAGAGAGTATAAAGAATGGCGACTAGTAATATAGTGCACCTAGATGAAATACCTCTATTTGTTGGTATGAATTATGATAATTGGAAAATCCGTATGATATGTTATTTTATAGTCATGAGCTCGAAAATTTGGCGGATTATAGATGTGGGCTTTTCTCCTCTATTGAATCCTCTTTCTCCAACAATTGAGGAAGAGAAATTCTTACGTCTCGATGCTCAAGCTATTAAGCTCTATTTAGTGATTTGAGTGTAGAGGTGTTCAATACTATATGCAACCTCAAGAGTGCTCATGAGATGCGGACTAAAATTAAATATGTTTGTGAAATGTCTACCTCAACTGATGAGGATTTTTCAGACCCAGATTTTACAATCCGGAATCCTCTGTGATTCCACCGCACTATTCCCTGGATCAGTAGATAGTGCTCACAGATACAGTACTGAACATCAAAATACATATCGTGCAGAAGCGTAAATATAATAGTAGATTTACTCATGGGTCGATTAGGCCGAAATCAATAAAATACAGCAGCGGAAATGAAGCACACAGGTGGGACCCTCAGGATGTGCCCACAGGCAACCAACTGGGGGTTCGCGACCTAGTCCTTGACATCTTCTTCGCCATCATGACCAAGAGTATTGCTGAAGCGTAGCAATCAGTATCCTGATTCTGGATTAATTGTGAGAGCGAGGTTGAGCACAAACCACCGTGCTCCGAGAGCCAATACACAGGATGCAAATCGATAATATGCATGTCTTAGCAAGGGAAGATTCGGGTTATTTTATTTGCCATTGATTGCTTTTAAATACCTTACTTAGAAAATTGCCTATGACCTAGCAGTTTGAACTAAAGCATAATGTGTGAAAGAATGCAACAATAATAGCGATCCAGATTCCATCCACCGTTACATGGTTTCTGCACCATATGCTAACCTTTCAGCATTATAACCGCCTACCTTATCGCTGGGACGACACCTAGGGCAACACAAATCAGGGCTTTCCACTGCCCTCCACTTTTCCAATTCCACCCACAAAGTTTTTGAAATAGAACTATATCTAGTTAAGTTCCCATGTCTGCCCTTGACCGTGGGCATGGCTATTCGAATAGTTTTGACTCTGCAGCGTTTGCACACTTTACCCACAAGAGACAGTCCGCTCATTGCCCCACATGATTCCTTAGTCGTGCAGTTGAGTAAACCATCACAGTAACTGTTCAAAATACCTCGCCCCTTCCATCATCTCACCCATACGGGCTTATCCCACTTGCGGCAGGTCCCATAAGTTGTGAGGGATGTTCTTCTCCTATGCGGCTAGCAGCTGGCTACCCACACTGCTAGCGCGCCATAGAAAACTTCACCCTGTGGAGGTGACCCTGTGTGTGTGATGAGGAATTGACATCTGTTTTAGGAAAGTCGAGTTTGGTTTGTGTGGTTCGGGCCATGTCGTTGCACGGTGCAATCGGCTTCGGTCGGACTTGGTCAAACTTGGTCGAAGTGCTTAGGATGCTTATTCTCTTGATTCGACAGATTTTGGCTTTTTCTTGCTTAAGATTTATCATAATGCTATTATAGATTACATTATTTCAAGCGGTGCTATGTAATGTATTTCTTGTCTGTGAAGGCTGCAGGACATCAAGACGGAGTCGTGGCGAGGCACGGGATGACCGGACTAGGCGCAGGCGGTGCCGAGGTCAAAGCAGTCGAGGTGTGCCGAAGAGGCGAGGACTCGAGGTGGCTGCGAGGCTTGGAAGGCAAGGAATGAGGAAGCTTCCCGGAAGGTGCAGGAGGGGCGTTTTGGTGAATACACAAAGCTGCACTGAAGGAAGTGGATTTGGTTAGAGTTAGTGGGTAAAGTGTTAAGGCTTAATGGGCAAAGCAAATTTGAACCCATTATGCAAAGGGTATAAATAGGTTGCATGTCTCCTGGTGGTGTAGGGGTTTTGGATGAGGAGTTGATGGCTTTGGGATTGGTTTTTGCTTTTCTCTTTAGTTGGTGAGGAGTGGGTGAGAGCAGGAGAGGAGATTTTGCTTGTTGACCATGTTCTCCCGTGTGGTTCTTGGCTTTGGTTGTTCTTGAGAGTCCTGTGATTGAGAGAGAGAGAGAGAGGGAATGAGTTGATACTCCATGTAATCATTCATCTGTATTCAATCATTCATGGGGATGAATCAATTTGATTTGTGCTTTTGTCTCTCTGTGATGTCTCTTATTTCAGTGTCCGCACTCTCTGTTGTTCCTCTTTCCCTTTTGATTTGAGTTTTGATGTCTGCTTAAGATTTCGCAAGTGAGATGCTCTGTGATGGGAAAAGACTCTAGACCACTTGGTCATTCCATTTTCTAGAGCAAATGATGGATTCAAGGTTTTATTTCATCTCTCTGTGCTTCGCAAGGTTTGCTCTGTTTTTCTTGTTCTAGGGTTCCTTGGCAGGGGATAGTGAGATATTTGTGTTTTCCCTCAAAAGGTTATGTCCAGAGATGAGTTCCCTTGCCCTGAGATTATTGTTGGCTAATTGCAAAGATTTATAAACAAAAGATCAAGGATTGGCAAGCAATCTGAAAATCAGTTCTATTTTCAGTATGTTTTTCAGATTTCCTCTCAAATGATGATTCTTAGCTTTTTTATGTTTTTCTCTGGTCTCCAAGGACCTTTTGCTATTCAGTTTAGAGCCTCTTTCTCTTGGACTTAAGGGAACAACAGAATCCCAGCGATTTCCCCTTCTTTTGAAGATTTCTGTATTTTCGGTTTAGGGTCTGCTGATTCCTCTCGTCTGACCTTCGCTGAAAATGGGCCGGTCAGACCGGGTAACACACGGCGGTCAGACCGGACTAACCTTGGCGGTCTGACCGCTAACCCTAGCGGTTTGACCGGCCGGTCAACAGTGGTCAGACCGGCCAAGGGCGGTCAGACCGACAAGCATCAGGCGGTCTAACCGGTATACAAAATGCGGTCTGATCGGGCACCTGGGCTTGTAGTTGCTGCTCTTCATTCTTGTGACGTGCTTCTCAGTTCCTCTCTGTAATGTCTTGTTTCTCTCTGTTAGCTTAAGATCCAGCGATCATTTGAGTTCTTTTTCATAGCTTGCATAGCTATTGGAGAGGGAACTCTAGTGGATAATCTGGGGGCGATTTTAGTAAGCAACATTCACCCCCCTCTGTTGCCGATTTCGATTCAACAATTGGTATCAGAGCCGGTTAGCTCTTCCTCGTAGATCTTAACCGTTCTCTAGAGCCATGGTGACAGACAAGTACTCGACCAAGCCCCCGATCTTCGATGGGATCGACTATCCCTTCTGGAAGAGTCGGTTGGAGACCTACATCCCATCTGGCAGAAGGTCAAGGTCCGGTATGTTGTTCCTGCCGATGAGAACATCAATGTGGCAAACATGCCCGATGTTGAGGCAAATGCGACGGCAAGGAACATCATAATCCAGGGTTTGAGCCGAGGCGAGTTCGATCGCATCTCTCATCTGACGTCGGCCTATGACATCTGGGTGACCCTCGATGCTTACCATGAGGGAACCACTCAGATTAAAACGGTACGATAGGACCAGTTCAAGCGAGATTACAACAAGTTTGAAATGCTCGCTAGTGAGTCCCTCGATGAGTGCTTTGCGGGGTTCCACAAGATTTTGAGCAACCTCCGAGCCGTCGGTCTCACATACCCCGACTCGGATAACGCTCGACAGATGCTCGCGGCTCTGGATTGCGTGTTTGGGAGATGAAGGTGACTACCATCAAGGACACCACCGATCTTTCAACCTTGACTCTTGATGCGTTGTACTCACGCCTCAAGACTCACGAGATTGACATAGTCTCTCGTAAGTCAAAGTCGCAGTCGATGGCCTTAGTCACCGATCCCAGTCTGGTTTCTGGACCTTCTTCCGAGTCGACTTGTGGATTCTCTCTAGCTGCTCTCTGTGACATAACTGATGATCAGTTAGAGCAGCTACCAGAGGACCAGTTAGCCCTTCTAGCCAGAAAGTTTTCTCACGCGTACAAGAGGGTGAGGGATCGAAAGAGGAGTGGCCCGATAATTTTCTTCGAGTGTGGTGGCCCCAACCACATTCGGGCGAATTGCCCCAAGCTGGCGAAAGGAAAGAACAACTACGGCGGTGTGAGCAAGAACGACTACATCGACAAGAACTGCAACAAGAAGCCCCTAGCTCATGCTCAAGGCAAGAAGAAGTTCCGCAACCTTGGCAAAGCCAAGAAGCTCTTCCACCGTGTCCTCACCGCCTTCGACGACCTCGACCTCAGCGAGGTGGAGGGGTGGAGCGACGATGATGGGAAGGATGAGCAAGACCCCAAGGGTGGCGATGACTTCTTCGGCATGTGCTTCGTGGCCCTTGAGGGCGACGTGAGCGACAGTGAACTTTACTCTGACTCCGATGAGGTATACCCCTCATACGACCAGCTTAATGATGCTTTTCTTAAGTTAGGTAAATTTCATGCTAGATCTAGAGCTAGGTGTAGCGAGTTAGAGAAGGAAGTAGATAGACTGTCACGGGAGCTTACTTCACTTATATCTGCTCTCTCCCGTGACGAATGTGATACATGCTGTGCCTTGCTTGGTGACATGGAGAAATTAAGGACCTCTCATGATAGTCTGTCCTCTGAGCTTACATGATTAAGGTGGAGAATATTAGTCTTCTTGTTGAACTAGAGATAAGTAGGGTAGCATCTCTTTCATCTAGTACTGTTGAGGCTATTTCTTGCAGCTCATGTGAGGATAAGGACAATGCTTTTAGAGGTCTTTATACCATGCTTCTCGATCTGCCTGAGACTTATGAAAATTGTAATAATTTGAAGATGAACCTAAAAAGGGCAGATCATAAAATTGCTGAGTTACAAGCTATTCTGTTAGAACCCATTGCTTCATATGTAAACTATCCCAAGCTGACTGCTGAGCTTGAATATGTGTCTAAACAGTTTTAAGAATTAATTGATCACAACAACAAGTTATCTCGATATGCTTCTAAGCACCATGTTAGCTCACTATGCAAAAATTATGATAAACTAAAATCTGACTTGATTACATTGGAAGAAAAATGTGTGAAGTTAACTGAGGATCTACTAGAGAAGTCACAATCTTGTTGCGATGTGATTGCTGGTGTAGGGGAGAAGCCCAAAGGAGTAGAGACGCTTAGACACGATGACCAAACAGTTAGAGGTAGGATTGTCCCTCCTAGTCCTTGCGAAGACCTCAATGTTGAGGCGGCTATGTGTGCACATGCCATTCCTTCTTCTGCTGTTGGTTCTTCCTCTTCTCCTGCTGATCTCTCCTCTTCCCCCTGCTCTTCTTGCACTTCTCTCTTTCGGGAGTGCCAGTACCTTATGAACACTCTTGAGAGGTTTGTAGGAGGCAAGAAGAAGCTAAATCTTATTCTAGACCAGTCCAAGATTTGCAAATTCAATCAAGGTCTAGGATATGATTTTCTTGAGGATGTGAGGAAGCATCCACCTGCTGTTGTCAGACCCATAGCAGCAGGTGTGATCGAGGTCAAGCCCAGAACTGAGAAAGTTCAATTCAAATCTGTGGGCTTTGTCCAAGGGATCTCTGACAGTAAGGTGATAACACCTGGTGCTTCGACTTCTCAGAAGGCGAAGTTTCATTGTACCTTCTGTCAGAAGGATGGACATGTGATCGAGAGATGTTTCAGGCGTGCCAGGATCGCGCGGAGAGATCGTGTTCGTGATCTTAGGCGTATTCAGGGTCAGCCCCAGACCTTGAGTGCACCTAAGACCAACACGAGGTCTAGGGTTGATCACTCTGAGGGTTTTAGGCAGTATCGAGGACTTGGCTTTTCGGGTGTTTCTGATTTTTGCCCTCGTTTTGCCTCTGCTCGTGACATCCACCGTCCTGAGGATAGATCTCGTTTCCCCAGTCGAGATAGCTACCCGCGACGTGATCAGCATGTTGCTGGTGTCTTGACTCGCTCCTCCATAGCAGTCAAGCCCAACAACAGCTTCAGGTCTGCACACAAACCTTCTGGCTTGTTGAGCGACATAGAGCGTAGGGTAGCTAGAGGTTAGTCGTGTGTGGCTACTTCTCCTATTCGATGTGTGACTCAGTATTGGGTGCCAAAATCGCTTTTGATTTATCCCAGTACTGAGCCTTCTCTCTCTGTTTGACTCAAGTTCGCCGGGCTGGGAAGGGAGAGGTTTGGCTCGTAGACTCCGGTTGTACTCGTCATATGACCGGAGACTCACGTTGGTTCTCTTTCCTAGCCTGTGCTCCAGGTGATGAGACTATCACCTTTAGAGACGCTTCGTCTGGGCGCGTCATCGCCAAAGGTACAGTACGCGTGAATGATTCTTTCATTTTAAAAGATGTTGCCTTGGTTAGTAAGCTACAGTATAGTTTGCTTTCAGTTTCCCAACTTACCGATGACAGTTTCGAGGTGAGCGTAAAGAAAAATGCTTGCAAAATTCGTGATTCTTCGGGGAGTCTGGTTTGCGGGATTTCTAGATATGGGAGGATCTTTCGTGCTGATTTTGCTAAGTCTTCTGGTGATCCTCTCAGGTGTTTAGTTGCTTCTGAGTCCCGTGACCTTACCTTCTGGCATAGGAGACTTGGTCATATTAGATTTGACCATTTGACCTGAGTTAGCGGTCACGATCTCATTCGTGGTCTGCCCAAACTCAAGATGGTCAAAGATCTTGTTTGCACTCCTTGCCGGCATGGCAAGATAGTTGTCACTTCTCACCCTCCGATCACAGTTACTATGACCGATGCACCAGGACAGCTGCTCCACATGGACACAGTTGGACCAGCTCAAGTGCAGTTAGCAGGAGGGAAGTGGTATGTTCTTGTCGTGGTCGATGACTTCTCGAGGTACTCTTGAGTGTTTTTCTTAGCCTCGAAGGATGAGACGTTTACACATTTCCGAGGTCTTTTCAGTAGGCTTTCTGTTGAGCTTCCAGGTGCCTTACGAGGAATCAGCAGTGACAATGGCACGGAGTTCAAGAATTCCTACTTTGAGAGATTCTGTGATGAGTCAGGTGTAGAGCACCAGTTCTCTTCTCCGCACGTCCCACAGCAGAATGGCGTCATGGAGAGGAAGAATTGTACCTTGGTCAAGATGGGCAGGACGATGCTTGATGAGTATTCTACACCTAGGAAGTTTTGGGCTGAGGTTATAGCGACCACGTGTCATGTTTCGAACAGAGTTTTTCTTCGGGCACACTTGCATCGCACTTCCTATGAGTTGAGATACGGGCGAAAGCCCAGTGTCTCTCATTTTCGCGTGTTTGGTTGCAAGTGTTTTATTCTGAAGTCCAGGAACCTAAACAAGTTCGAGTCTCATTCTTGTGATGGTATCTTTCTAGGTTACTCGACTTCTTCGCGGGCGTATAGGGTCTAGAACTGCGAGTCTAGTAAGTTGGTAGAGACCTATGAGGTGACCTTCGACAAGGCCAGTCCTGGGACTAGGCCCGATATCTCAGGTTCTTTAGAGCAGTCCGAGCCCATCTTTGTGGACGATGAGGAGGATGGAGATGAGGGTTGTCTACCCAATCCACTTCATCATCTTCCCCTTGAGGTGCCTTCTTCCACTGCACCTCCAAGTGATCAGCCCATGCCTTATGCTTCCTCTGGGTCTAGTGGCTCTGTTCCTACCTCGTCAGCTCATGAGGTAGAGGCCACTTCTTCATCTCATCTAGGACCTCCCCGACATATCCAGAAATACCATCCTTCCGAGCAGATGATTGGAGACCTTTTTGAGCGAGTCACACGCTCAAAGTCTGGCATGTCACATTTCTGTCTCCATTCTGCCTTTGTTGCCACTTTTGAGCTCAAGGATGTTTGTCATGCACTTTCTGATGAGTCTTGGGTCAATGCCATGCATGAGGAGTTAGAAAACTTTGAGAGAAACAAGGTCTGGTCGCTTGTTGAGCCCCCTCAAGGTCACAGTGTCATTGGGACTATGTGGGTGTTCAAGAACAAGCAGAGTGAGGATGGGGTTGTCATTCAGAACAAGGCTAGGTTGATAGCTCAGGGTTTCTCCCAGGTTGAGGGTCTAGATTTTGAGGAGACCTTTGCCCCTGTAGCTAGGCTAGAGGCCATTAGGATCTTGCTTGCATTTACGGCGTCTAAGGGCTTCAAGCTTTACCAGATGGATGTCAAGAGTGCCTTCCTCAATGGGTTTATAGAGGAAGAGGTCTATGTCAGGCAGCCTCTAGGTTTCGAGAACCCCAAATACCCAAACCATGTCTATAAGCTTTCCAAAGCCTTGTATGGACTTAAGCAGGCCCCTAGAGCTTGGTATGAGAGGCTTAAGTCCTATCTGTTAAGTCATGGGTTTGAGATGGGTAAGGTAGATAAGACCTTGTTCATTCGCAGACATGGCACTGACCTTCTACTCGTCCAGATTTATGTTGATGACATCATCTTTGGTGGCTCCTCTCATGCTCTTGTCTCTCAGTTTTCCGATGTCATGAGCTCAGAGTTTGAGATGAACATGATGGGCGAGTTGAGCTTCTTTCTCGACTTTTAGATCATGCAGACTCGAGAGGGTACCTTCTTGCATCAGGGCAAGTACACTCGAGACCTCCTGAGACGCTTTGATATGAGTTATGGTAAGCCGGTGTCCACTCCTATGGCTTCATCAGCTTCACTCGACCCAGATGAGGACGGTGAGCCAGTTGATCAGAAGGAGTATCGCAGCATGATTGGCTCCCTCTTTTACCTCACTGCCTCGAGACCGGACATACACTTCTCTGTGTGTCTTTGTGCTCGGTTTCAGGCTTCTCCTCGCGTATCTCACCGCCAGGCGGTGAAGCGCATTCTTCGGTACCTTTGAGCTACCATTGACTATGGTATCTGGTACTCTTCCTCTTCCTGTCTTTCCCTCAGAGCCTACTCGGACGCAGACTTTGCTGGCTGTAGGATAGATAGGAAGAACACTTCTGGCACCTACCAATTCATTGGCACTTCTCTTGTTTCTTGGTCTTCCAGGAAGCAGTCCGGTGTTGCACAGTCCACCGCAGAGGCTGAGTACGTTGCCGCAGCCAGTTGCTACAGCTAGGTGCTTTGGATGGTCTCGACCCTGTGGGACTTTGGGTTAGTTATAGACAGTGTTCCACTCTTCTGTGATAACACTTCTGCTATTAACATTTCCAAGAACCCAGTGCAGCACTCTCGAACCAAGCATATTGATATTCGATATCACTTCCTTAGAGACCATGTGGAGAAGGGTGACATAGTGCTCCAGTTTGTGGAGAGTGACCACCAATTGGCTGATATCTTTACCAAGCCTTTGGATAGCTCTAGGTTTTCAGCTCTGCGGGGAGAGCTTGGGGTGGTTTGTCCTTATGGACTACTGTGAGGGGGAGTTTTTGCGCTTCATGCTTTATCTTGCTTATTATGCTCTTACTTCTTTCTGTTGCATTGCATTGGGTGCATGGGGTTAGTCCTTCTTGCATAGGTTAGAGTGTTTCTCTCGCTTAGTTGCTTAAACTTCTTCCTCTCATCTTGTGATTCTAGGATGCTGCTTGTTAGCTGCTTCACTTCTCACTAGGTTGACCTCACTCACTTCTCATAGGTTCTAGCAAGGGTTGGGCCACCCTTGGGTAGACAGGGTACGTGTTTGCTCCTTAGTGTGTTAGATGATCAGCTGATAGTCCTAGCGTCATATGGGATAGATGAGAGTCAGTCTGAGCCATAGTATCCTCTATATATTATCTATACTTTAAGGACTGCCTTTTGCGATTTTCTTGCCAGCTTCTCTTTTTATTGCCTTGGTTCAGGGAGAGTTCATTTGGGAGCTTCTAGAGCTTAATATTGACATAACTCAACTTGAACTAAAAGTGCATCTCATGTTGAGGGGGAACCGGATTTTTTGCATTTCGTTTTTACATTGTAATATAACTACATGGAGCCTTAATTATTATCCTGTTATGACATGTTTACAATGAATTACATCTTGCCATGATCTGTGCTTACTTGTTAGATTCTAGCTTGGAGTAGTTGCATAAGGCTTGAGATCTAGCACATGACTAAAAATGTTGGTTAGAATCGACCATGAGCTTTAAAAGAAAAATTATGTCAAATGTGCTCCATTTGCTTAATTACACAAAAGACCAAGTACTTGAACAAATGATTCATTCTTGCACTTGTAGCACTCTAAATTGATTCAATACTAGCTTCTTGGTTCCGCTTAGATTATTGACATGGCATGCATCATCTTTGGATGCTTCTAGCTAGACTATAATCATGGTTGACTTGATATGCTAAGAAATTCAACTAATTCTCATATTGTGACTTATTTGGCTTAGCTTGATTATATATGTCTTGTCATAATCTTGATAGCATACTTATGTGTTATGGCTTGATGTAATTCTCATATGGTCAATTTGGATAATCTTCATGGCTCTAAATGCTTAAAATAAATAATCTTCAGCCAGTTCATCCAACATCATGTGTTGGACCGAAATGGCGACAGAGGGGGGGGGTGAATGTCGACTTTTAAAAAAACAACCCCTCCAAAGAATCTCCTTTCAATAGCTATAGAGAGCTATGAAGATGATTTTAAGTGCTCACTAAAAATTCACAACACAGAGGAGAAGCTGGAAGAAGAACCATCAGAAAAGACACAGAAGCCAACACAAAGCAAGAAGTGGCAACAAGGCAGCAAAGTGCCGATCTGACCGCAATGCTTGGGGCGGTCAGACCGCATGGATGCCGCCGGTTTGACCGCTCCCCCACGCCGATCAGACCGCCCCTCTAAACCCGGTCTGACCGCCTTCATTTCCCCGGTCAGACCGCTCGACGATTTTCAGAGGAAGCAGCAAACAGGATTTTCAGAGTAAGGATTCAAAACTTCAAACTGCAATAAGATTTGAGATTTTCTCTTGACCAGCAGGGAAAAGCCTAAAATAGCCAGGGGAGACTGAAGAGCTAAGAGATTTCAACTCAAGAGCAAAGATTCCAGATTTTTGACAAAAGCCTGAACCTTTGCAAAATCTGAACCAAAAACCAAATTGTTCAAGACTCCTTCATCATTTGCCCCAGAAACTTTGCAGATAGATTAGCAATTGCCTCAGGACTAGAGAGTCCAAAACTCAGAGCCTCTTATGAAGGGAATCAAAATCCACCTCAAACCCTAGAAAAGAAAATGATGAACAGTGGAGCTCAAACAGCCAAACTGAGATTAAACTTGATTTGCTCTTGGGAAAAATCGATCAAATGATCTTGAGGCATCATCCCAACATAGAGCAACCCATTTTGGGCCTTCTCAGCGAGAAACAACAAGAAAATGCAAAAACTCAAAAATCACCAAAAGAGAGGAAACGAAGAACAGACAGGCAAGCACGAGAGTAACTTCAGAGATTTCATTCATGGGAACAAGAGGAATACAGAGGAGTCTCGATACGCATGGACATTAGGACAAGGTTGATTACATGGAAACTCAACTCATCCTCTCCTCTCCCCAAGCTCAAGAACACCAAGAACTCTACATGCTTCCTGGGAGGGACACAACACAGAGTACTACGGAAGACAACCCTCTGCTACCCTCAACCACTCTCCAACTACTAAAGAGAAAGCAAAACCACCTCCCAAAGCTTCTTTTGACTCAAGCAAACCCTAACTCTCTCCCAAAGCCATAGGAATACATGCAGCCACTCACTCCTATTTATAGCCCTTGGCTAATGGGTCTCCAACCCGTTATGCCTGCTAAATCCAACGGAACCCGCTCCCGCTTGTGCAGCCTCGCGAAATTACCAATTCGCCCCTCCTGCACCTTCCGGGAAGCTTCCGCGTCTCTTGTCGTCTAAGCCTCGCAACCACCTTGAGTCTCCGCCGTCTTCGACACATCCAACCGTTCTAACCTCGACACCACCTGTGTCTAGTCCGGTCACCTCGTGTCTCGCCACAACTCCGCCTCGACATCCTGCAGCCATCACAGACAAGAAACACATCAAATAGCATCGCTCGACACATGAAGGCATAAATAGCATCAATGAACCATATTAAGCATGAAATAGCCCAAACCTGTCAAATCAACAGAATATGCATTCTAAACACTTTGACCAGGTTTGACCAAGTCCGACCGAAGCCGTTTGCACCGCGCAACGACATGGTCCGAACCACTCAAACCAAACTCGACTCTCCTAAACCGATGTCATTTACTCATCACTCACATGGGGTCACCTCCACATGGTCCATCATCATGTTTATTCTCTTCCTTGCACCTTGATGATTTTATTGCCAAAAGGGGGAGAATAGCGGAGAAAAAGCCTTTTGGGAACCTTCTGGAGCTTTGGAGAACAATTTGCTCTTTCTATTTTCGCTCTAGTGTTCCTGTTGTCAACATGGTCTTGGTTCCTCTTTGCTTCCCTCTTAGGCCATGTTTGGCTTTCTTTCATTTTCAAACTCAACTTTACGCTTTTTCTGGGTTTGTCAATATACTCATCAAGGGGGAGATTGAGAGACCATGTGGAGGTGACCCCGTGTGTGTGATGAGTAATTGACATCTGTTTTAGGAAAGTCGAGTTTAGTTTGTGTGGTTCGGGCTATGTCGTTGCACGGTGCAATCAGCTTCAGTCGGACTTGGTCAAACTTGGTCGAAGTGCTTAGAATGCTTATTCTCTTGATTCGACAGGTTTTGGATTTTTCTTGCTTAAGATTTCTCTTAATGCTATTGTAGATTACATTATTTCGAGCGGTGCTATGTAATGTATTTCTTGTCTGTGATGGCTGCAGGACATCGAGGCGGAGTCGTGGCGTGGCACGGGATGACCGGACTAGGCGCAGGCGGTGCCAAGGTCAAAGCGGGTGAGGTGTGCCGAAGACGGCGAGCACTCGAGGTGGCTGCGAGGCTTGGAAGGTAAGGAATGAGGAAGCTTCCCGGAAGGTGCAGGAGGGGCGTTTTGGTGAATACGCAAAGCTGCACTAAAGGAAGTGGATTTGGTTGGAGTTTGTGGGTAAAGTGTTAAGGCTTAATGGGCAAAGCAAATTTGAACCTGTTGTAGGGGTGGCCCCCACCTAAGCCCAGCAGACCTGGTGGAGGAATGTAAGGCTCAAAATGGGGCATGTGTAATGACATAAGTACCCCTAAGGGGAGTACTCGGATGTAAGGGTATAATTGTAAAAGCACTCCCCATATGGATATATATATACGACACAGGCCATGGGGAGAAACCCTATGCCATTGCTCACCTAACTCCCCACTACTATACTCTCTCTCTATTTGGTCTGTAACCACAACAGTTGGCGCCGTCCGTGGGGAGGACAAGGGCAAGCCTCCAGATCCGAAGAAGGATGGCACCAAAGAAAGCTTCATCGTCGGTGACAAAGAAGAAAAAGGTGGCAGCGGCGAAATCCCCCGTCAATACCAGGGCATCGGCGTTGGCAGCCGCAGGCGCGGGTGGCGATGCAGGTGTGGCGGTCGCGAACACCGATGTTCACAACGTGACGCCCAATCTCGCCACCACCGCCGTGACGTTCGACCCCGCCACCACCGCCGCGACAATCGACCCCGCCACCACCGCCGTGACGTTTGATCCCACCACCACCGCCGCGACACCCGACCCCGCCACCACAGCCGCGACGTTCGATCCCGCCACCACCACCGCGACACCCGACCCCGCCACCACAGCTGCGACGATCGACCCCGCCACCACCGCCGTAACGTTCGATCCCGCCACCACCGCCGTGACGTTCGACCCCGCCACCACTGCCGCGACGCCCGATCCCGCCACCGCTGGTGCGATAGTCAAAATCGCCCCACGCATGGCAGGTAACCTCATTGCAGGTACCGCAACCGTCGCCGACAGCGGTGCTCGGGTGGTCGGGGGCGACAACGCCGATGCCCACGCAGGCACGGCGTCAGCTCCCCCACCCGGCGCAGGAATGGTGAGCGATTCCAGCGGCAACACGGGCATCGTCACCGGCTCCGCAGTCTTGCACGCCAACGCAGCGGGCAATCCGGGAGCACAAACCATGGTTGCCGCCGCTCCGGTCGCGCCCCCAGGCACGCCAGTGGCCCCAACCACGCCCACGGTGGAGAACGCCCTACTGGCGGCCCTCAGCGCGTTTCAGCAGGAGCTAACGGACCTCCGCGGGGCTGTGCGGGACATACAAGAGGCTCGGAGTCAACAGGCCCCACCTGTGGTCGCATCGGAGCCCACACAGGAGAGGGCGGATAGCGCGAAGCCCCTACGTCCAGCCGCGTCCCAATACGATGCGTGGACCCGGAGTCCCCACTCTCCGCGGGCCTACAGCAGGAGCCATGGCCGGAGGACTTCAAGTTCCCAAGTGTCATTGAGGCGTACAAAGGTGACACGGACCCCCGGGAATTCGTGCGCGTGTATGAGACCGCCATCGAAGCCGCTGGTGGAGATGACACCACGAAGGCAAAGGGGCTACGTCATGCGCGTGGGAGCAGATCTGCGACCGGCTCTACAACAACTTCCAGGGAAACTACGTCGAGCGCGTCGACGCGGACCAGCTCTTCGCAGTCAAGCAAAAGCCTTCGGAGAGGCTCCGGGATTACTTCAAGCGCTTCGCGAAGGTACGCTGCCAGGTCAAGGACGTCAATGAAACAACCATCATCAATGCAGCGATACAAGGCCTCCGCCCAGGACCGATGGCCGAATATAACGCGTGGAAACCAATCAAGACGGTGGTGAAGCTCTTCGACAAGATGGAAGAGTACGCTAGAGCGGAAGAGGACGCGCGGCGGAGACATGGTGATGACTCTGACACCAATCAGGAAGAGGGCTCTGCAAAAAGTGATGGCTCGCCAAAGGAGGGCCATCGAAAGGTAAGCGTAAGCAGGAGCCATCGAAGGACGCCTCCGAGCGCCAGGAGGTCCAGCACAAAGACTCGTCGTGCGACAAGGCCAAACGCGACCAACGCAAATCTCGGAAACCTCGCTACGTCTTTGACATCGAGGGTGGCTCCGAGGATAACGCCCCTGCTGGTCGCAGCGGCAAAGGGCGCGGGCGGGGTCGCAACGACAGAGCCCGCGAAGAGTACAACGACCAGCACCAGGGGCAGTGGTGCGAAGTCCATGGTCGGGGCAGCCACAACATTAGTGCGTGCGCCACCATCGCAGGACTCCGGCAGAGCGTCGCCAGAGACAGAAACCCTGAGGCGCGCCTGCCTGTCGTGGCCCACGTCCAGCACCCTAGGACCAAGGAATGCAACCCCAAGAAGGCCCCCTGCGGATCCAGGCCCACGTGCAGCAACCTCAGGAGGGCCTCCTGCAATTGCAAGCCCCGGACAGAGTCCAGCACAGGGTCATAAACGTCATCTCCGGGGGCTCCTCGTTGGAGTTCGCCTCGGCGCGGCAGCGGAAGGCCTATGCGAGGAGATTACACCACGTTGCAGCATACCCAGCACAGGCGCCACCGGAGTGGGCACAACACTAAATCACCTTCACGCCTGCAGACACTGAAGGCGTGGAATTCCCCCACCACGATCCCCTGGTCGTCCAGGTCGTCATCGCAGGATGCAAAGTCAGGCGCATCTTGGTCGACGGAGGAAGCTCCGTGAACATCTTGTTCGCAGCGGCCTTCGATCAGATGGGGATCCCCCGGAGTTGATTGGGCCCTTCGGGCATCCCGCTGCAAGGCTTCGGAGGGCAACTTCTACGGGCGTTGGGCCAGATATGCCTCCAAGTCTCCTTCGGCCGAGACGACAATGTGAGGAGTGAGGACGCCACCTTCGACATTGTTGACATCTCGTACCCCTACAACGCTATATTGGGTCGGCCAATCTTAAACTCTCTCCGGGCAGTCCCACATCACAGCTTCCTATGTATGAAGCTTCCCGGACCGCGTGCCATCATCACTGTCCACGGTGACCAGGACATGGCTCGGCGCATAGAGCTCTATAGCAAGGGCCCGCACCGCAACGCTCGACGAAACACCTAGGCCGGGGGTGCAAGTGCGAAGATCTTTGGCAGATCCAGAAAGCACCCCGCCGAGGGCCCCCGCGCGCGTTACCTCAGCAGCAGAGGCTCCCACCGTGCCGCGCCTCATCACCGGGCGATGACGGCCGCAGTCGTTCCCGTCCTTAAACGGTCAGTGGTCAATATCCCACCTTTTGTAATCGCTCACCCGCGCAAACGGGACTTTAATAAAGTTCATCGTTTGCAAAAATTGTCTTGTTTCTCGCAAGAAGCGCATGAAGGATTACCTTCGCGTACACTCTTCATGAGTATGAATAAAGACACGCGTTCGCGCGCGCACTTTTAGTGAATAACACGAGCATGAGTATAAACAAAGACACGCGTTCGCGCGCGCACTCTTTGTGGAAAACACGGGCATGAGTATAAACAAAGACACGCGTTCGCGCGCGCACTCTCCGTGGAAAACACGGGCATGAGTATAAACAAAGACACGCGTTCACGCGCGCACTCTCCGTGGAAAATACGGGCACGAGTATAAACAAAGACACGCGTTCACGCGCGCACTCTTCGTGAAAAACACGGGCATGAGCATAAACAAAGACGAGTGGGGGGATGCCTCCGCGCGCACTCTACGGAGTATAAATAAGACGTAGCGTTGAGGTTCGCCTCCGCACGCACCTTCACCGCCCGCAACGCGCGGAGGCTTGCCTCCGCGCGCAGTCTCTGGACTCTAAATAAGACGTAGCATCGAGGTCCACCTCCGCACGCACTCTACGGAGTATAAATAAGATGTAGCGTTGAGGTCTGCCTCCGCACGCACCTTCACCGCCCGCAACGCGCAGAGGCTTGCCTCCGTGCGCAGTCTCCGAACTCTAAATAAGACGTAGCGTTGAGGTCCACCTCTGCACGCACTCTACGGAGTATAAATAAGACGTAGCGTTGAGGTCCGCCTCCGCACGCACCTTCACCACCCGCAACGCGCGGAGGCTTGCCTCCGCGCACAGTCTTCGGACTCTAAATAAGATGTAGCGTCGAGGTCCGCCTCCGCACGCACTCTACAGAGTATAAATAAGATGTAGCGTTGAGGTCCGCCTCCCCACGCACCTTCACCGCCCGCAACGCGCGGAGGCTTGTCTCCGTGCGCAGTCTACGGACTCTAAATAAGACGCAGCGCGAGGCCTACGTCTGTGCGCACTCTACAGAATATAAATAAGACGCAGTGCGAGGCCTACCTCCGTGCGCACTCCACGGAGTATAAATAAGATGCAGCGTGAGGCCTACCTCCGTGCGCACTCTACGGAGTATAAATAAGACGCAGTGTGAGGCCTACCTCCATGCGCACACTATGAAGTATAAATAAGACGCAGCATGAGGCCTACCTCCGTGTGCACTCTACGGAGTATAAATAAGACGCAGTGTGAGGCCTACCTCCATGCGCACACTATGAAGTATAAATAAGACGCAGCATGAGGCCTACCTCCGTGCGCACTCTACGGAGTATAAATAAGACGCGGAAGCTCCCGCGCACACATAGGTATTACCCCTATGCGCACTCTCCGGAGTATATAAACTTCATGAGTCTCGGTAAGACGCACTAGAGGCTCGCCTCTGAGGGCACCTCGCTGTGATCGCGCCAAAGACAGTCGAGGTGCACCTCCATATGTGCTTGTACAGTCGGCGGGAGACGTGGCGGTAGCTTGCACTCACGGGCATCACGCGCGCGTCTATCGCGACTATGGCGCCAGCTTCACTGCCCCCACTTCGGAAGGTAGGGGACGGAGCGCTCGCGCATCTACCACGACTATGGTGCCAGCTCCACTGCCCCCACTTCGCAAGGTAGGGGACGGAGCGCTCGCGCGTCTACCACAACTATGGCGCCAGCTCCGCTGCACCCACTTCGAAAGGTAGGGGACGGAGCGCTCGCGCGTCTACTGCGACTATGGCGCTAGCTCCGCTGCCCCCACTTCAAAAGGTAGGGGATGGAGCGCTCGCGCGTCTACCGCGACTATGGCGCCAGCTCCACTGCCCCCACTTCAGAATGTAGGGGACGGAGCGCTAGCACGTCTACCGCGACAATGGCGCCAGCTCCGCTGCCCCCACTTCGAAAGGTAGGGGACGGAGCGCTTGCGCATCGACCGCGACTATGGCACCAGCTTCACTGCCCCCACTTCGAAAGGTAGGGGACAGAGCGCTCGCAGGTCCACCGCGACTATGGCGCCAACTCCGCTGCCCCCACTTCGAAAGGTAGGGGACAGAGCGCTCGCGCGTCTACTTCGACTATGGCGCCAGCTCCGCTGCCCCCACTTCGAAAGGTAGGGGACGGAGCGCTCGCGCGTCTACCTCGACTATGGCGCCAGCTTCACTGCCCCCACTTCGGAAGGTAGGGGACAGAGTGCTCGCGGGTCCACCGCGACTATGGCGCCAGCTCCGCTGCCCCCAGCTCGAAAGGTAGAGGACAGAGCGCTCGCGTGTCTACTTCGACTATGGCGCCAACTCCGCTGCCCCCACTTCGAAAGGATGGGGACGCAGCGCTCGCGCGTCTACTTCGACTAAGGCGCCAGCTCCGCTGCCCCCACTCTGAAAGGTAGGGGACGGAGTGCTCACGCGTCTACTTCGACTATGGCGCCAGCTCCGCTTCCCCCACTTCCAAAGGTAGGGGACGGAGCGCTCGCGCTTCTACTTCGACTAAGGCGCATCCTTCGGCTAGGCCCGGCACGGCGTAGCCTCGCCATTCTACCACAGGATTATGTTATCGTAAGCAAGGGTGGAGGCACGGACGACATTTTTCAACCAAACCCGTCCCCATACTGTGTATTCATCGGAAGATGTTTACAAAGGTATGCAGTAAAGCGTACACATCCTAGGGTGCCCAAAGCCGCTACTTGGCAGGCTCCTCCTTAATACACGCCCACGCCGGGGCCTCACTCGAAGAAGCCCGGCTTGCCCAAAAGTCCAGCGACTCCTCGGCCCTCCGCCAGCGCCGGAGGCGTCGCCGGGTCACAGGGTCAGAAACCAGCAGCCAGCCCCGGTCGAGTAACTGCTCGGGATACGGGGGCACACAAATCAGAACATCGGTGAGGCAATTTACACTTTATTCATAAGGAAAAGGCCTCATTTTACAACACACACTAACGCACGGGGGCCATGGCGTCACACCTGTGGGTTCGCGCTACCCTCCGAGCCCTCGGGGCCGCCCTCGTCGCGTCATGGGACCTCATCCAGCCACAAGCCAAGGTCCCCCTCGTTGTATAAGCTGTTCCACAGCTCGACCTGCGCCGCAGACTTCCCGATGTACTACCAGATCCTCTCATAGAAGAATCGCACAGGGCGTCGAACAGCGCGCACGGCACCGGACATCACCCCAGCCCCGGCCGGCATCTCTAAATGGGGATCCGCCAGCCCGTCGACGTGCTGGCAGCCCCGATGCCGCAGAAGCGCGCACATTAGGCACGACGTCACATACGAGCAGTGGTTGCCGAATGTCATCGCGGAGCTGCGGGCAATGTTGGCCGCATCCCCAATCCGGCGAAGAGTCTGCGACAGCTCTTCGGGCCCAAAAGAGCGGGGCGGCACTTCGGCGATAAGATCCTCAAGGGTACTCTCCAGGGCCAGCATGGCATCCCAAGCAACCACTGAAGCCTCGCCCAGCGCCCGGTCCTGCTCCACCAGAGATGCAACAAGTTCGTCCTTCTCCTTCTCCAGTGCGGCAATTTGCTGGAGCAAGCCATCCCACTCCTCCGCAACTTCTCGCCGCGCTGCCTCCGTGGCTGACAGCCGTGCCGCGGCCACAAACGCTTCGGCGTACAACTTTGTTTCCGCGCATTCTACTTCCAAGCGACGGATGCGGTCATCTGTGGCGGCGCGCATCCCCTCGGCAGCATGCAGAGCCTCTTCGGCGGCTCGCAACCGGCCCTCTAGTGTTCCCCGCTCGCGGGCATTAGCTGCCTGCAGCGCCTGGGCCAAAACGAGGGTCTGCACGAGAGAGCGGTCAGCAAGACTCTAAAAATGGTCACGTGTCGTCATGAGGTTAAATACTTACCCTCACTCCCGATACCTCCAATGCGTCCCCGAGGCGCCTCGTCCCGTAGGATGACATAACCTGCGGATCAACG
The DNA here is from genome assembly GCA_017311315.1 of Dendrocalamus latiflorus. Lineage (NCBI taxonomy): Eukaryota > Viridiplantae > Streptophyta > Magnoliopsida > Poales > Poaceae > Dendrocalamus > Dendrocalamus latiflorus. Next base: position 25,208,401 of record CM029631.1, read on the forward strand.
CTCGCGGTCGCCTCGTTCGCGACCCCGCACCATGCCCCCATCACTTCCGAAGGGGGCACAAAGTTCGCTAGATTCGGGTGCGCGGCGTTCGCGTTGTCAGCCTCGGGTACGTCGGATGCCCCCCTCAAGGGAATGTCCCCTCGTCCCGGAGATCGCCCGTCCTCCGGAATGAGCGTGGCCTACAAGAGGGTGTACCGGTTAGTGTCCCACAGGGGTATTGCAAAGCTGCGTCAGGTTATGTCAAGGTAACTTACCCTCGGTGGCAGACGGTGGACTTCGCTGGGACATCCCCCCACCTTCGAGCGGAGTGACAGGGGCGCTGGCCCCTGGGGACGGCACCGGCCCACGAGCCAGGGGAGTCTCCACAGTAGGACCCAGCGCCAGCTGATCCCGGGCCACGGCCGCTGAGGCCTGAGGGGCCGGAGGGATGCGAGACATGGGGACTTCGGCTTCGGAGTCGAAGCCCCACAAGCTCCCAACACAGGTCGCCACGGCAAACCCCCTCAGAGTCCGATGAAGGGGGGATCACAGGCGTGGCCGCTTCGCCCGGGGAGGAGAAGGTGAAGGCCCCGCCCCAGTAACTGCCGCGGAAGGCTCCACGGTAGCAGCACTCGCGGGCGGAGGCCCCACCCTAGTAACCTCCGCGGGAGGCACCTCTGTCTCGACCGCCACTGTTGGCAGAGCCCTTGTTCCATCGGCCTCCGCGACGGGCAGCTTCGACACTATCACCGTGGCAGGCAGTGACTTCACCCCGGTGCCGCCAGTGGACGGTAGCTCCACCTCAACAACCGCCACGGGCAACAGGACTTCCTCCTCCCGGACGCCCATGGCGCAATCTCAGTCCCTGGCACCACCCAGAGACCTCTCGCCCCCGCCATACGCGCCCGTCTACAGGTCCAAATCGGCATACTTCGTCGAATCAGACTCAGCGCCGGCCGCAACAATGGGGGCAACGACAGCCGCCGCGCAGGGCGCGACCGCAGTAGCCCGAGTTCTCCCGCGAGACGGCGCCCTTTTTCCTTGGGTGCCGTCATCTTGATGTCGCGCCTGGCTCGGGGCTGGAGGGACACGCTCCGGCACGTGAACGCTCAGGGCCTCGCACGCGCAGTTTATCCGCCCTAGCCCTGCCTCCGCGGTCGCAGCCGTGCACTGCTCGTGTTCCCTGGCCGTATATGGCCCAAGGAACATGCTCACCGCTCGTTCCGCGTCCCTCAAGCGCATTCCTACGTAAGACAAGAAGCATGGTCAAACACGGTGCAGCGAGCATGAATGAAAAGGAGGGCACGACCGAGGCTTACGCAGTCCGGAGGACGCTGGTAGCGAGCAAACGGACGGCCGGACGTTGTTGTCCCGAAGTTTCCCAGTAGGGAGGCGCCAATCATGGGCGAGCGACGCCACTCCGTACATAGTGTACTCCACGGTGAGGTCGCGCATGTTGAAGCAGGCGGTGACCCCTGCGAGTCTTCGCGCCCTTCGCCTGTCCTCGGGGTTGAGCGTTATGCTGGGTGTCGTGTTGAACACCAGCGGCTGGCCCGTACACTCGAGACCGCTACCACTCTCCACACGATGGTAGAACCACCGTTTTGTCCAGCCAGATTCCCACTTCGCTCAAGTGGAGTTCGCGGGGAAGAGCTTCCCGCACGGCGACCGCAGTATAAAGTTGACACTGCCGAAGTTCGACAGCGTCCCGTCCTTCCGCTCCTTCGGCTGGCACCGCGCATCATGCAGATAGGCGAACATCGAGGCGCTGGGCCAGCACGCCTCCGAGCGCAAGGCCCAGCTGTACACGGCGAGACGAACCAACGCGTTCGGAGTCAGTTGCGCCAGCTCCAGCCTGAAGGTTCACAGCACATCACCAACAATCATCGCGGCCGGGATGCGAAGCCCGGCTTCAAAATAGGCGACGAAAACAATCGCCTTCGACTCCTCGGGTCGCGGTTCCGCCTCATCATCGGCGGGCAGCCGCACCGCCTGGCGGTCCGAAAGCTTCCCCTCATGCAGCAGGGTACGGATCGTCTCTTCCGTCACGAGCGTCGGACCCAAGACGCTGGAGTAAGGGCCCTCCTTCCTTTCCGTTGTGACCCACCACTTGTCTGCCGCCGCTGGGTCGCACCCCTCGAGCGCACACTCCACCTCGAGCGGTGAGGACCACCGGCGGATAGCGTACTTGCTGACTGTCTGCGCATGCTCACCGCTGGGTGCCATCGTTGTCCGGGAACTAAACGACGGCGGAAGGGAAGCGCGGTGGCAAGAAAATCAAAGAGCAGAAGACGAGAAGGGCAATCAGAAAGCATGTGGAGGGGGCGCAGATGTAGTACCGTGGGGGTATTTAAAGACCCCTCACCTCCCGCAACACCAGTAAGCGTACCGGTGGTCGAAAAACCGCTCGCCTCCCCACGACCGGACCCGAAGCATCACGACCGGAGCCGAAGCGTCGCGGCCACCGACGCGAGTTGGGTGTGACCGCGGCCGTACAAAGGCCTGTCAGCGCACGACGTGCCAGCAGCACCCCGCTGTGTGTCGGCTCCCCACCGGACGTAAATGCAGGCCGCGCGGCGTAATGCAGCCCCCAGCGCGTGTCGGCGCGACTCTCGAGACCAATCAGCCGCAATAGCTTCGACGGGGTCTCCGTCCCAGCAGCGAGGCCCCGGGTCCGGCTTTGCCTCCGTTCCCGCGAAGGGACACCTCACCGGGATGTCGCGAAGATTTGGAAGCTACCGCGACTCCGATGCCCGTGTAACCCTCGGCCTCTGCCAATGAAGACCCAGTGTTCAGCTCTGGCCGAACTCGCAGAGCAGCGCAGGCGACCACCTCGGCTTCAGAGTCCACATGGCAACCTCACAACCTAAACCGGCGAGGATCCAGCCGCCCGTGTTCCCCGTAATTCGGGAACGCAAAAGCTGATTTACGACAAGATTTGATGTGTTCTCATAAATAGATAAGCTTCAGTGCATCAACATTTCCTAATGGTAACGCCGGTGGGCGCAATCAGAGGATGCTGCAGATGGACTCAAGCATATCTGTCCACGAGAACAGGTCAAGCCTCGCCATTTCCATATGGGAACACGGCGCACGAGCAGGAGGCCACCTATCCGGATGTACGATGCGGGTACAACGCAGCATCAGCCGAATATATATATATACCCGATCAGCTCGCCAGAGTCCAACTGGCAGAAGCCCAACCAGCGCGGCGCAACCGACAAGAGCCCAACGGTTCGGCTACCCACGGTCGGGAAGCGCAACTGCTGGCAACTGGGTGCGCACACGGGTAGGTGGACACACGACGCACCCATAGCACCCTGCCACGCGTCCTGCCCATCTAGGGAAGGGACGAGTGTAACATCCCAAAAATTTTATTTGCAATTTATTTGTTTTTCTGGAGTTTAATTGGATTTATCTGGATTTTATTTCAAAATCTAAGGCAAGAAAATGTATTTAAAATATTTTATTAAAGCAAAAAAAATTATTTTTTTCTTTTCTTAAGCCTCCCTAAGTTTTGTTTAACTCTTGAGAATTTACTTCTGGAAATTAAAAAGAAATTTAGAAGTTTCCTTCTTCCCTTCTTCCCCAACCGGCCGGCCTCCATTAACACCCCATCCGAGCTTTAAAAGCTTCGGTTACTTCTTCCCTCGGCCGGCAACCGAAGCCATTATTGGCCCTTAAGCTCGCGCGCTAGTAACCGCCCCACCTCCGTCCGTTATCTGTCGGCTTAAAGCCTCTCGCCGTTATGCGACTGTTTCTAAAGTCCTTAACTCCGGCGAGCCCGTTACCTCCGTCCCTGCCCTATAAAGCTCCTTCCCGAGCCCGTTATCCCCTCCTTCGCCTTCCCGTGCGCCGCCACCTCTTTCCCCCTCCGCCCTGAACCGAATCGGCCCCGACCCGTGCTTCCTCGTCCGCCGCCGTGCGAGCTCCGGCGAGGAATTGGCGCCGCCCTGGTCTCTTCCGCGCCTCGCCGACGACGCCTTCGTGATCCCCAAGCGCCGGCGACCACCATTCCCCTCTCCGCCGAGCGACGCCGCCACCGGAGCCCCGTTGTTGCCGAAGACTCGAGCGCTGCAGCTTCTTCTCGTCGTCCGACCGTCTCCACTCGTAACCGAACCTCTACGACCATCCGTCGTCTCCGGCCACTCTGCCTGATTCCCTCCGACCACCCCGCGGCCAACCAGTTTCCGAAGGTAACACCCTTCCGTGTGGTCGTAGATCCGTGTAGTCGTAGGTTCTCTGTGTACTCGAAGTCGTAAGTTTTCTCTGGTAGTCGAAGTCGTAGGTTCTCTGTGTACTCGAAGTCGTAAGTTTTCTCTGGTAGTCGAAGTCGTAGGTTCTCAGTGTAGTCGTAGTCGTAGACTGGTCTGTGGCCGTAGTCGTAATTTCCCTGCGTAGTCGTAAACCTTCCATGTGGTCGTAAGTCGACTACGTGGTCGTAGCTCCGCCAATCGCATTTGCCGTGGTCGTAGCTCCGCCCGATCACGTTTGCCGTGGTCGTGAGAACTTCCGAAGGCCATAACTTCTTCATTTTAACTCCGATTTAACTCGTTCAAATTTCTAAATTTTTCTAAAATCCTAAACTACCCATTTCTGGACTCTTTTTTAATTTTTGGATTTTATTTGAATTTTTTTTGAATTTTCTTTTGGCTCTTTGCGTATAGATTACGACGAATCCGGAGAGTATTTCTTCGACGAATCGCAGCAAGACTTTGAGCAAGGCAAGTTACACCTTTGACCATGTTGATCCCAGTAATTTAAATTATTATGTTGTTTTTAAATTAATATGCATGCGTACTTTTATTTAATCTAGTTTAAATTCGGTTTAAACTCTAGTTATACCCAATTCCTTTGTGTATGGCCAATCTTGAAATTGAACGAACATACCTTGTCACCATAGATGAAAACCTAGTTGGTACATTAGTATTGACTAGAACATTTTATGGAATTGCTTAGCCATGCTTAGAATAATTCGGGTGGAAAGAATTGTTTCACATAAAATGATAAAGTTTTCGAGTGTGTTCTTGACTTTGGTGGGTCAAGAATGATTGTGAAATATTTTCAAACAAAATACGAAAACTTGGTTTAGACTTAGGCTAATGGTTAGAGTGGTGGGTGCCTGCTGGTGTGCATTGTTGTTTGGTGACACAATGTTGATTGCCAGGCACAAGGGGTATGTGGTTGGTGCCTAAGTCAGTTAAGGACCGGCCTGTGAAATACTATTACAAAGTCACACCGTACTACCACAAGTCTGGTATGGGACAGACCTGGCTAAGTAATTTGTGAAGTTCCATTTTAGTTTCGCTATAGGCTGAATGTGAGCGTGGCGTAGGCCATGAGAAGTCTCACATGGCACAAGAGGGGGCTCCAACATGTGGATTCATGTTGTGGTGAAATCTTAGTGGCGGCGTAGCTAATTTGGTAATGGAACATTGGAACAGCTTTGTCATGATCTCCTCGGCCGCACACCTAAGGAAGTGTGTTAATCCGGTGGCAAAACGGGGGACATGTCTTGTGGGTAAAGTTGTACACCTCTGCAGAGTAACAAACTATCCTGGATAGCCGTGTCCACGGTCAAGGACATGCTTAGTATGGTTTTTCACGGATTAGACTTCAGTTTTAATAAAATTTGGTTTATGGAAATTTGTGAAACTTTTGGAAAGATGGTCCGGGTGGGATACCCGTGGATAGGTTAGTGTTAGGTTGTTGCCTGCACTAACGTTATTATTTTGTTAAATCTGGATTTTATATATTGTATCAAATTCAGCTTTTGCACTTACGTTATTGTATTTAATTCAATAATGTTGTTTATGCAAATGAACCACATTATGCCTTCCTTTGTAACCCCTTATGCATGCATCAAATCTGTTATATCTCCTGGTGTAACTTGTGGAGTACTTTATGTGCTCACCTTGCTATAAACAATGTTGCCAGAGTACGACGACGTCAACTATGTTGAGGATTGCGACGAATAGGCCACGTCTTACAGTCAATTCGCCTTGTGGGAAGGCAGGATGGGCTGCTCCTCTTATTTACCTTCCGCTGATTATTTCATGTTTGGCCATGAAGCCACCTTATTGTAAATTTGGCCTTAAGGCCCGTACTATCGCTTTATAATAAAGTTTGGTTATCATGCATGATATGTATCACTGTTCAGTCTGTGTGCACTAGCTTTTCCTGGGATAGTGCGAATAACACAGAGGGTTCTGGAGTTGTTGCTCCGGGTCCCGACAACGAGCGACCGCTGACAGCCCACGACGCGCCCGTCATGGCCCACCGCGTGTGCATCTCAGGTGGGAAAGCATGTACGGCTGTAGCGGCCTGACCCTGCCATCCAAGGGTCGGCACAATTCCAGGAGCCATTAAGGCGCGCCGCCAGACTGCGGAGCCACGTCCACTCCGCGCCCACAAAAATCCACCGGTGCGAGATCTGCCTCCGCTCCAACTTCGCCTCCGCAGCCCAAAGAACCTGTGCCTGACGGCGGCCCGGGCAATTGCCAACCCCGTCGGACCGGATGCGACTTCAGCCCCGCCTTCAACTCAAACTCCAACGATGATGTTGCCTTGCGGACGACGAAGACTTCGCCAACCTGGCCAGCCCCATACCCGCACGACCAACACTACACCAAGCAGTAAGACTCCGCCGAACATTGGGAGAGCTCACAGGCCATAGGGACGGAGGGGGCCAAAGGGCTCGGCAACATGGCTTCGGCCCGTGAAGCCCTTCACCATGAGAGGCTCCTGTTGTAGGGGTGGCCCCAACCTAAGCCCAGCAGGCCTGGTAGAGGAATGTAAGGCCCAAAATGGGACATGTGTAATGACATAAGTACCCCTGAGGGGAGTACTCGGATGTAAGGGTATAATTGTAAAAGCACTCCCCATATGGATATATATACGACACAGGCCATGGGGAGAAACCCTAAGCCATTGCTCACCTAACTCCCCACTACCATACTCTCTCTCTCTCTCTGTTGGGTCTGTAACCACAACAGAACCCATTATGCAAAGGGTATAAATAGGTTGCATGTCTCCTGATGGTGTAGGGGTTTTGGATGAGGAGTTGATGGCTTTGGGAGTTGGTTTTTGCTTTTCTCTTTAGTTGGTGAGGAGTGGGTGAGAGCAGGAGAGGAGATTTTGCTTGTTGACCATGTTCTCCAGTGTGGTTCTTGGCTTTGGTTGTTCTTGAGAGTCCTGTGATTGAGAGAGAGAGGGAATGAGTTGATACTCCATGTAATCATTCATCTGTATTCAATCATTCATGGGGATGAATCAATTTGATTTGTGCTTTTGTCTCTCTGTGATGTCTCTTATTTCACTGTCTACACTCTTTGTTCTTCCTCTTTCCCTTTTGATTTGAGTTTTGATGTCTTCTCACGATTTCGCAAGTGAGATGCTCTGTGATGGGAAAAGACTCTAGACCACTTGGTCATTCCATTTTCTAGAGCAAATGATGGATTCAAGGTTTTATTTCATCTCTCTGTGCTTCGCAAAGTTTGCTCTGTTTTTCTTGTTCTATGGTTCCTTGGCAGGGGATAGTGAGATATTTGTGTTTTCCCTCAAAAGGTTATGTCCAGAGATGAGTTCCCTTGCCCTGAGATTATTGCTTGGCTAATTGCAAAGATTTATAAGCAAAAGATCAAGGATTGGCAAGCAATATGAAAATCAATTCTATTTTCAGTATGTTTTTAGATTTCCTCTCAAATGATGATTCTTGGCTTTTTGATGTTTTTCTCTAGTCTCCAAGGACCTTTTGCTATTCAGTTTAGAGCCTCTTTCTCTTGGACTTAAGGGAACAACAGAATCCCAGCGATTTCCCCTTCTTTTGAAGATTTCTGTATTTTCGGTTTAGGGTCTGCTGATTCCTCTCATCTGACCTTCGCTGAAAATGGGCCGGTCAGACCGGGTAACACACGGCGGTCAGACCGGACTGACCTTGGCGGTCTGACCGCTAACCCTAGCGGTCCGATCGGCCGGGCAATAGCGGTTAGACCGGCCAGGGGCGGTCAGACCGGCAAGCATCAGGCGGTCTGACCGGTATACAAAATGCGGTCTGACCGGGCACCTGGGCTTGTAGTTGCTGCTCTTCATTCTTGTGCCGTGCTTCTCAGTTCCTCTCTGTTATGTCTTGTTTCTCTCTGTTAGCTTAAGATCCAGTGAGCATTTGAGTTCTTTTTCATAGCTTGCATATCTATTGGAGAGGGAATTCTAGTGGATAATCTGGGGGCGATTTTAGTAAGCAACATTCACCCCCCCCCCTCTGTTGTCGATTTCGATCCAACAACTATCTCACCTCCTCCACCAATAATGATGACTTTCAGGGTCCGGTAAATCTATCAAGCCAAGTTGTAATTTACAGACTTGTGGTTATACTTGTTTTACACAGGAGGTCATGATAAGATTCAGTCCTTAGAGTTATCTGGGCGGTTCTACCACTAACCACACTCTCGTGTACGGCTGCACCATGCCCCCGAACCTTCTGCCTAGATAGATAAGCAATTTTGAGGTTTTGGGAGTACAAAATAATCGTAACAAAATATACTAGTAAGTTTCACCATGACTTCCCAAACTAGTTTCCCATAGTTAAAAGTGATGCTTGGGGCATTTTGGTGACCTCGAGTATATAAGCAATGCTAAGCATGGAGTATAATTACGGACTTATTTTCGAAAGTTACCATTATAGTTTTACTAGGGTGACAAGGCTCACATATTCAAATACTTCAACAGAGATGTAATACTAATCAAGTTAAACAACGGGCATATAACTAGAATCTTAAATCAACATACATTTTCATATATAATAATAGCATGCAATTTGATAATTTAAACGAAAGTAATTTACAGAAAAATGTAGGTTCAATATGATCAAAGTATTGACTCGCCTGGCGTAGTTTAGCGCGGTCTTGAGCTCACTAAAAGTTTTCTCATTTGAAGGTCCTGAGCTTCTGGTCTTTATATTCGCCTTGATCGTAACCATGCTTGATCCATTGATTCTTCGGGACTCCCATTTCTAACTACACGCTAAACAGCTGAATCTAAATAAATGTAAATAACTCAAAAAGTCCAAATAAACCCAAATGAACTCAATTTAGCTTTATTATGGGTTAATGCGTGATTTGGGTGATTTGAGGCAAGATCGATGAGGTGTGGAGTATTGATGGAGTCAAAAGGGTTGGAACGAAGTGATCCATACCTAAGGAAAATCCATTGAGATGGATGCCAAGGAGGGTTTATGATATAGAAGTATTCATGGGCATATTCTGCTTCAGACTTGAGGATGGCTAGGCATAGCCGATGGTAAAATACGGTGACTTGATCTTTTTATTAATACTTCTTTTATTATCTTTATATTTATTAAGGAAGTTCTATGAGTCAGATTAGACCTATAGACAGATGCGAGATTTTAGTTGGGGTATGCATATTATTTTATCAGTATTAACTTTTAAGAGTTAGGGCATGAGTTCTACACATAATGCGTTCACTTTTACTTTATCGAATGAATCCTATAGCTTATATTTCTAACATTTCGAGATGTAGTATTTAATAGGATTCTAATGGATAACTATTTGATTTATTAACTTTTCTTGCTCAGCTTAATAATATGTTAGAGTGCAAGATTATTTAATTGACCAAGTAATATTTAGCTTGACAGCCTCAAGGAAATTATCGGCCTTTTTACATAAGCGCACTTATAATATTCTGAATGAGTCTTTGAATCATTTTAAGGCTGACGAATTCCTTTTATTTATTTATAAAAGAATTTTATTTTAGCCCCGTATGCGCACAACTTAAGCAATGGTTGAATTTTATGTATATATACCATTATATGCCAAAGATCGTTATTAACTTAACCTACCGCTAAGGTTCACCTACCGATGGCATACTAATGGCAGAATTAGTTTTTAATAGCGCCTCTAACTGTCATGCGAGTTTCTCTCACACTTATTAGCTGGCTTCCTATATTTCTTCCAAATTTGTATTTTGGTCAAGATTGCTAGTTAAAAGATCACTCCCAATTAAATTATAGTAACACAAAACTAATTCAGTTGTCTACTTTGTTTGCCATTTACCCTTAGCAACCTTGATTATTGTTTACAAGTATTGTCAGAACCAGATTTTACAATCTGGATTCCTCTGTGATTCCACCGCACTATTCCCCGGATCAGTAGATAGTGCTCACAGTTTACAGTTCTGAATATCAAATTACATATCATGCGGAAGCGTAAATATAATAGTAGACTTACTCATGGGCCGATTAGGCCGAAATCATTAAATTGCAGCAGCGGAAGAACGAGCACGCAAGTGGGACCTTCAGGACATGCCCACAGGCAGCCAACTGGAGGTTCGCGACCTAGCCCTTGACGACTTCATCTTCTCTTCCATCATAACCAAAAGTATTGCTGAAGTGTAGTGATCTGATTCCTGCTTCTGGATTTGTTATGAGAGCGAGTGTGAGCACACTAACCACCGTGCTCCGCGAGCCAATACACAGAATGCAAATAAATAGTATGCATGGCTTATCAAAGGAGAGGCTCGGGTTATTTTATTTGCCAAAAATCACTTTTAGCAGCATTATTATTATTTAATCATAGTGTTGTTGATGCTACCTAAACTCCACATAACGGTTGCCATAATTGACTTAATCCACCAAAAATACACTTTCTTTATTGATTGCTGTCTAAGACTCCAAAGAGCGAGTGACATCATTTTTTAATCCACTGATCATACTTTGTATTTAGAATTCCTAATAATCCAATCTTGTAATTACTATTCATCCGCTCCTCACTCCTGAATTCTAATGATTCTCTAACATAATTACTTTCAAATCCACCGATATCATTTGTATCAAGACTCCCTAACAATTCAATCCTTTTGGTTATTGATCCAAGACCATGATTTGCTCTTCCGATAATCAATCTTATTTTCCATTATCTACCTCTAACTAGTTCACCAAGTATATCAGCGATCAAGTCCATGATTTACTATTATATATCCACCAAGAATATCTGTGATCAAGTCTACGACTCGCGAGTATACATCCACCAAGAATATCATTGATCAAGATTATACTCCAATATTTGTTATTTTTCATCCCAATTCCCAAAAATTCATTTCATCCATCTAGTATTTGACCAAATCCTATTAATCTCATTATCGCCAACATCTTCCAAGAATTTATATAGTTTATCAGTGTTGTAATCCAGCAATTACCTTTGCACTCCCTAATTCTTCGAAAATCATTTAAATCATCTTTCTAGCCTATATATTCATTTAGGCACCACCAATTTATTTCTCCCAGAATCCGCACTATCATTTTCACCTTAATGATTGACATGAATCCACCAACAACTTTATACGGTTAACACAATCAACCATCTATTTTTCTTATGACTCTATCTATTCTTCCCGACATTTTACTTTGTGAGATGTATTATCATTATTCAGAAATATAATATATAGAAATTTCCTGAGACCTAGCAATTTTTTGAACAAAAACATAATGTGTAAGAGAATGCAATAATAATAGCGATCCAGATTCCATCCACCGTTACATGGCATCCGCACCATATAGCATCTTTTAACGTTATAGCCGCTTAACTTACCACAAGGACGACACCCAGGACAATTCAAACCAGGGCTTTCCACTGCCCTTCACTTTTCCATTTCCACCCACAAGGTTTTTTGAAATAGAACTATATCTAGTTAAGTTCCCATGTCCGCCCTTGACCGTGGGCACGACTATTCGAATAGTTTTGACTCTGCAGAGTTTGTACACTTTCACCACAAGAGACAATCAACTCGTTGCCCCCACACAATTCCTTAGTCATGTGGTTGAGCAGACCATCACAGTGACTTTTCAAAGTATCTAGTCCCTTTTGTCATCTCACTTTATAGGCTTCTCCCACTTGCGGTGGGTCCCATCTATGCACGGAATGTTCCCCACAGTTACTAACGTAGCCGGGCTTCTCAACTTCCCGCAACGCTTAGAACAGCTGGGAAACTTCACCCTCCACTGGTGTCCCTTAAGGCCTCCCTTGCCCTTGCGTATCCACTTCTATCCACTACCGGTGAGATGAGTCCGGGGGTTTCGATAAATTTACTTAGCCAAGTTGTACTTTACAGACTTATGGTTGTATTGTTTTACACAGGAGGTCATGACAAGATTCAGTCCTTAGTGGTATCTGGGCGGTTCTACCACTAACCTACTTTGTGCTTCCACTGCACCACACACACACCCTCGAACCATCCGCCCAGATATTTAAGCAAGTTGGGGTCTTTGGGATCATAAAATAATCATACCAACATATACCAGTCATTACCACCATGACTTCCCAAACCAGTTTCTCATGATTGAAAATGTTGATGATGCATGGGACATTTCAGCGCCCCGAGTATCTATGCAGTACTAAGCATGGCGTATAATTAGGGACTTACTTTTGAAAAATTACCATTATAATTTTGCTAGGACTACAAGGTTCACACATTCAAATATTCCAAAGGAGATGTAACATTAATCAAGATAAATAATGGACATATAACTAGAATCTTGAATTACTCATGTAATTGCATATAAAATATCAGCATGCAATTTGATAATTTAAACAAAAATAATTTGCAGAAAATGTAGGTTCAACATGATCAAAGTATTGACTCGCCTGGCACGGTTTACCATGGTTTTGAGCTCACACAAAGTCGTCTCATGCGATGATCTTTAATTCCTGGTCTTCATCGATCTCGTTCTCGCTTGATCCATAGAATCTTCAGGACTCCATTTTCTAATTACGCGACAAACAACTGAATCCAAATAAAAGCAAATAACTCAAAAGTTCCAAATAAATCCGAATAAACTCAATTTAGTTTTATTATGAGTTAGCGAGTGATTCAAGGCAAGGTCGGTGGTAGAATACGATGCCTTGATCTTTTCATTAACAATCTCTTTTATTATTTTTTTTGTATTTATCAAGGAGTTCCATGAGCTAGGTTAAACCTATAGACTGGTGTAAGAATTTAGGGTATTAACTTTATCTTTAGGGTATGTATTCCTCACAACTTGAGTTATGATACTTTATGGGGTTTTACTTACTAATTATCCGAAGTATCCTCCTAATGGTTAATTTAATAATTCATTGAAGCACATGAGTATTTAATTGTCTCATTGATGTTTAATAATAATTTTTTTTATATTCTTATTTACTACCACTTTTCCTAAAGTTGTCGTGGAGACTTATTTATCGATGATGACTAACGGCGGGGTTTATACTTTAAATTATGCTTTTCTAACTTTAAATATGAATTTTGTTCCCAGTGGTTACGACATATTGTTTGATTAATTCTATGAAGCCGCTTGATTTGTCATTTCATTAAAGTTACCGCTAAGATTTATTTTATGGCTATTTGTTAAATGTTATGACATATATTTAGTTATAATTTAAAGAAAATCTCTAATTTAAAGTCTTGCTTTTAAAGCCAAACCTAATACCTAATTTATTCCCTTCACTTCAACTTGTATATCTTTTAATTAGATTAAGGCAATAGTAAAGGCACTTTATTTGTTCATACATGGTAATTAATCAAAATTTTTTAAAATCTTTAATAATCTCATTTACACCCTAATAAAAATTTATTAGCTTCTCAAAATTATCCTCTAATTTTCCTTGATTTTTATTAATTAAAATGAGACACAAAAATTGAATTAAAAATGGGAAAAAGGTGGTGCGGCCGGCTGGAATCGAACCAGCGACCTGTGGCTAAGGGCTTAAGGCATGCGTTCGGCTAACCAAGCGGGCAGGAGATTTAGACTGGCTGGAGCTTGGTGTTATACCTCAAGACGTGAGCGCCGGGAGCGGCTCCAAGACAGAGCATCCCAACGGTGCCGGGGCCGGGCGGCGTCGCCGGTGAGAGGCGGTTGGGTTGGCGCGGGTGACTCGGAAAACGGGTTGTGGGGAGGTGCGGAAGCCCAGGGGAGGTGGCGCGCTGGTCGGGGCGGCGACGAGGTGGGCCAGCGGCAAGCGGCGGCGGCGGCTTGGGGTGGGGCTTCGGCGCCGACGAAGTGTAGACCAGAAGGGGCTCGGCCGAGCGCGGGGGCAGCTTCGCCGTGCTCCGAGGGTGCTCGAGGAAGGAGGAATTGCGCGGCAGTTGCTTGTCGCGGTGGGGTGCTCAGTGGTCGGCCGTGAGGAAGACGGGGTCGCCGGCGAGACGAGGGAGCACGGGGACTCAATTTCATGGAGTGGGAGCTAGAGCACAAGATGGCGACGCAATTGGGCGATTCGGTGGCTTTTATAGCGTGGCGGTGGACCGGTCGGGCCGAGCGGCGGGGAAGGACCGTGGGGCTTTGCCCAGCACGGGGATCGGTGGCGAGGTGACCGGGCGAGCGGCGCGGCGCATGGCAGGGAGGGCGGCGACGGGACTAGACACTACGCAGAGGAGACAAGACGGGCGGCGGGGCTAGGGTTCACGGGTGCGCGCGGAAAGGCTGGCGTAGCACTGCACGCGCAGAGAGAGAAAGACAGAGGAGGAGGAAGAACCAGTGCGGGCGGAGGAAGAGGAGGGGAAAGTGCGGGCGAGGCGCGGGCCCACGTGGCCAGAGGGACGGGCGCGGAGTGGAGCGGGGTGCACTGCGTAGTGTCAGCAATGAAAGGGGAGGTGCGGTGGAGTGTCTGGGCCGTGCAGGGGGGAAGGGTAGCGGGGAGAACCTGGGACATGTGCGTTAAGAATGGCTCGGCTGACCAACTGGGCATTTGCCTGATTGTGAATGGATGGAGGGGACAAATTAGAAGAAGCAAGCCACGGACTGGGGCAAAACAGAGGAGGCAGTCAGCCGAAATAGGGGAGAACGGTGGCGCTGAGCAGATGGCGGTGTCGCTGGCGAGGGGGTAGCCGGAGGAAGGCGGCGACCAGTGAAATAGACTCCGGGGTAGATAGGGAGGCTAGGGGTGGCGGCGCATTGACCGGAGCAGTGATGAGGGGGCGGGTGGTAGCCCGAAACGGACGGTGGCGAGGTGGGCACGGGGCGACAGCGTCGACATGGAGGAGAGGGGGAATTGAAGCGCGCACAAGTATTAGGGGGTACAGGGGAAGCTTACCATGGGGTTGGCCAGCAGGAAAGGGACCGAGGTGAACCGGCAGCGGAGGCCATGGGCGGTGTAGAGGAGCTCATGTCGTCGGCTGGCTGCAACTAAGGGGAGGGTGGGCGGTGCTTGGAGAAGTTCTGTGGCAGCTTGGTGATGCTCCCGGCGAAGGGAATTGAGCTGGAGCGCAATGAGCTAGGAATAGTAGTGGTGGCGGTGGTTCTGGCCGGATTTTGGGGAGGTAGGGGCTCCGGCGGTCTCAGTGCACGGTATTCCAATTAAATCGGAGGAGAGGAAGAAGAAACATAGGGACACAAAATGACGCGCTCAAATTTGCGATGGCCTCGCTGAAGGGCCGGGAATGGCGAGGCGGCTCGGCCGGCGCACGGTGCGGGGAGGGTGGCTTGGTGGTTTGGCCGGGAAAGCAGGGGAGTTGCGCAGGAGATGAGGGAGGAGGATAGTGGCTATTAATAGTCGTGGGGCACCGCTGCAGGGCATGGGGGTGGCAGAGGAAACCGTGGGCGACGGCGGGGAAGCTGTGGGCGGCGTCATGGGTGTGAGGCGATGACCGACGTGCGACGACTGATGGAGGTGATGAAGACAATGCACGGCAAGGCAACGCTGTAACACCCCAGGACCCACATTACCCTGGGATGCTACTAAAACTACTCCACAACTAGCCAATTTACAAAATAAAATAAACTGACAGTAATTAAACAAGATAATACAAACGGAAGCATAAACAACTAAGGGAAAACAGAATAGAGATGACAATTCAATATTCATAATCAACTCCAAAATAATAACCAAAGGAAACAATTCCAAATTTAACATTTATTAAGATAAAACAATCATCGATAAGATAGCTAAGCAAAAGACTAGAATCCTTTCAACTTTATTTCAGCATTAAAATATAATCCAGGTGCATCAGTGTGGTGCCGCTCTACCCTTCCTATGCATGCTCAAAGTCCACCTGTAGGGAGGGGGAAACAAGGGTGAGATAAAAATCTCAGCAAGCAAACAGTTTAACAGGCTATTCTAACTACAAACAATTATACATCATCATTTATAATTCCATACAACCACAATCACAATTCATGTCCACAATTATTAAACCACCACAAACTTCCATGAATCATACCTCTTCAATTTCAGATTTAAATGGCATATGAATGCAGTCATTTTATCCACAAATAAATGCAAATGAATGCTTCATGCTATGCTCCACATCACTCTTTTCCAGCGGGATTAGAGGTGCATCGTATTACGGCAATATACGAGGCTCCCAGCGGAATAAGAGGTGCATCGTATTACGGCAATATACGATGCTATACGATGCGGTCGCGGCTAGGTGCGGCGACATCCATATATGCATATGACATGATATGATATGAATGATATGATAATCATAAAACACATTAATCCATCCTCAAGGAGCATTATCATGCTCACAACATATCCACATCCACCACATGTTATTTTCATGTTCCACATTATAGCATTAAGCAAGAATTCCACATGTCTACTAGCAGATTATCAACTTATCAATGGATCAATAATTGCTACCATCTCCACAATTAAATTATCATGCAATCATGGCATAATGTATCAAATTACGATAATAATGTAAACTGCAAGTAGAAGGAATAACAAGTTAAACGGTAGCAACCACCGCTACGTTTACTTGCCTCAACCGACGAAACGAAGCAAATCAAGAGCGCTCAGGGACAAGACCACCTGTCCAAAAGGCAACTCTCAGCACACAGCTACAGCATACAAACACGACTAAAATAATTAAAGACGTCGCTAGAAACCCGAACCCGCACAAACTCCTCTCCGCTCAACAATTCAGCAAACTACCCTCTACAGCAGCGCTGCTTAACATTTTCGTAACTTTAAAAATATTGATCCAATTACAACAAATGATACCTCTCTGGATTCATCACTTAAAATCCTACATTTTTCATGTAGAACACCTATTTTTATTTTGATCACAGCTAGGTGTAATTTAATGCCCAAAATAGAGGAAGATCTCTGTTCTGGCAGATTGGACAGCAGCATTCAAATGCGTCCCAGAACCGTACATGCGTCTAAAAATTCTGAATTTTCTACAGAAGCTATATTACCAGATTCTATACAACTTTCTCAATTACGGCCATGATCAAAAAAACCATTTACTACCTCAAAACCACAGATTAAGATCAGTCTGTCCCAATCTGCTCGCCTGACGAACAGCGGTAATACCGACCCTAACTCCTAGATACCATGGTCAACATTTCCGAACAAAATACAGGAGATGAGTCTGGAAGTCCTCTACAACTTTCCTTTTGGGAGGGTCCGCAGGAAAAATCATTTACTAGGTATAAACTGCGTGACCAGACGCGCTACACGAATCAATCTACAGGCAGACAGCAGGTAATCTCTAATCGAGCAATTAATCTTTAATCTCCCTTCAAAATCCATGCCAAGAACCCTAATTAGTTCGAGAAACAGAGGGTTTGGGATGGGGGAAAAATTACCTAGATGAGGAATCACCCCTCTTTTCCTCCTCCTCTTCTTCTCCTTCCTTCTCCTTCCTTCTTCTCCTTCCTTCTCCTTCCAACGGCAGCAGCAGGGGGCGCAGATCCTGCTGGGGAGGGGCGGCCAAGAGGTGGAGAAAGGGGAGGAGGGGTGGCGGCTGGGTGTGGGGAAAAGGGGGAGGAGGGGGAAAGGCCTAGGGTTAAGGGGGAGAGGGGGTGCGGCCTTGGGGGGTGCGGCCACCCCTTTGGGCCTTGGCCCAGGGCGGTCGGCCCACTCCCCAGGCAGCCCACTCTGGGTTTTTAATTAAAATTTTAATTTATTTTATTCATTTTATACTGTTCTCTAATTTTTATTTTTCCCTTCCCGCGATTTACCGAAAAACCGGCGACTCCGCGATTGTTTTAAAAACTTACGCTGTAACGACGTTCAGGATATTACAGACGCGATGGAGGCAGTAGGTGCCAGGGGCGTGATGCGGTGGTGATGGATGAACAGGGGGAAAAAGCGGGGCTGGCTGACACCGTGCCTACGCGGGCGCGCAAGCGAGGCATGCGCCTTGGCAGGGCATTGTGCGAGGTGCGCAAGGACGCGGGAGAAGGGCCGGAGTGACACGTGCATAGGAGACAGGAGGGGACGGGAGGAGAAGAAGGGAGCTGACGACGATGCGGGCGCACGACAGCGAATGAAGAGAATGGAGGGAGAGAGAACGAAGAAAGAAGGAAGAACGGGGAAGGAAACCAGGCCCGCTGGCAGAGGAAATGAGGGGAAAAGGAAGGGAGAGAGAGAAGAGAGGAAGGGGGACTGCGGCAAAGAGAAAGCGGGAGAGAGGGAGGAAAGAGAAAAGGAAGTGGGGCCCACATGGAATAGGGAGGGAAAAGGGAAAAAAGAGAAAAGAAGTCTCAAACAAAATTTTAAATTTGGATTTCTAATTTAAATTTTAACTTACATTAGGATTTATTACTTTTGAGTTTTGCATGATTTTCAATTCAAATCTTGCTCCAATATCTAGATACAAAATTTAATATTCCTCTATTTTCGATGTTTATTTTGTTCTGATTTTGTGTACAAATTTTGAATATTCGTCCTTGGGTTTCATTTGCTAATTGAATTTAAAGGAAGGATTTTTTTGGTTTAATTATTCAGAGCCAGAATCTAATATTCTTTTAGTTTTATTTTATTGACTTAAATTTGAATTCCAGATTTTGGTATTTTGGATTCATGATCTGTAAAGTCACTTTCTATTTTTTTTAATTATTTACATGATCATTATTTGCATTTCAGATTGTTCTTGGTTATTAATTTGCACACTACAAAACTCAAAAAGATTCCAAATAAATATTCAGATGAAATTTGAATGCCAATAATTTGCAAGAAAAGTTTTAAAAATTCCATACTTTTGAACACTTGAAATTTAGGACGTTATAGGATTGCATATAAGAATGGATGCAAGGAGAAGAATGCTCAATCTCTAGCTCTGAGACTGAAGGATCCGTAAGTGCCTCCACATCTACTCATTGCTTCATGGCTAAAGGTAATAGAAAGGTAAATAACAATAATGATGAGCCTACATATGATGATGTGATGGATATGCTAGAAGAGATTAATGAATATCTTGGAAAGGAAAAAACTAAGTATAAGATTTTGAAGAAAGAACATGTCTCTCTTCAAAATGATTATAATGTTCTAAAAGATGAGCATGAGATTCTCCTTTTTAAGGAATACTGTAAGCCTAAGGTGGATATAGTAATTACATGCAGTTTACTAGATGATATACCATGTATAGTTCATATCCCTTGCATTTCATATAAAGTTAGCATATTCACCTCTTGTGATGATGTACTTGATATGTCTTATTCCTCAACAATATATGTTCCTACTTCCTCTATACTTGTTGAGACAAATATTGTAATGGAAAATAATGAACTCATGGCCCAAGTCACAAAATTAGAAAATAACTTGGAGAAATGCAACAACGAGAAGGCTCTCTTGATAAACTTTTAAGTAATCAAAGAAAGCTAAATGACAAGAGATGTATCGGCTTCATCTCTAAGAAGAAGGAGAATAGCAAGACAAGGCACAATGCAAGATACACGAAGAATGTCAAGTGCTTTGGTTGCAAAAAGAAGTGTCAGCTTGCCTCAGCGTGCCCAGACAAGTTAGATGACAAGACGAAGTCATCAAAAATAGACAAGCTACTAATAAGCAAGAAAAAAAGACAAAGAATAGAACAAAATGCCAAACTTGCTACAATAGCCGGGAATAGGGACATTTAGTAAAGATTGTTTCAAAAGTATTATTCCTAAGCCATCTCTTTATAATGAACATTATTTGCTTAGAAATGATAGAAATGACAATGTGTTTACTAGTAATGTTATTTCACAAAAATTTATTGTTAGGACCATTTGGGTGCCCAAATTCATTGTGACTAACATTCATGGACCCAACCAAGTTCTAGGTTCCAAAATGCACATAAATACTTAATAGGTACTGAGAGATGTATTGGAGGTTTGGCTCATTTATGAAGAGGTGAATTCCACCATGTGTAAAATAGGAGCTAAGTTTGAGAATAATCTTGCCACATCATAAACCAATGTCATCTCAGTAACAAGTACTTACACTGAAACATTTTACCCCTAGTCTTGTGTAGGCTGAATTACATGAAATTCTTTAAAAAATGAGGGTGTTTTTGCTCTTGTCTAAAAAGTTATTTATTGTAATCACGAGCAAGATGGTAGTGGCACATTAAGAGTAAGTGCTAAATTATAATAATATATATCATATCCCTATATGTGCTCTAATTGATTAAGTGCTAGTATTGATTTTCAAAATTGAGTCATTTAGCCAAAAGTGAAAACTTTGAAATTATTAGTATATCTTTAAAAAAACTACTTGAAAAATATATACAAATACATTTCAAAGGTTTTCCAAAAAAATTTGGATTTAGAAAAACTTATTTTAAGTAAAATTGAGTTTCTAACCCCAAAACTAGCAATCTAGTATCATGTTTTACATTTAAACTAAAAAATTGGCCAAAATCAATTCTAAAAGGAACTTTAAAAAGTGCCCAATACCAAAAACCGAGAGTTGGCTATTTCCAACATTATTGATATTCGAAGGTTTTCCAAAAGGACAATCAAACAAAAGTTATTCAATTTTGAAACTCATCCAAAATCTGAAGTTGACTTAAGTGGTCACAATCTAGCACTTAAGTAAGTTTTGTTATATCCAATTCTCTCAGCCATTTCCTTTGTTCCTCAAAGTCAAATTGATCCTTGTTAATCCTTGTTAATCCATATGTCATTCTACTCTTAGTTTGATGCTTTTATCATAAAAATGGCAATCTATCTAAAAGTGGTAGACTTTTGATCATCTTGCCTTGGCATGAGTTTTATCCTTGTATTTACAAGTAATATTAGTTTTTCCCTTTCAAAGTGGTATATAATTTCCCTCTTGTCGAGTAAAATCTTTTTTAATAAAGCTCTCCCTCTCATATGATATCTCTTCTATATGGTATCTTCTGAAATGATATCATCCTCTTCCTACAAGTCGTATCCCTTTCAAACAGTATCAAGTGGTAATTTTTGAAGATCTCTCAAAGTTATTTCAAGAGGTTTACAAGTGATCTACAAGTGGTACCTCAATTATTTAAGAAGAATTTAAAAGTGGTATTCACAAGTGGATTTCAATTCTTCAAGAGAAGATCAAGTGCCCAAATGGACCTTGTGGGATACTAGTTGATCATACAAAGTGATATCAAGTTTTTTACAAATAGATTTAATCATACTTGATATCATTTAAGCACATAAGTAGTACCAAGTTTCTACAATTAGAATTAATTATACTTGTACCATTTATTTTCACAAGCAGTATCTAATGTCATCATAAGTAGTATAAATATCAAAGTGGTGTATGCTTTTCATGAAAAGACAAAAGAACCACAAAAGGTTAGAAACACCTATTATGGAGAAAAGAAGAAATCTTCGATTCTTGGTACTAGAAGACATAAAGAGAAAAAGTTTATATAAAAAGGAAGAGATGTGAAAAGAGAAGAAAAACAAGATAGAGGAGAATCCTTATATGTCCAAGGAGAAAAAAAATGCTAGGAGGAACCATTGTGTAAGGGAGAGTTTTTCTTTGTGAAAAACTTATATAGTATTTTGGGCTTACTTCAACAAAAGGGGTAAAGTATTAATATTAGAAAAAAAAACTATTTTACCTATTTGACCAAAAAATACTTTATAGATCTTGAGAGTGCATGTATTTTATTCTCATTTGCTTCATTTGGTATTCTTGAAGTAAAACAACTAATGATATTCAAGATTAGTTTTTAAAAAGAGCCATTTTAGTCAAAAAATATATATATATATCTTGTTCAGAAGGCTAAACTTTGTGAAAACTATATGAAAGTACTTAAATATATATTTCAAATGTTTTCAAAGCTTTTTGAGTAAAAATTTCTACTTTAGAAACCAAAAAAGATAATTTGGCATCAAAAGGATCTCATGTGATCTTCCGTTTTAATAAAAAAACACATCTCCATAAATCAAAATCTATTGAGTATTTAAAAAAGTGGTCAATACAAAACTCAAATGGTTGGTCATTTCAAACATTTCTCTAGTTCAAGGTTTTTGCAACAGACCAACCGTTGATAAGCTATACTCATTTGAATCTCATCCAAAAACTAGTATTGACATAAATGACCTATTCTTACATATAGTGAGTTCGGCTATTTGAGCTAGATTTCTTTGTATATCTTTTCTTGAAATAGTATTTCCAACTCACATAAAGCTAAGAAAGTGACATACTCTAAAGAAATTCAAATTCAATTGCAAATATGGCCTTGTTTCAAGATGTTTTGCTCCCTTAGGCCGTAAAAGTGAAGTTTGAGAAATTCTTAGGTTTTATTGAATATTTATTGGTCTTTGTTAAAATCAAACTCTCTAAATTGGTCAGATGTATCTATTTCATATTATTTGTGACCAAGTAAGTTGGATTAATTGTCAAGTTCATTGTTTTATCAAGACTCTATTTTGGCTTAATGTTTGTCCTTACTTTTTACTGATTAATGCCAAAAGGGAGAGAATAGTGTATAACAATCTTGTTAAATTTGCCATAAGAAGGAGAATCTCTCTGAGCTTTGCTAAATTTATCAAAGGGGAAGAATATGTATTCTCGCATGCATTTGCTTTGTGACATACATGAATAGTTTAATTTTCTAACACATGTTCATTTTCATCCAAATATTATTATTGTTAATGGATTTGTCATCAATCACCATAAAGGGGGAGGTTGTAAGTTCAAGCCCCACAAAATTGGTTTTGGTGATAATAACAAATGCAATTATGAGACTAACTTGTTTATTGATTATGATATTGTTTAGCCTCATTTGGATGAAAAGGTGAAAATCATAGAGGTATGCATTTGACATACATTCTTATATCTTATTACATTCCTCGGATCCAAAATATAGGTTGAACTCTATAAATAGTCTAACTTAAATATGTTCATATGTTTTTATTATACATTCTTATATGCACACATTTAGGGGGTTCACTCTATATTTTACGGTTTCATTAGTATTGATCCATGTTTCTTTTTTAACACATATTAGGATTTATACTTTGAAATATATCCTTTAAGTATATAAAACTTGTGTAGTTCATATATACTAATGATTGATTTGAATTAAATTAATTGTAATTGGGTTGTCATCAATTATCAAAGGAAATGATTGAAAAATCTAATTCACCATTATGTGTTAATGATTGGATGATTAATAACAACCAGATGAGTAATCTGTGGTAGCAATTAATCTCAAAGATAAACACTCATATTCAAATGAGTTAATTGCTTTGAAAGCTTATCCTAGAGTATACAATTCTTGTGTACATGTTGTATACTCGCAATTCATTTTCAATCTCATGATTTGTGTGATTGTCATAAATTACCAAAAAGAAAAGATTATATAATCTAGTCTCTCTATTATGAGTTAATGGTGAAGTTTTGGTAATTAATGCCAATTGATTTGTGGACTAATATTTTTCATGAGTTGGATGAATAGGTCAGGTTCCACAAATGAGGATGACTTGGGATGACTTCATGTGTTGAAGATCATCAAGTCAAGATATGGGATGGAAGATGGCTTCATGAGTTGAAGGCCATTAAGAAAAGAAGATGATCATAAGTTGATCAAGATCCTGAAGCGAAGTTGATCAAGATTCCCAAGAGGAGATGATCATCAAGTCAAGAGAAGACCCATCATATCTTGGTGGAGCTCAAGTGAAGGATACATCATGGGTTGATGCATATCAAGACAATGACTCGGGCTTAAACTGAAGATATGAGTCATCAAGTTTCAAGTAGATACTCAAGGCAAATATTCAACTTTCTAGGGCTAAGGATGTGTTTCTAGTCTTTTACTTGTCTTGGTGCTTAGTTGGAAGATCGGATTGACAATATAGGTTGTCATACTATTAAGAGGGGTTTTGTCTAATAGTTTTAGTCTCATCATGTGTTGATATCTCAATCTCACTTGCTCTAGCTTTCCATGTGATGATGCTATTATTTGCGAATGTGTTTTGCAAATAGTTAAGGCTCATACATTGAATTCCTATAATATGGGACTATACATTGCAAAAATTTGGTTTGCAAGTGTTTCAAGTCAATGTTTTCTACTCCTTGTGGTATGAGACTTATAAGTTGTAACTGCTAGTTTTCTAACCGTTACGAGAGGAGTGGTAGTACCGGCCTGACAATGGCGGTACTACTGGTTTTCTTATTTTTGTCCCTAACGGCTAGTTTCTTTGTGTGGGGTATAAATACCCCCCTTGTGGCTGGTTGGAAAAAATGTTGCTTAACTCCATTTTATTACTTTGAGCCTGTGCATTCATTGCACGTGGTGAGAGTCAAGCAATGGGCTTGACTTGTTACTCTTAGAGGTTGTCGACTCCTAGATAGTGTTAGAGGTGTCATATCTGGTGATCTTCTCAAAGAAGGTTGTAAGAAGGCCTGACACGTTGTGAAGATTAAAGCTCACCTACCCAGAGCGGGAAAGAACTACCACTAGTGAAATTGAGGTATTTGGCTTAATTCGTATAGCCGGTCCAATTCATTTGGGGTTACCTCAACGTGGATTAGGTGAGACCGACAAGTCTTTGAACACCACAGTAAAAAGAAATCATGTCGACTTTGGTTTGTTCTCTTGTGCTCAATTTACATTCAATCAATTTATACTCATAGAATTACATTGATTGCTTATCACTCTAGGATTATAAACCTTTAACATAGACTTAGGTTGTTGGTGCAATTAGGTGAACCTAGTTGATTTAGGCCTTATTTGTGCTAAACTGAATTGATTTACGCTTCTGCATATAAACCTCGGTTTTGGCCAAAGAAAATTTAAAACCGCCTATTCACCCCCCTCTAGTGGGCTCGTCGATCTTACAGCCATTAATGGCCTCATAGACCGATAAGGCTATGGATTATGCCAACGACCATATCTACATCAACCATTCATCACGTGCATGGAGAACGTGAAGTAAAGACTAATGATGACAACCAATGCGCAGCTTAGTCAGACGTGTTCTGCGGGTTTACCCCATGGATTTATTTAACCGAGAGCTTTTCGAGACCCTGGGAACCAATAGACCATGTCACCAATGTCAGATCTATTATGCAAATAGGCCATGGAGCGCAACATTTAAACGGAAACTATAATTTTGTTATTATCAAATGAATGAATAAAATATATATTTTCCTCTTTTTTCTTGTATTTATTTATTTTTATGTACTTTAGTACATTGACATGCTCACACCCTCTAATCCCCACGCTAAGAAATCCGAGAGCAATTTCCTACGTCAAACAGTCGTTTCAGCACTCATCGATTTGTCAGCAGCTTTGTCATATACAGTTCTTCTTAGTCCTCCCATAATTTGTCCCATAAATTCTCCTTGATCACCGAGTACTTTATGTCATCGAAGAGACATACATGAATTATATTGATAGCCTTCTGCTCCATCACCTTTCAGTCTTCATCGAATGTCTTTTCTGATTTGACCTCTTCAAGAGCATAGGTTAGCTCCTACTAGACAAATACATCCTTCACCATGCATTGTCACACACTTAAATTTTCTCTGTCATTGAATTTCTATACTTAATGCCACATCATTGACATCGATCTTGATTTTGTACCTTGAGGCTTTACCGACGTTCTCACAAATCAAATTAATCTGCCCTTCACTCTAATACCACCTGTTACACTTTGATACCCATTTTTATATGTAGCATCCCCTAGATTGGATTAGAGTTTGTGAGACATGGCACGAGCGTGCACGTATCAAGAACAAAGAAGATAAATCTCGTATAGAGAATACAAATAACGACGTTGAAGAAACAACAACAAGAGAGAAAAGATTTGGTGAATCTGACCACAAATTCTTTAAACACAACCTCAAAAGAGTACAAAGAATTGTCACTCTCTCACGATCTTTTTGGACTCTCAGATCCTTGCCCTATACAAGAATCTAGTGCTAAATAATAACCTAGCCTCTAATCTATTAGAAATTGGCCATTTAATTATGGTCCATTTCCTTAATTCCAAAGCATGCATGGTTTAGTACCATATTGCTAAGGCAAGATGAGGAAAACCGATTTATAAGGTGGAGTCCTCACCACTCCTTGAATATGGATAGAGATGGTATGAGGAGGGTTCTATCTAGCCACACATGTGCATGCGCGCACGCGCGCGCGTATTCATGTATTTTCGTGTGAAAATCGCGTAACTTGTGACTTGCGACCGTGACGTGGTGCGCCACTTGGCAGACTAAGTCCATCTTTATTTTTGCTGAACCATGCACCTCACTCTCTCTATTTGAATGAGATTCAAACATTTGAATGAGGCAGTTACAGGTGAATTTACACTGCTTAATTTGTGATTTGATGAGGCAGTTAACAATGCATAATTCTGTTTAAAACGCAGTAGCTACTAGTGAATAACTGCAGCACTCTTAAAAGGGCCTGGAGACGTCTAGAAGATAAGAGAGAATTTTGCACCTCTATTCTTCCTCTACTTTCTACTCTGCTGTTGTACTATTGTGTTGTGTCGTCTGAATCTCGTCGACCTTTCTTCCCAACGTGCACCTGGAAGGAGGGAGAGCGGCTATCTCTGAACCGTTGCCACAGAGTGTACCTGCACGGGGCAGTAATAAGGTTTCTGGGTAGCGCATCTACGCGACCGCTCACTGCACTGCGTCATCTACGATTTGCACTACTTCAAGCCTACGCGGCTTCCTGTTTTTCATCAGGCGAAAAAGTAAGTCGTTCGCGTGCACGTTCGACTTTGCTACTATATTTTTCTTGAGTATATTTTGAAGTATGATGAGTAGTCTGCTGTTAATAGTAAGTTTTGCATCACTAGTTTATTGTATTTGTCTCTTAGTAAAATTTGGAATCAAAATATTGCTCATATTTCCAACATAATCTTCTCGTGCATCTCAACCTTTGGATGAGTGACTTCTTCGCTTTGTTACTTGGGTTCTCTATAGTCACCCTCGATGGGTTTATATAGTCTCCTAGTCCTCCACTAAAGGAAAATAGGAATCCTAAGATAATAAATGTAAGAATCCTAATCCTATTAGGTTCATCTAAGACTTCTTATAGCACTAATTTCTAAATCCAAAAAGAATAAGATATGACTCACCTTACTCAACAAAATATCATGATGGATCTAGTGATACCAATTTCATGTTATCAATCTTGGTAATTTTTTATATATTGATTATCAAATCTAGAAATATTTGACTAACATAAATTCTAAAACGACCTATATTTAAAAGAGGAGGTAGTATCTATCAATTAGTAGCTGTTCCTTTTCTCATAGCGTGTCCATGCATTAGGAGCGTGTTTTCAACAAAGTTCGCTAGGGGCTAGCTTTCTTAACAAAGCTCCAAAAAACTAGTATAACACATATAAATTATGCAGGAAAGGTGGATCATGTTGGTATACTGCCTAAGGAAATGATTATGCGCATCCAAGTATCTTCAATTTTTATTGAGAATGTGCATCCAAGCATCTAGCAATCATGTTATGCCGCTTCCAATGAACTGGAACATGCAAAAAGGGAAATTAATTTATTCTCTTTCATAGAAAATTAATATTTTCTGGACTAGCTGACTGTTGATCTACTCTAAAAAAGTTTTAGAAAACTACATCAAAACTATGTACATGTACTTTTCAAAGACAGCAATTTCCTACTGCACTTCTAATTTCCAAACTGCTAAGAATTAAAAGCACCAACTTTTACTTTCAGCAACTAGCCAAATTTCTTGTGCGGCTAGATACTACGGTGCATATGTTTATATAAACATAGAGTAGTACTTGTTATACAACTCTAATACTTATGGTGGGAATATAGTTATATTTCTTGTACAATTTATATACAAGTTTATGTTAGTGATGTGCCCAAGAGGCAATCATAAACAATTCGGTTTTATAGGCCAAAAGGGATATTGATCCATATGGGATTAGGGTTTTCTAATGGGCCTACAACGTGGAAGCCCATTAGCATGCTCTATAAATATGTGGAGGTAGGGCTACAGGTTTGATAGACTATTGTGTTGAAAACCCTGGCCGCCACCTCCCCTCGGCCGTATCCCGAAACCCTAGCCGGGCGCACGGTGCTCCATCCTTAGACGTGTGGACTTTGGTAGAGGCGTTGCTGTGACTACGGCGCTAAGCGGGACGATCACGAGGAGAAGACGGTTGGACGGAGAACGTTCGACTACTACTGCTGCATCGACGCGCGCTTCGTTGAATCAACTGCATCAACGATACTTCCGTTGCACTGCGCGTCTAGTGGTAACGATCTATGATCTCTTACTTGCATGGCTTCCTGACTTACGCGGTAGAAAATTTTATTCTGCGCTAGTGTAGCGTACGCGTGTTCCTACAGTGGTATCAGAGCCATCCTGTGTAGTTTTTGAT
Organism: Dendrocalamus latiflorus; assembly: GCA_017311315.1. Lineage (NCBI taxonomy): Eukaryota > Viridiplantae > Streptophyta > Magnoliopsida > Poales > Poaceae > Dendrocalamus > Dendrocalamus latiflorus. The sequence goes on from CM029631.1 coordinate 25,236,949, forward strand.
CTGGATTGGTTGCATATGGTTGATATGTTGGTTGTAGTAGATGCGATCTATTACTGTTCTTATGCTAGGTTCATGTGATGGATCTTTCGGTGCACGGGTTGATTAGATCAATCGGTCATAAGGGGTTGAAATAGGTATGAGTTGATAGCATCATGTGGCCAAAAAGATTAGTTCGTGCTCCTTCTTTGATGTACATGCGAATTGCCCCTACCGGCTGGAATCACCATCGGGGCTAACTGCGCGCACAATCAGTAGATCGAGGTCTTGTGTTGCGGTCTCCTCAAGTATACCGATCGCGATGATCAATGTGATTGATCTAATGAAAATTGAGACATTTTTAATGGCTCGGATTTGGGTTGATTTGATCGGCCCGATGAGATTTTCATAGCGATTTCATAGATGCGATCTATGTAATTCCGTGAATGGTATGGCATAGATGTATATGTGATGCATGTGTGTTTTGGCGGCCTGTGTGTCGTATTAATCACAGCTGGGTTGAGGCTGTTATTTAATTGTATAACGACCTGCGTGTCGACTTGTGATGCTTGCGCTCCTCATGTAATTCATTTGCTAGCTATTAGTTGTAATAGTTTAGTTCTTTACCATGGAGGCTTTAAGCATGATGACAAAGAGGACAGGAAGTGTGGCGAAGGACATCACCGTGGAACCATGGCGATGGCAACCACTACGATTCAAAGGCCATACCATTCACAGTATAATGTGATTATATGCATGTGATTTTTATTTCCTGTCATACTATTCTTTCATGCCATACCTGTGATTTACTTGACAAGGCTATCAAATTGGATTTGGGCCCTGGGGCATGGTGTTGGGAGCTGAGGCATTGGATGCCACCCAACAAATAAGAGTCACATAAGATGTGATTAGCAAGCGTTGCTTACCTACGTCACTAGGTTTCTAGCGGTGATGCCAAAGCTCACTAAGGCTTAGTGAAATATGGATCTTGACTCACTATATGTTATTAGAGGGTATTTGATTTTAAACATATAGTGGAAGTATCTTTTGTTAAATTGTTTAATGGAAGTATTCACATAAACATAGCGCTGAATTTTCGCATATATTTTATGTTGTAGACAATGCCGCCATCTACTTCCTCCACACCTAGTTTTAATCTGCGATCTATTCTTGAGAAAGAAAAATTAAATGGAACAAACTTCATTGATTGGTATCGCAACTTGAGAATCGTTCTCAAGCAAGAAAAGAAGGAATATGTTCTAGAGGGTCTATATCCAAATGAACCAGCTGAAGATGCTACTCGTGCTCAAAAGAATGAGTATGACAAACATTGTAATGACTCACTGGATGTTAGCTGTCTCATGCTTGCCACCATGACCTCTGAGCTTCAGAAGCAATATGACAACACGGATGCTTACAATATGATTGTGGGTCTTAAAGGCATGTTTGAGAACCAGGCAAGGGCTGAAAGGTACAACACCTCTAAGTCATTGTTTGCGTGCAAGTTAGCTGAAGGAAATTCGGTCAGCCCTCATGTGATCAAGATGATTGGTTACATTGAGAGTTTGGAAAAACTTGGTTTTCCCCTTAACCAAGAGTTGGCTACTGATGTGATTCTCCAGTCGCTCCCTCCGAGCTTTGAGCCAGTCAATTTGAATTTTCATATGAATGGCATGGAGAAGTCAATGACCGAGTTGCATAGGATGCTTAAGTCAGCAGAGGAGAGCATTAAGAAAAGCTCTAATCATGTGATGATGGTTCAAAAGACTACCAAATTCAAAAAGAAGAATAATAAGGCTTTGAGCAAAAAAAAAGGGCACGGGTAAAACTCGAGATGAGATCTCGAGTGTCAAATCTAAGCTTCAGAAGCTCAAGATTGGTGCTGCACCTGAAACCATTTGCTATCATTGCCAAGGGACTGGACATTGGAAAAGAAACTGCAAGAAGTACTTGGCAGAACTGGAAAAGAAGAAAGGAAGTAAGACTTCTACTTCAGGTATAAATGTTATAGAAATAAATCTTGCTACATCTCATGTTAGTTCTTGGGTATTTGATACCGGGTCGGTTGCTCATATTTGCAATTCGATGCATGGGCTGACAAGGAGTAAGAGTTTGGCAAGAAGCGAGGTCGATCTTCGCGTTGGCAATGGAGCAAGAGTTGCTGCGTTAGCTATCGGCACTTTACCATTATCTTTACCCTCAGGATTAGTTTTGGAATTAAATAATTGTTATTATGTTCCTGCCTTAAGCAAAAACATTATTTCTGCTTCATGTTTGGGAGCAGAAGGTTATGAGTTCAGAATAAAGAACAATTATTGTTCAATTTATTTGAATGATATGCTTTATGGTCTTGCTCCATTGATAAATGGATTGTATGTTTTAAATCTTGAGGATGTGCCTATCTATAACATTAATGCTAAGAGGCTTCGGCCTCATGATTTGAATCCCACTTATATCTGGCATTGTCGTTTGGGTCACATAAATGATAAGCGCATGATGAAGCTCCATAAAGATGACCTTCTAAACTCATTTGATTTTGAATCATTTGAAACATGCGAGTCTTGTTTACTTGGCAAGATGACAAAGGCGCCTTTCACCGGTCATAGTGAGAGGGCAAGTGACTTGTTGGGATTGTACATACCGATGTATGTGGACCAATGAGCTCAGTATCCAGAGGTGGTTTTCAGTATTTTATTACTTTTACAGATGACTTTAGTAGATATGGATACATCTACTTAATGAAGCACAAGTCTGAATCGTTTGAAAAGTTCAAAGAATTTCATAATGAAGTACAAAATCAGCTAGGCAAGACAATTAAAATTCTGCGATCTAATCGTGGAGGTGAATATTTGAGCCATGAATTTGGTGAACATCTAAAACAGTGTGGAATTGTTCCACAGCTGACTCCTCCTGGCACGCCTCAGTGAAACGGGGTATCTGAACGGAGGAACCGGACCTTGTTAGACATGGTTCGGTCTATGATGAGCCAATCTGATCTTCCATTGTCCTTCTGGGGATATGCTCTAGAAACTGCTGCGTTTACACTAAACAGAGTTCCATCTAAATCAGTGGAAAAGACACCATACGAGAAATGGACCAGGAAACGTCCTGGATTGTCTTTCCTTAAGATATGGGGTTGTGAGACTTATGTGAAACATTTGACGTCTGATAAGCTCCATCCTAAATCTTATAAATGCTTCTTTGTTGGGTATCCTAGGGAAACCAAAGGATATTATTTTTACAATCGGGAAGAAGGCAAAGTGTTTGTCACTCGGAACGGTGTCTTTTTGGAAAAAGAGTTTCTTTCAAGGGGTGTTAGTGGGAGCAAGGTGCAGCTTGAAGAAATTCGGGAAACACCTGAAAATGTTTCAGCTCCTATTGAACCTCAACAGGATGTACAATGTTGTACAACCGGTTATGGAGGCACCGCCCCACGTATGTCTACAAGGGCACGTCGCGCAACTGAAAAGTTCACGCTCCTAACCATGGGACAACGCGACATATTGTTGTTGGACAATGATGAGCCCAAGAGCTACACGGAAGCAATGATGGGACCAGACTCTAAAAAATGGCTTGGAGCCATGAGGTCCGAAATAGAATCCATGCATGATAATCAAGTTTGGAACTTGGTGGATCCACCTGATGGTGTAAAAACTATTGAGTGTAAATGGGTTTTTAAGAAAAAGATAGACATGGATGGAAATGTTCACATCTATAAGGCATGATTGGTGGCGAAAGGTTTCAAGCAAATTCAAGGTGTTGATTATGATGAAACGTTTTCGCCCGTCGCTATGCTAAAGTCTATTCGGATCCTCCTAGCGATTGCTGCTTATTTCGACTACGAGATTTGGCAGATGGACGTCAAAATGGCTTTCCTAAATGGAAACCTAAGCGAGGATGTGTACATGACACAGCCTGAGGGTTTTGTTGATCCGAAAAATGCTGGGAGAATATGCAAGCTTCAGAAATCCATTTATGGATTGAAGCAAGCATCTCGGAGTTGGAATCTTCGTTTTGATGAAGTAGTCAAAGGGTTTGGCTTCATCAAGAATGAAGAAGAGCCTTGTGTTTACAAGAAGGCGAGTGGAAGCACACTTGTATTTCTGGTCTTGTATGTAGATGACATATTATTGATCGGAAATGATATTCCAATGCTAGAAGCTGTGAAGTCTTCTTTGAGAAAAAGTTTCTCAATGAAAGATCTCGAAGAGGCAGCTTACATTTTGGGCATAAAGATCTATAGAGATAGATCGAAGAGGCTAATTGGATTAAGCCAAAGTACATACATTGACAAGGTATTGAAACGGTTCAATATGCAAGATTCCAAGAAAGGTTTCTTGCCTATGTCACATGGCATTAGTCTTAGCAAGACTCAGTGTGCTTCAACACTTGATGAGCAAAAGATGATGAGTGTGATTCCGTATGCCTTAGCCATCGGATCCATCATGTATGCTATGCTTTGTATGCGCCCAGATGTTTCATATGCTCTAAGTGTTACGAGCAGGTATCAATCTAGCCCCGGTCTAACTCACTGGGTGGCTGTAAAGAATATTCTTAAGTACTTTAGAAGGACTAAGGATATGTTCTTTATTTTTGGAGGTGAAGAAGAGCTCATTGTAAAAGGTTACACCGGTGCTAGTTTCCAAACTGATAAAGATGATAGCATATCGCAGTCTGGTTTTGTGTTCTGCCTCAATGGAGGGGCAGTGAGCTGGAAAAGTTCCAAGCAAGAGACGGTAGATGATTCGACAACTGAGGCCAAGTATATTGCAGCTTCTGAAGCTGTAAAGGAAGCTGTTTGGATTAGAAAATTTGTTTTTGAGTTGGGTGTGATCCCTAGTGTGTCCAGTCTTGTGGATCTCTATTGTGATAATAGTGGAGCCATTGCGCAAGCAAAGGAGCCTAGGTCACACCAAAAGTCCAAACATATACTTCGGCGCTATCACCTTATTTGTGAGATCATTGATAGAGGTGAAGTGAAGATTTGCAAGGTGCGCACAGATTTGAATGTTGCTGATCCGTTGACGAAGCCTCTCCCACAAACAAAGCATGAGGCACACACGAGTGCAATGGGTATTAGATACTTACATGATTGACTCTAGTGTGAGTGAGAGATAATTGCATCAAGTCTATGTTTATGAAATTTTGAATAAGGTGTTATTTGGTTCCTTGAATAATGATTGTATGCATTGATTGGCAAGTATGTGACTTGTTCGTGAAACTCTTTGTTTTATTTAATGTTATTCTAAAGATCCCTAGTCTTATGTCATTACGTGGGACAACAATGATTTATGGACTAGCACATGTATTGATTGATGATCATGTTTCACGGATCATGGATATAGGAATATCAAATCAATAATGTGGACACATGTTAGAGAACATGGTGTTGGATTGACCCACTCCGAGACGTTGCTGGGATTGTTATGTTAATATGTGCCATCAAGCGATCTCGAGTGGTATACCTACTGGATCCTTCGACCTGAAATCGCCATTGTTTCTCACTATGTGTAGTGGTGCGTTTTGGGGCTGCCAAACACTACTCCGTAACTGGGTAGCTATAAAAGTGGTCTTCAGGTGTATCATGAAACATGGAATGGGATGTGAGCGGATTAAGATGGAATTTGTCCCTCCTACATAACAGGAGAGATATCTCTGGGCCCCTCGATGTGGTTGGATTAGGGAAGTGCATGGCCATGCCAAGGTGATTAAAGAGTTAATCACAATGTGACTAAAGGGTTAGTCATGAGTTGTAATCCACCACAAGATCGAGTGAATGGTTGAGCTATCACAAGGGTGGCACGAATCTCGCCTTAAGTTCGACTGGTATTGTGTGGCAAAGGGATCCAAGTGTGTGTATATCAAGGTTTAGATGATATGATCTTTGTGTGTATTCGGGAGTCAATATGCCCTGCTAGGTGCCACTATTGACTTATGGCTTGAAAAGGGTTTTCGGGTCATGGCTGTCTACACATGAACCTAACGGGTCACACACTTAAGGGGTTGGAATTGGAAAGCTTGCCTATATGATTGTCTCTAGTGCAAGTGGGAGATTGTTAGTGATGTGCCCAAGAGGCAATCATAAACAATTCGGTTTTATAGGCCAAAAGGGATATTGATCCATGTGAGATTAGGGTTTTCTAATGGGCCTACAACGTGGAAGCCCATTAGCATGCTCTATAAATATGTGGGGGTGGGGCTGCAGGTTTGATAGACAAGTGTTGAAAACCCTGGCCGCCACCTCCCCTCGGCCGTATCCCGAAACCCTAGCCGGGCGCGCGGTGCTAGCACACCGACGCACGGTGCTCCATCCCTGGACGTGTGGACTTCGGTAGAGGCGCTGCTGTGACTGCGGCGCTAAGCGGGACGATCACGAGGAGAAGACGGTTGGACGAAAAATGTTCGACTACTACTGCTGCATCGATGCGCGCTTCGTTGAATCGACTGCATCAACGATACTTCCGCTGCACTGCGCGTCTAGTGGTAACGATCTATGATCTCTTACTTGCATGGCTTCCTGGCTTACGCGGTAGAAAATTTTATTCTGCGCTAGTGTAGCGTACGCGTGTTCCTACAGTTTAATCAGTAACGCTATAATCTAGATCTACTCCAATCAATAGCTTAAATTTTTCTCTTTTTTTCCTTTGATTAATGTAGTGATTTGTCGCCCTTGAGAACGAACATGTCGTTTTAATAACTAGTGAAATTTCCCACCCAATTGTGCAGCTATATATTACAATATATTGTATTTGTTACAGGGTTAGAGAGTTACAGGGTTCAGGGGGAGTAAATCCTTAACTATAGCCCTTATGTAAGACCGGAAAACTTACAAGATCCTAAAGATTCAATGTTGCACTCTTTTTTCCTTTGTGAGTTTTTCCTGAAGTTTTCTCGCGTGAAGCTTTTTGATGAGGCAACAAGTGCTACACAAGGAACGGATGTGATGTACTCTTTTCTCCATTCCTTTTTCCCACTTGGTTTTTGGGGGGTGTTTTTAATGAAGCATGTGCATACCGTGGTATTCGCCCAAGGGGGTGTTACAGAATCTAGAAGGTTACATTGTGGGCAAATACCAAAACTACCCTGAGGGGTTTAGACTATAAATAGAGAGGCTTATATAAAATGAGAATAGATCTGAAATCAATAAAGACTATGTTCTGGTGTTTTCTCTCTATTGTGTCTCCTAGTGATTGATTTATTGTGTTCTTGGTAATTGATTGCATGGATTGCATTATCGTTCATCTATTCCTCAATGATTTCTTAACAGAAACAACGTTGCTCCTCTCTACACTCTCAATTGGTGTGGTCGTAGCTAACCCACTGCGCAGTCCACCCTACGTGACACCTTGGTTTTCTGGCTGACAACTGGTTTTCGAGTCAAAGTGCTGCATGTGATGAGTTATTTCTATTTATTTCCATTATTATTTTTGAGATTTGATGTTTGTGTTGTGAGCTTAGAAATAGTTACTAGTTCAATATCCATGCCTTGTTACTGGTTAAAAAAATCATATTATCCTAGCACGTCAAGTCATCATTGGGCTTTGTTTGCTCTATGTCCTCGGCTCTACCATTGTGCTTGGTCAGGCTTCGCCCTAGCTGGTGTCAGCGCATCGCGCTTCTGCTCATGTGTTGCTACGAATAGAAGAAATTACATTATATGTATTGTTATGGATAATAAACCATATTACCTAATACATTGATCCGCCACAACGCAAGACCGAGGTTTCTCGAACATCTTCACCACCATGCTTGGACTACGCAACTCATTTGGCTCCTTTTAAGTAGTAGAGATATTAAAGAAACAAGATAGGTAGCTATGCTACGAGGATAAGAGGTTTGCAAAAATGCTAGCATGAAGCGATTGTTAATTTAGCGAGGTGCCATTCTAACTATGGCATCATGGTTGTTTTTAGTTTAAAACACAATAGACATATATAGTGGGGTGGGGTGGGGTTTGAACATAGCAAGTTGGTTTGATCTAAAAGAAATAAGGATATAAAATAAAGCATCATTAACAGTATGACACGAAACTGGTCAATCATCACAGTTCTATTAAATAGGATATGTAACCATATATAGGCAGTTCCAGTAAATATAAGCATCGGTCAAACCCGCATATGCAACAATGCAGTTAAAGCCATAGTAATGATAATAGAGAATGCAGAATTCAAGGATTTCAGGAGGATATCTTAAATGAAAATGTATATGGTAGTGGTAGCAAGTACCGATCATCATCAGCTCAAATAATTCAGAAATGTAAAGAGTCATGGTTAATGTATATGGTGCTTGCCTTTGACCTCTGCCTATTGGAGAGCTATCTCTCAAGAGATTTCTTGTAGTTGCTCGTCAGGTTAAGTGCAGAGGAAGCCCTAAAATAGCAATGCTGTGTCAAAATTGAACTGAAGAAAATCAAATGGCATAAGCTGACAGGAGATAATCATTTTGGGCTATGCAAGAGCCTGATGGGGTGCTGTCTAGTGATGCAACTTACTGTGGGTGCTAGCTAACATTTGTGCCATGCCTTTTTGCAATGGTTGTAGCATACACAGTGAACCTAGTCGCTGCCAAATCAGATGAAACTACTCCCAATTGGATAAAGGGGGCGGTTATAGATGGCACATGTCATTCCTTCATACAACTCTAGAAAACATGTAAAGTCAGCTATCTTTGTGAATTTATGTAACTCAACAGTCTGTGATTAGAAAGCGCAATATTTGCTAACTCTAACAAACTTGTTGACATGTGGAAAGCAAGGGAATGAAATCATGTACCACCTTACTGTTAAGGAAAAATATCATGAAACCTGAAAGGTTCACCTAGAGGCATATAATAAACAAAATATCCAACCCTCACTTCCCGAAACGCATATATCATAGACATAGAAACAGTGCCCTATAGCTAATATCATTCCTGCACAAGTGCACATATGTTCTGATTAGCTGAGAAAGACCTCACTATCAATAAAATAATTAATGGTTACAATCAGTCAAAAAGAAATTGATCTAACATACAAAGGCACACACTGATCTCAAACATGGCACTCACAGATGAAAGTCCCTACAAAAAGGAAAGTAATGGTGGCATGTTTTGTTGTACAACTCATCTTGTACACTGGTCCAACCATTTTAGTAATTTCATGTAAAACATCATGATGAACCACAATAAACCAATATTTTGGAAATTTCTATTTGTTGAAACCAAAAGCTAAACTTGAGCTGACAATAACAGCATGTGAAACTAAACGTGAACCTAGCATGTACTAGAACACACCAAATTTGTGTGATAAAGCCATGATCAATGACTGTCATTGTAAAAGAGATAAGAGCTACATCATCCTTTGGACAATTACATAGCCTGTCAACTATGGAAGCAAATGAATCTAGCACCATTCTTTTCACTTCACTAACAAATTTTGCACTTTAGTCGGTAGCATCATATTAATCACATCACTAAATTAGCCAAGAAAAACCCAAAGTATAGCAAGCATTAATTCCCATAAATAGAGAACCTACCATACAATATGAAACAAAAAATATTTTAAAGCAAGAACCAAAGGTATAGACCCATAAGAAAATGAAAGATACTAATTGATTCACGGTGGAAGCTCTCATTCAAATCCACTCTCAAGATGTAAGCTACATTGGCAGTGGGTCTCTTGGATCTCAGGTATGGTATCAATTTTTAGTTTATTATCTACCTGTTTGCCCTTACTAAAAGAGTAGCTTAGTTATCCAACATTATATTAAGAAAATATATAAAAGCATTAACCTCATATCGCTGATAACATGCTAGCAGACATAGTGAAACATACAATAAGTAGCAGATACATGAAGGCAAATAGTGAAATATACAGTATGTAGCAAAGTAGCATGCATCTATACATGCACTGAGCAACATAAGTAGTAATGAACACACACAATTACAAAAAAAACTGTTGGGCCGAAATGGCGACAGAGGGGGGTGAATGTCAACTTTTTTAAAAAAACTTGATCCCCAAGAATGCCCACTAGAATCTTCTCTCCGATAGCTAAAAAGCTATGAAGGAAAAGCGTTCTAGTCCACTTAACACCTCAAGCCACCAGAAGAGGAGCTGGGAGCCTAAAAACCATAGAAGCAATCAAGAAACACAACTCAAGGAAGAAGGACAGCATATGCTGCAGAGGACCGGTCAAACCGGTGGGTCATGACCGGTCTGACCGCCCGACCCCGGTCTGACCGCCAACTCCTGGGCGGTCTGGCCGCCCCTCGGGAGCAGACAGCAGCAGAAGCAGTTTTTCAGACTGCAAAACAAAAGTTCCAAACAGCAGAGAGATTTGAGATTTTCTCTTGATCTAATTGGCCCAGACTAGTAGGGAAACAACCAAAAGAGCCAAATGATCCTAGAGAAACACAAGAGACCCTCTCTACAACAAGAAATTAGGGTTTGAGGCAAAAACCCAAAAAGTACAGAGTGCTGCACTCAAACCCAACTTCCTCTCCAATCTCAAGACCTTTGCACATGAGACTTTGCAGAAATGAAAGCAATAGCCTTAGGACTTCCAAGACCAAAACTCAGGCCAACTTGAGAAGGGAATCAAGATTCTCACTAAACCCTAGAAACCAAGAACAGGGAAAACAAGAACAGAGGAGGCTGAAAAAGAGATTCTTGCAAATTGATCATATTGTTCTTGGAACTAGATGACCAAGGGGTCTAGAAATGCAATTCCATCATAGAGCAACCCATTTTGCCACTCCCCAGCAAGAATCGAGCCAAAACACAAAAACTCAAGAATCACTCAAAAAGAGGCATCGAAGGGAAATAAACAACAGAGAGCTAGAGACTTAATTGAATTCAACCAAAACCATCTCATATTGATATTGAGGATCATAGAGACGTCCCCATACGCATGTACATTCAAAGGGAAGATTACATTGTGGATCAACTCATCTCATCCCTCTCCCAATCTCAAGAACACTCAAAGGGAGACACGGGAGCAAGAAAGCTACGAGAGAGACTACATAGAGGAGACACACCTCCAACACATCTCTGCCTCCCTCAACCATTCTCACCAACTAAAGTCCTAAAGCAAAACAACCTCTCCAAAGGCCATTTTGACTAAAGCAAACCCTAACAACCCATTCAATCCCTTGGAATACTTGCAGCCATAAGGAGACATCCCCTCCTTATATAGGCTCCAGCTAACGGGTCTCCAACCTGTTATGCCCGCTAAACCCGAACGGAACCGCTTTCACCTGTGCAGCTTTGTGCTTTTACCGAAACGCCCCTCTTGCACCTTCAGGAAGCTTCCACGTTCCTTGTCGTCCAAGCATCGCAACCACCTCGAGTCTCCGCCGTCTTCGACACATCCGACCGTTCTGACCTCGACACCGCCTGTGCCTAGTCCGGTCACCTCGTGTCTCACCACGACTCCACCTCGACGTCCTGCAGCCATCACAGACAAGAAACACATCAAATAGTACCGCTCGACACATGTAAGCATAAATAGCATCAATGAACCAACTTACGCATGAAAGAGCCCAAACCTGTCAAATCAAGAGAATATGCATCCTAATCACTTTGACCAGGTTTGACCAAGTCCGACCGAGACCGATTGCACCACGCAATGCTAGGGCACGAACCTCACAAACCAAACTCGACTTTCCTAAAACCAATGTCAATTACTCATCACACACTCGGGGTCACCTCCACATGGTCCATCAAAAACCAAGCATATATAAGCAAACATAGCTGGCAGCTAACACCAAGCATTTGTGTTGATATTAACTTCGGTTTTGCAAGATAATTAGGGAGTTACGTCCGAGATGTAAAAAGACGTATCTTCTATATCCAATTTTTGTTTTAAGTCATGTCCCTTATGGACTTTTGATAAGTCGGCCCGTAAGGTCTAGGGATGGAAACGAAACGTATACGATCGAATAGTCTCAAATACAAATACAAATCTATATTTTTAAAACAAATACAAATTAAAATATTCTCGAATACAAATTGAATATCGTAATGGATACGAATTCAAATCGAATATATACTTAATTCGGTCGAATACGAATATTCTCTTACAACTTCTATAGCAAATCTCGATATAGTAAATTTCTAACAGTTTTGTCAGTTTTTTACTGGTTTTTGATCGGTTACTAGAACAGTTACCGGTTTTAAACTGCCCAAATTTAAATTTCGAATCACAAAATTCGTCTGGGTTTTTCCCGCGATTTCCGGTAACCGGGCTTGGCCGCTAGGCTAGGCTGACCAGCTGATAGGCATAGGAAACAGATAGAATACGAAACAAATCATCTCAAATATAAATATTCTCAAATACGAATGCGAATACGAATATTCTCAAATTCATATACGAATATTGTTGAATACAAATACGAACATTTTCGAATACGGATTTTGCTTACCGCATTCGCGTTTTCTTGGATACGAATATCGGATAAAATAGATTATCTGTTATCGTTTCCCACCCCTACTAGGGCCTATTTGTGTGCATGTGTTGGCTATATACATAGCTAGGTGTGTGCGCCATGTAGGGGGAGTTTAGATTATGAATTGAAGACATCGTGTGTGTTGCCCTTTGGTCATTAGGGTGTATCCCTATACCGTAACTGTGTTATTAAGGTATTTATCGAAGGTTCTTCTTCAGGTGTGTGGGATTCAGCTGTAGTATCGATTTTTATCTGTTGGATCAATTGATCCTATCTTCTCGATCACGTGTTGTGGTATATGTGGGTTGAGAGTTTTATCTATCAAATGTGAATTATATCTTGTAGTTCGTACTCTACATATCTATTTGAGAACTACCACCGTAAAAGATCAGACAACCCTTAGATTTAATCTCATCTCAAAGTTTGATTTGCTTCAACAACTCTTGCCCCTTTTTATATAGAGGAAGGGGGTCTGCCCTCTTAATATAGTAAGTAATATGCGACAGCCATGACCATCAGGCCTTAAGCACTGATGAATCGATCTCATTTAGGTAAAGCGTCTAGATGATCAAGCCTAATGGACCGATACTGCAACACATATTACAATTCTATATCATGGAGAGTTACCATTGAGTTAATACTACATGTAAAAGTTACTGTTGTATACCACGGAGGACTGTTGTTAATGGTTTTTCACAGAACAAGTACAATCAAAAGCCATAGATTCACGAAGCATTGTATTTACAAGTGTCCCTGGCTGTTCCAAATAGATTCTGCTTTTAATTTTTAGAAATCAACTTTTAAATAGAATTACTTTTCAAGATAGTTTCTATAAATCATTTATAAGAGTCACTGTAAGAGCCATTTTGAATGAAAATTGCTTTTCAATATCAATGTCCGCTTACTTTCTTAATTAGTTAAAAGTCATAATATTTTTAAACAGGACTTATATCCATGTCGCCCATTTAGGATCCCATTTTGAAAATAGCCTCGGTTAGAATCCTACCGGAACTATGCTGTTTCGTGTGAAATGTCGTGTGTCGGCGTATCCATGAGTAGCATGTGTCGATTTGTGTGCCATGATTCGTGACGTGTGTTGCTAATGGAAGAATTTTGGATGCTTTTGGCACTGTTGCTATCCGAAATTCCGAAAATAGCCTCTTCGGAAACGAAATTCCAACTCTAGCCCCCACCTGACCGCACCATTTAACCACGTCGCGACACGTGTCCAATGGTGCGGCCGGGGAGCGCACCACACCTGAGTGGTGCGGTCCCCGACCGCACCACTCACTCTGATGTGACCATGTGGTGCGGTCGGGGAGCGCACCACTCCGGTGTGGTGCGGTCCCCGACCGCACCATTGACACGTGTCACACTCCCGTTAAGTGGTGCGGTCAACAGGGTGCTAGAATTGGAATTTTGTTCTCCTCAGCGCCATTTTTGGTATTTTCGGGTAGCAACAGTGTCAAAAACGTCCAAAATTCCTAATGGAACATATAGGTGGTGATCGGTTCGGCTGAAAGTCTCATGGCTTATGGCTGAAAACACTGTAGCTGACAGAGGCTTATTTACCATAATTAAATTTAAAATTTTTAAAAATAGAAAAAACATATTAGCCCATCACGTATAATGTAAACAAATACGAGGAAAAAAAGAACCGGTAAAAAAACTCAAAAAAAAGCCAAAAGTTCAGAAAAAGACGAAATTTATGAATAGTGCAAAAATAAGCTGAAGCCAGAAATTGAAGCCATATTGATCAGGGCCATACACTAATCGTTGTAATTCAGCTGTCATCGAAATTAATTCTGCACTTACTTGGCGAAGTCACTCAAAAAAACATCTCCTCAATATTCTCATTTGAGTATCATGTAAACCCCCACATTTAAGTGAAAATGAATGCTCCCTTGGTTGGGAATTTCCGGGCTCCAGCCGCAGCGTTCAATCATTTCCTCCCCCCAGCTCAGACTAATGGGAGACTAGGCGTAGCTGTTAGATGTGACCGAATCGAATACCGATAAATCGTTTTAAGAAAATTATTTTAATAAATTATTTAAAAACAACAAATAAATAATTTTATTTATTTGTTTGGAGAAGCCATAATATGCGGGTTTGTTCTTTATAGCTGCGGTTTATGGCTTTTGACTGGAATTTTTGAATTTGGCTGTTCACGATAGATATTACGGAGAGAGATACTTGCTTGCGATTTTGACTGGTACAGATATGGGCTTTTAACGTGTATTACAATTAATTTGTAAATTTCATCTTAAAAAAACTCCGTTTAGAAGTTAGATACTATAATAAATATTAAAAGTTATTTTTAGAAGCAAAGAACAGGTGAGAAGAGGGCAGAGGTCGAAATGGAGCAACCCGTAAACTGCCACGTGTCACTACCCTTGAGGACCCCACATGACAGCCGCCGACGCGTCCCCCCAATTGGCATTGAGCACCCGGTTAATCCATCCCCTTCCGGAACGCGATGACAACTTAATCCCCCAATTAATTAGTCGCCATTATGATTACCCCCAAATCCATCCCTCCTCCCACTCCTTCGCTATTCCACCACCTCCCCCGACACGGAGGGGAGCAGCCGACGAGGGCGGAGCCGCAGTTCGCCAGCGCCGCGGCATTCCGTCCAACACATGGCGCTCGTGCCCAACGGCGACCCAGCCGCGTGCAAGGACGGGGCGCCGACCCTCCCCTGGTCGGAGATGTTCCGCTCCGCGTCTCTCCGGCGTCCCAAGCAGGAGGAGGACGCGCCGCCCAAGCCGCCGCCGCAGCCGACGACTGGGAAGAAGGCGGAGGCGGACATCGCGGGGCTGTCGCTGGAGCCGGACGCGCGGCTGGCGCTGTACATCGCGATGGCGCACGCGGGGCTGGCGACGGCGCTGCTCGTGCTGTACGGGCTGTACCGGCTGCTCGCCGACTTCCTCCGGCCGCTGCAGTGGGCGCTGCTCTGCTCCATCCCGCTCCGCGAGACGCAGCGCGCGCTCGTCGCGTTCTGGGAGCCGCCGCTCCGCGCGGGGCTCAGCGCCACCGTGCTCGCGCTCCCGCTCGCCGCGCTGCGGTCCTCTACGGCCACGCTCGCCGATGCGCGCGCCGCTCTCCTGCGCCGCCCGCTGCCGCCGTCTCCGTCCTTCCCGCGGCTCCTGCGCTGGCTCACATCCTCCTTCTTCTTCCTCCTCCTCTTGGAGCGCCTCGGCACCGCCGCCGCGCTGCTCCTCCTCGCCCTCTCCCTTGCCTTCTTCACCGCCTCCTCCAAGCCCTCCTCCTTCCTCTCCCTCGCCGCCTCGGCCCGCATCTCCCGCCGAGCCCCCTCTTCCCGCGGGCTCCTTCTCACGGGCGGCATCTTCCGCAACCTCAAGACCCTCGTCGCCCTCGGCCTCATGCTTGGCATGATAGCCGGGTTCCTAGCCGGCAGCGTCTTCTTCTCCTACAAGATCGGGCTCGAGGGCAAGGACGCGGTCATGTCCCTGAAGTCCCACGTCGAGAAGGGCAACTACTCTGAAAAGATTGGCCTCAAGAAGTGGCTTGACGACCATGACATCCCCAGCTTGGTCGATCAGTACTCCGCGAAGCTCTATGACACCGTCTGGGAGCAGATAGACCAATTGGCAGTGCAGTACAACCTCACTGATTTCACCAGCGGATTCCGGCATTTCTTGATCAGCCAATCAGTTGGCCCATCTGGCGCGAAGAACAAGGCACTCATCACTTCAGGACCGCACCCATACTCGATGAAGCTACAGGCGATAGCGGTGCGCGTGAAGAACAGGGAGTGGGTGGAGATTTACAGGGAGCTGGACTCATTCTTTAGGGAGCTGTTGATCACAAGGGAGGATTTAGTGGTGAAGGCCAAGGAGCTGGCTTTGCAGGGCACGGAGATCACAAAGAGGCTGCTGTCTAGCAGCACATCGGTGCTCGGTGGTAGTGCGAATTTGATGTTATCCATTGCTCTCCGCATTGTCTCCGGTGCAGCTGAGGTGCTCAATTTCGTGTCGCAATTGATGGTCTTCTTGTGGGTTCTGTACTACCTCATCACCGTAGAGGGAGGCGGGGCTACAGAGCAGGTCGTTGACCTTTTACCAGTGTCAAAACAAGTAAAGGACCGTTGTGTTGAGGTCATCGACCATGCCATTAGCAGTGTCTTGTTAGCCACCGCCAAGATTGCCATATTCCAGGGATGCCTGACATGGCTGTTGTTCAAGTTCTTCAAGGTGCATTTTGTGTACACATCAACTGTGCTCGCAATCATCAGTGCACTTTTGCCAATACTCCCACCATGGCTGTCCTCAGTATTTGCCACGGTGCAGCTGCTCATGGAAGGGAGATATGTGCTCGCAATTGTGGTAACAGTGATTCACCTCATGCTCATGGATTATGGAACCACAGTCATTCAGGAGGATATACCTGGGTACAATGGATATCTCACCGGCCTCAGCATAATTGGTGGCATGACATTGTTCCCCAATGCTCTGGAGGTACTGATTTTATACCAGATTTCTCACTTCTTTGTGCTATTAGCTGCATTTCACAATTTTCATGTAGATAAAAGATGTTGAAGTGCCTCTTTGAAAATGAACTTCTGTTGTTCAGTTGTATGATTCTGCACAGTGTATATTCAGCAAGTAATCATAAGACTTTAGAGCCAAGGCCTCGTTCTTTTCGGCTTTTAATTTATGCTACAATAACTAGCTTTCAAACAGAGTGCCTTTTTAAGACAGTGTCTACTAATCGATTGTAGTAGACACTGTATAGACTTCAGCTATACTGGTCAAAATCGTAATCGTACATGATTGTCTCTCTCTCCGAACAGTCAGAATTCAAAAGTTATAGGCCAAAGCCATAATCTGCAGCCGAAAAGAACGTACCTAAAGCTTTGCTTTTTGCAAGGTGCAACTATAAGAGCTTGTCTACTGTGGTTGCAAGAGCATATATATTTGCATTGTCTCTCTTCTCTATACACACTACAAATTCTTTTTCTGCTCCAGAATGCTGTACATTTTCTCCCTTCTTTGTGCATGTAACTCCACATATCTTTCTGCTTCACAAAGTCACTACTTGATCCAGCCTTTATGCCTATATTAGTATATACATTTTTAGCTGTATTCTACTATAAGTATTCTTCTAGGTTGCTAAGAAATAGATACTAATCTGTTGTGTTGATTAATTTTCCATCTAGAGCATGAGTGATGTACTTTGTACACAATCTGTTTTTCCAGTAAATTCATACAGAATCATTCTAGTGGTTGGAACCTGGAAGTTGGAACATATCAATGTACCATACCACTATTCTACCATGCATCTGAGAATTGAGCTTTTCTTGACTCACATTGGCTGACCATTTGATGTTGTTATTCTGCAGGGTGCAATATTAGGTCCCCTTATAATGACGGTTGTGATAGCATTGAAGAACTTGTACACAGAGTTTGTGCTTGCAGACACAGAGGGGGCCAGCAGCTAGCATCAGATGAAAGGCAACATGTTTGAAGAGAATACATGCGTAGGATTTTTACATTATATTTTCATGATGGTTTTTCTCTTGTACCATACGTGAGTATGCACAGCTATTGCATCAGTTGTGACTCTTTCCATCTTGTTGTAATTGGCCCTCTCTGTAGTGCTATTTAATCTCTATCAGATCTTTCCATCGGTTTGGTTTTGCTATCTGTGAAATAAGTTTGAAACCAAAATTTTACAATATTTTTAGTAATAGTGATGCTACGTTCAATCAAAACTAAATTGAAATAGTGATTTGTTGATGCTGTTATGTTCATATGCACCTCGTTAGCTGCATCCAACTTCTGTAATTTGTAATGCAAGTAATAGGCATTTTTCTTTTGCTATTGCTCACAAGTCGTGGTATGCTTCCTGAAGCTAAAATGATCCAGTAGCAAACAGTTCGGAAGAGATCACCAGAATCAGATCTGGTCATCTGCACAAGGAACCCAGGTGCCTTGCGCTTGTACTGCAATGAGGTAGACTCCAGGCTTCAGACAACTAAATCATCCCAGAAAGATTTCTTGTTTCTACACATCAGGTTTGTGCTTGTGCAGTGCTTAGTTCTTAGTGTGGCACATTAATTTTGCTCTGAACAATTTACCCTGAATAGTTCGTTGGAACTAATATCGTTAATATATTATATTTTTGGGTCAATTAATATATTATCTGTTGTGTTAGCTTGTGAACAAAAAAAGCTTTGCAGCTTCACTTTTGATCTAAACTTGGACTTGAGTAATCTGGAGTAACTTCCTTTCTAGTTATGCTCAACTTATAGAAGCTCTTGTTCCTTTGAAACAAGAAGTGGGGAGATTACTTCATAATTCTACGCTTTTCATTATGGGGATATTACTTCATAATTCTAAGCTTTTCTATTTTTTTAGGTTTAGTATCTAATCAGTTTCTAAAGTATTATCTGTTGCAAAGCCATAACCTTGTGACAAGCACATGTGAGGTCTTCTGCTCTCTTGATGCCATAATGGTCCCAAGAAAAATATCTTTAGCACAGTTTATTTTGCCTCTTGACCAGTCACGGTCCCCATTTCTTCTTGATGTTATGGGTGGTCTAGACTCTAGAGAAGCTGTTAAAAAAGTATAATTTCTTGTTTGTTAGACTGTTCATTTATCTTGTCCATTGACGTTGACACTCATGCCCCCGTCAAACCTTACCAGCTGAAATTTTTTTGTTGTCAAACTGCCTCTTGTTTACCCAATCCAGTCATGGCAATAGCTGCAAGCAGCCATGTAATTTCTTACTGGCAAATGTTTTAGTTGGTGTGTAACATTAAAGTACTGCGTCTTGTGCTGCCAAGTTGAAGTTAGTTTTGACCTATGCAATCATACCTATGCAATCATGGTTTACCTCTAGCAAGGGATAATCATAGTGTCGCGAAGATTCTTGGTGCCGGGTTACACTTTCTGTGACCGCCCCCAGCTTTCCCGTGTGTTTAATCCTGATGGCAGCGCTACGCTCATAAATGCGTGATGAAC
Organism: Dendrocalamus latiflorus; assembly: GCA_017311315.1. Lineage (NCBI taxonomy): Eukaryota > Viridiplantae > Streptophyta > Magnoliopsida > Poales > Poaceae > Dendrocalamus > Dendrocalamus latiflorus. The sequence continues at coordinate 25,256,335 of CM029631.1, forward strand.
TATTTTTTTTTAAGAACCATTATTTTGAGCCTGTTTGGTTCATAGGAACTTTGGAGGGAAGAAAATATGGTCCACTTCTTTTCAGCTTCTAAAAGCTGTTTTTCGGTTTTTCTACAGTAACTAGCTTTTAAATAGGGTATTTTTTTTAAGATAGGATCTACTAAGTTAATTGTAGTACATACTTTACTGACTTCATTTATATCGGCAAAAACCGTACGTGAGTTTCTATTACTTTATAATCTCTCGTACAAACAGCATAAAAGTCACAAGTCGCAACCAAAAGCCATAAGCTGCAGCAAAAAAAAAACAGGTCCATAGTGATTCCTCTAAAGAAACATACGGTGATTTTGGGCAACCATCCTGTTGAAGCCGTTTAATTAAGAGTTGTTGTCAGCACCCATATCTTGTCATGAACACAAAGTAGTCAACTTATGAGATGGCAAATATTTTTTTAACATGGCAAGAGTCTTCTTTTTTTCAAAAGTCAAAGAATTAGCAACTCCAAAAAAAAAACATGTCACCCCGATCCTATCATTCCTAAAAAGAAATGGAAAATGGTCAAGACTCAAGTGCGCATCTCCCTGTATAACATTAGATGTAAGCTCAACAATCAAACAATCATTTTCGCTCACTGACTCGAAATTTTTCTCTGGTCACACATAAACTTACATCCTTTTTCACCTCTAGTTCACGTCCTACGTGTCCCTCTCTGATGAGGTGTATACCTGACGTGGCATGCAAAACACATCACGCACGCACTATTAGCCGAATTACTGCACTTGTGGACGTGTAGCCACTTTTTCCTTTGAACGTCTATTTTTATAAATCTAGTTTTTCTCTAAACTTGACAGTTGTGACACACGGCATGTATCACCTACCACATTATAACAACTCAGCAGGAACTGCTGAGCCACCACAGCTCGACAACACCTGTCGAACAACCACAACTCGATAGGTCACCTACCGAGCAACCATGGCTCCTACCGAGCCCTCACAAATTGCAGACGAATTAAATTAATCACAATTAGCGCTAATTAAGCATTATATTACATGAAAAAGCACTAATGAAGCATAATTAACGTTAATTAAACATTGTGCGCCTGACCTACGTCCTGCCAAGCCAGGGGAGCTTGGTCGGTGTCCTTCCGAGCTAGGCTCCCCTAGTTCAATAGGTGAAGGCAGATTTTAGAGGACTAATTTTTTGAAAAAATAGCTACAATGCTAGATACATCAACAATTCCCTTTCTGTAGGCTTCTAAAATAACTAGTGAGGGAAGCACGCTGCGCCACACCATGCTATGTAGGCTCGTTGACTCGCACGACGCGTGTATGCATCTGTGCAAGGAATACTTCGTTCGACAGCGACGAACACAACGTGAGGCGTTGTGTGTGTTGAGGAATCGTCGCTGGCGACTAGTCCAGTCAATCTCTCTGCTATGCAAAAGACAGATCAATTACAGAAGATGTAAATAGTAGATTGAAACACAGAGATAGGGAGAACTCCTGATATTTCTTTCTTTTTCTCTTACGTGTATGTACAAAATAGCCAATGGGGCTATCTATTTATAGCCTAGTGGTGAGGTGCCCACCATGGGCCAAGGCTTCAAGCTAAGCCTTGGCCCAGGTTTCCTAACATTCCCCCTTGGACACTCATCCGACATGTTCATGCCTCATCAAAACTCCATAAAACCCAGTGGGAAAATTTGGAGAAAGAGTACATGATATATGTTATGCTGCGTTACACGAATTTCCTCATTAAAAATCTTTACCGAGAAACTTCAAGAAAGCTTGTCAAGGGAAAAAGAGTACAATCCACCCAATTTCATTTAATCTTTAGGATTTATTTTTTGGATACTCGATCTTCATGATCAAGTTTTAGTAACGAGCTCGAAAAAAATCTCCCCTTGAATTCTGCACTTCTTTAAGTCTCATCATTCCAATCCCTCATACGTATCTTTCAAAACTAGATGCTGGGAGTGACTTAGTGAATAAATCTGCAAGATTTTCACACGACTTAGTATGCAGTACCTTAATTTCATTCATCTTTTGCAATTCATGAGCATAGAAGAATTTGGGGTTGATATACTTTGTGAGATGACTCTTCATGTAGCCCGTCTGCACTTGTGCAACATAAGCTGCATTATCTTCATAAATAATAGTGGGAGCTTGCATAATATTCATCCCACATGACTGCTGGATGTAGTGAATCATTCGTCGGAGCTAAGCACATTCTCGCGCGGCTTCGTACAATACTATGATCTCTGAGTGGTTCGTCGAAGTCGTTACAAGAATTTGCTTAGACGATTTCCATGAAACTGCAGTTCCACCACACAGAAATATATAGCTTGTTTATGATCTTACGGTATGCGGGTCCGACAGGTACCCAACATCTCATAACCAGTCATATTCAAATCTTGATTCTTTTTATAGAATGACCCAAGATCCTTACTTCCTTGGAGGTATCGGAAGATGTCATTTATTCCCTACTAATGCCTTTTGGTAGGTTCTGCACTATGCCTTGCTAATAGGTTTACAGCAAATGCAATGTCCGGTCTAATGCAGTTTGCTAAATACATAATTGCTCTTACTGCACTTAAATATGGGAATTCCGATCCCAGGACTTACTCCCCCTCTTCCCTAGATCGATACGGATCTTTTTCTTGCTGTAAAGATCTCCGATCATCGGTACTTTCGATGGGTATGCCTTATCAAAGCTGAACCTTTCTAACACCTTCTGGGCGTAGGCTGACTGATGTACTAATATTCCTTCAGGGACATGCTCGAGTTGCAGGCATAAACAATTTTTTGTTTTACCCAAATCTTTCATTTCAAATTCTGACTCCTAGTAAGAACTTGCTTCTTTTATGTCTTCCATGATCCTGATGATATTTAGATTACCTACATATATTGATATTATACAAAATCCATTTTGGGATTGTCTATAAATACACAGGGTCAATCTTTCTTGTTCGTGTAGCCTTTCTTACATAGAAAGTTGTTTAAGCGATTATACCACATTCTGCCTGATTGCTTGAGTCCGTACAGTGATTTCATGAGTTTTATACTATACAGATTTCTATTTGCTCTACTTGGTTCGGGACAGGGATACCTTTAGGTACCTTTATATAAATTTTCGAATCCAAGTTTCCATAAAGGTATACAGTTACTACATCCATCAATTCCATTTCTAAGTTCATGTTAACTGTCATTGAGATTAAATATCTAAAGATGATTCCACTTATGACTGGGGAGTATGTTTCTTCATAATCAACTCTTGGACGTTGAGTGAAACCTTGTGCAATAAGCCTTGCTTTATATCTTACAACTTCATTTCTTTCATTTCTCTTTCGAACAAATACCTATTTATGCCCTACAAGGTGCATATGGGGAGGTGTGCGGCTTACGAGCCCAAATATCTCTCTTGTTCAGATATAATAATTCAGTTTCTATTGACTTCTTCCAATCTTCCCAATTTGATTTTTTTTCTTACATTCAGCAAGCAATGCAGGATCTGGATCAAGATCGGTGATTGTGGCAATTTTTTTTGCAAAGTAGATATCAACATTGGCTGTTGTCTTATTTATGGATTCTGCCGTGTGCACAAAGTTTATAGCTATTTCATCATGAGTTGCTTCTTCTTGTGCTTATACTTGCTTATCGCTTCTTTCAGTTGTGGTGGCAAGTCCCTTTAGTTTTTCAGCTCCGATGTGTGCGTACACATTCATGCTGATTTCTTCCTCCATGGGAATGTTCAGATTTGGTATGCTTTTTTCTTAAGGTGTCATACTGGTGCCATCAAACGATTGTACAAAAGATTCATAGTTAATCTAGAGTAGCATAAAAGAGGTATAACAGATAGAAGGTAAGTGAGCTATATATACAAAAAGCACTACGTAGTGAGGCAGCTTATCCCCAAGTCAAGAAAAGGGGGTTAGTAGAACAAAACTGGAATAAGCTGGCTAATGAAAACGTAGATTAAGATCCACTAAAATGTGAGCTGGAAATGTACAAAACTACCGAAAAAAACCACCTAGCATTATCATCCTAGCATCCAATGAAATGAGGGAGCACCATTAGTAAAATCAAGCAGCTATTATAACGACTTATTGGCTGACAAAATTACAAATAGAGCAGGAGCAGGAACAAAATTACAAATGGATCAATCACTGTGCACTTACATATAAAGACCATAAAAAAAGACAGTTAGATGATCTTTAGTGTTACAGATTAGTTACTGAAGCTGACAAATGTTCTGTGCATTTGTCTGAACAAAATATTTTCAGTTTTGCACCCATATATTACTTGCAGGTCTAAAAAGGCACACATGATGTATACCAGTCATTACATAGATGCAATGAATTGCCTAGTGTGGTATGGCAGCAAACAACTCCTTGGGCATTGCAACAGTTTACCTATCAGGACAAAAGAATTTTTGCTGGTGTTGAGATGCATTTAGCATCACCTGAGCTCCGTTAGCTAGCCAAGGTGCGTACAGTCACAACTAGAACACCAGTGGTAGTTGACCATCCATGCGTTCATATATAAAAATATGCCCAAATGTGCCATGACCCATGATCATATCAAAAAGCGATGAGAAAGTATGCAGAAAACATTCCATTGCAATCCTAATGCTGGAATACCTTAATCTGTCCATCAACTGCAGACAAATTCCAAAACACATAATGGCATGTCATGATTCTACAATGTCATATACTTCTAAAGAAGATGTACTCAAGCAAATTCTTTCTATAACATGTTCAATGCCAAGAAGCTTATGTTGATATTTTTTGTTCTCAATTCATGTCAGACGATGTTACTTAACAGGAGGCACCCAAGTGAGATATATAGGGAAAGAATCTTGCAACATAAAGGAAAGAAGTGTTGCTCCAAGAGGATAGGGGAGGCAAAATGTGTTGCACCCTGTTGACTGTAGACATTCTGCACTAAATCTGAAAAATACTAAAATTGCATTAGTAGTTTGATGAAGGCACCAAATAATGAAACAACTAATGGATACCGCAGAGATGTTGCGGGTGCGGCACGGCCTCCTTGCAGTCCTGGTAACCGAGGTTTATATTGTACCCGTGTTAGCCACGATCGCTGGCGCTGATCGGTCACCTGCCGTTGAATTGGCGGACGGCTGCTCGGTGAAGCTATCTGCAGATAGAGAGAGATGGCCCAAGTGAGAAAAAGGAGAACTTCCATGGTAGTCCGTCGGAATACACCGAGGGAGAGGGAGGGAAAGAGGGGGCGGAGGAGATCGGGAGGGGAATAGGAGGGAGACAGGGAGGGGATACTGGCGGAAGCGAGGGATGGCGAATTGGCGACGGAGGTGACCAATGATGCCAGGGAGCCGAGGATGCGAGCGCGGCCGGCGGTGTGTCAGACGGCCGGAGGACGCAGCTATCCTAGCCGAGGTAGAGGCGCTCCCGATCTCTGCGACGCTGCGACGGTGGAGGCGCCGTGCGTCATGGAGATGACGGAGGTGACCAATGATGCCAGGGAGCCGAGGATGCGAGCGCGGCAGGTGGTGTGTCAGATGGCCGGAGGACGCAGCCATTCTAGCCGCTGCGTTGCCGTCGACGCCGGTGGATGGATGCGATCGATGTGGGCGAGGGAAGTAAGAGAGGTCGGATGGACGGAGGAAGCTGTGGAGGGCGATTTCTTCTGATTTCTTTTGCGTCGATTTAACCCAACTGCTGAGCATTCAGTCGCTTCCAAATTTCCAATCGGGATTACAAACTGCCGAAAAAGATGGAAAAGGAGCGAAGAAAGAATCGCGGCTTCTTGTTTCGAACCATACGGACGCCCAAATCGAGCTTCTAGACAGAAAAAGAAGGAAAAAAGATACCACATTTCCAAGAAATGAGTCTCCTGGTGCATGTGATCGAGGCCCACGGCCTGCCGGCGATGGACGCCAACGGGCTCAGCGATCCGTACGCCAAGCTGCAGCGGGGGAGGCAACGGGCGAAGACGAAGGTGGTCATGAAATCGCTGAGCCCCGCCTGGGACGAGGAGTTCGCGTTCCGGGTCGGGGACCTCAAGGACGAGCTCGTCGTCCGCGTGCTGAGGACAAGTACTTCTCCGACGACTTCCTTGGGCTGGTCAAGGTGCCCCTGTCGGCGGTGCTCGACGCCGAGAACAGGTCGCTCGGGACACAGTGGTACCAGATGCAGCCCAAGAGCAAAAGTTCCAAGATCAAGGATTGCGGTAACGATACGTCATAAATTATGTTTGCTTTGCGATTCATTCAGTTTGTATTGTTTTAAGTAGTTAGTTGCCTCATGATGATAATGTGTTATGGTTGTGTGTAGTGGGAGAGGCTAATGTGTGTGTTTTGCCTTAGAAATGGATATGCTATGGCTGTCAGAAATGTGGTACTGGATGAGTAGGTTGTGCTATTTTTTTCACTCCTTGATTTTCATCTTCTTTTCGGCAGTAGTTTCTTACCATATCATTGAATATGTTATTTACCCGAATAGTTTTTTACTCTGCCAAATTGCCCAAAAACTTCTGCCATTTTCAATACAATAGTGGATGTTATCCCTATCACGACAGTGAGTAGTTTTCAGTACTCCCCACTTTTCTCATTATCCTTTGCTTGATAATCTGCTCCCAGTTTTTGATGATTTAAATGATGCATTTAATCCATAAGGAATTCTAAAGAAATAGTAAGCTCATGATGACTTTTTGGTATTGATGTCGATATTACCAGTTTGAGGAATATTTTTTGGCTTAAATGTGTTGAATAATTGTTCAACAAGACAACTGTTCCTTGGTGTCCACGCAAGAGCATCTGGAACTCAGTTGTGAATTTCAAGATAGTTTGCTTCCTATTAGAGTTATGGCTGTCTTACTGTCTGTATTTACGTTCACCAGGCTGACTACTAACCCCATTGTTTCCTTGTTTTGGTTATTCCTTTTTATTCTTATTTGTCCAACCCTCTTCTTTCCGTAGCTAGCCTTTTCAGTTTTGTTGTCTATTGCCTAACTTTTAATGTGGGCAAGTATTTACATGCAGCTAATGCATTTTGTAGGAGAAATTTGTCTTACTATATGTCTATCTCAAAATTACCCTGAAGAGACAGCGACACTTGCACATTGTGCTTCAGACGACCTTGCATCAAATTCAGACAAATCACCTGAACTAAAGAAGGGATCTTCGCTAAATATTCCGATAGAATTATCCACATCAGTATCCGGGAATGATGAAATAGAAATCGCAAAGGAGGATAAATCAAATGGTGTTTCATCGTTTGTCAATCGGCTATATAAAATTTTTTCAGTGAAACCAAAAGATGCAGAAGCTTCTGCTCCACCTCTCTCCAAGCATGACAGAAGTTAGGATATTCTCAAAGAAACACTGTCAACTAACTCACAACTTCCTGATAAGCAGGATTGTGAAACTAGTGTAAATATGTCTTTTGATGAACTACTAAAAGCCTTTTGAGACTCGGCATGAAGGGGACGAAATGCCTGAAAATTTGTTGGGTGGAGTTCTTCTTGATCGTATGCTGTTGCACGCAGTGACTTGAATGCACTTCTTTTCTCACCAAGTTCAGACTTTTTGCAATCACTAGCAGAGATGCAAGGAACTACTGGTCTTGAAATTCAACAATGGAGACTTGAAAATGATGGTGAGATCTTGAAGAGGGTAGTAAGCTACACAAAAGCTCCCACTAAACTTGTTAAGGCTGTGAAAGCAACGGAGGACATGGCATATCTGAAGGCAGATGGAGTGATGTATGCAGTTTTAGCAGATGTCAGTACTCCTGAAGTTCCTTTTGGCAATACTTTTAGGGTAGAGGTTTTGACCTGTATAATGCCAGGGCCTTAACTACCAGATGACGAAAAATCTTCATGTCTTGTAGTCTCTTGGCAATTAAATTTTGTCCAAAGTACCATGATGAAGAGCATGATTGAAAATGGGGCAAAACAAGGCTTGAAGGACAACTACAATCAGTTCTCTGAGCTCCTGGCTCAAAAAGTCAGGCCGGTTGATGCAAAAGATACAACAGCTAATAACGAAGTCTTGTCTTCAGTGCAACCAGAGAAAGAATCTGATTGGAAACTGGCATTTCGAATCTTTGGAAATTTTACTGTTGTGTCCTCAATTTTTGCATTCATTTATGTCTTTGCACACATCATCCTTGCAAGTCCTAGTATAATTCAAGGTCTCGAGTTTCCTGGCCTGGACTTGCCAGATTCTGCTGGTGAAGTAGTTTGTGAAGTTCTTGTTCTACAAGGACAGCGTGTCCTAAATATGATTGCACGATTCATCCAGGCTAAGAGGCAGAGAGGTAGCACATCTCTCTCCTTTCTGTTGTTGCTGCTATTGTTTTTCCTGGTGGGAATAGAAACTGTGTGCGTAACTCAAGTGTTATTTATCAGAATCATTGTGAGTAATGAATTTTAGTAGATAGATCCTACAGAACGTGGCAGTCAACAGTCCCAAGTTATCATGTAACTAGGCTTCCATACAAGTGCTTGTTTAGGCCTTTCCTGATAGGGGAGAGGGTTACTGTTACCTTTTCTTTTGTTCAACAAAACATGCAGTCCCACTAAAAAAACTTCAGTTATTGTTCACTCTCATTATTTGCACATATTAACTAAACTTTGCTTACATGGTCTTTTGGAATGTATAGGAAGTGATCATGGAGTCAAAGCACAAGGGGATGGCTGGTTGCTGGCTGTTGCTCTGATCGATGGAACCAACTTAGCAGCGACCAAATCATCTGGTTACTCTGATCCATCCATTTGTTGTATTTACTTGCAATGGAAAGACAAAGACAAGTTCGTTTAAGTTTCATACCCTGGAACCTCAGTGGAATGGTAACTTTAGTTTATTTTTTGCAAATATTTGCTAGCCCATTTCACAGTTTGCTAGACATGCATCGTGAAGCCAGCTTCTCTGACCTATTTAGATTTTCCAGCATTTTACTTTAATTCACTAACTACATAACTTTAGAACTTCTAATAACCAAAATGTAACATTGGGCTCTATGGATCCTTTATTTATAATTTATTGCTAGGTAGAATTGCAATTGGCAGGTTTGTATTATAACCTTTTAAAAATTTACAGAAATTTTCGAATTTGATGCCATGGAAGATCCGCCATCAGTGATGGAAATAAAGGTGTATGATTTTGATGGACCCGTTGATGAAGTTGCCTCCCTTGGTCATGCTGAAGTAAATTTCTTGAAATCTAATATATCCGAGCTTGTCGACATTTGTATCCCTCTCAAGGGGACGTTGGCTCAAGCATGTCAGTCAAAATTGCATTTGAGAAACTTCTTGAACAATTCAAGTGGTACTGAAGTCATGAAGGATTACCTAGATAAAATGGAGGAGGTTGGCAAAAAGGTGTGGTCTTTATTCTCCTATTATTGAGTGGGGCAGACGACATCCTATCTTGACCGTATTCTGACTTACACAAAATTCATTGTGCAGATTGCTGTGAGGCCTCCTCACCAGGGTTCGGTTTCTCGGCGGTTACCGGCCGGTAACCGGAAAACCCGGTGAGGCCTAGTACAATAAAAACCGGTCAAAATTCGTAATTCGAAATTTTGAATTTGTAGGCCTTTGAATTTGTTCCTATGCTGCAAATGAAACATTGGATGCTTCATATTGTTGGTTGGGAGCATGCAAGGCCTATGGGGCATGGTACAAAGTGGAAAGTGCTTGTTTTTTGTTGGTGCGTGTGAAGGGAGCAAAGTGCTGCATGTGGGGGACAAAAACAGAGATGCTGCAGCAGGGAGTGGAGAGAAACGTAGTAGAAGCAGCAGCATGGAGTGGAGGGAGAGCAGAAATTGCAGCAGAGCACGGGAGGGAGAGGAGCAGTAGCACGGGAGGGAGAGGAGGAGCAGTAGCACGGGAGGGAGAGGAGGAACAGTAGAGCACGGGAGGGAGAGAAGGAGGAGCAGCAACATGAGAGGGGAGAGGAGCAGCAGTAGCAGGCCAACAGCTAGTTAAGTGAGTCCATGTGCATACTCCACAGTCCACATAATTGTTGTTCTTGTTGTTCTTCAATTAGTTTACTTACAATAATACGAAATATACATGTTTTTGTTATAATAATAGGAAACATACATGAAGTGCTTCTGTTGTAGGGGTGGCCCCCACCTAAACCCAGCAGGCCTGTTAGAAGGTTATAGGGCCCAAAATGGGACATATGTAATAGTTTAAATACCCCTGTCAGGGAGGTGCCGATGTAAGGGCACAATTGTAAAAGCACAGCCCATATGAATATATATACCAGGGAAGGCTAGGAGGGAGGGAGGAGGTCATCACTTTCTCCCAACTCTCCACTACCACATCTCTCTCTGTTTGGTCCGTAACCACAACAGTTGGCGTCGTCCGTGGGGAGGACAGGAGCAAGCCTGAAATCCGAAGAAGGATGGCACCGAAAAAAGCTTCGTCGACGGCGGCGAAGGGAAAGAAGGCGGCTGGGTCGGAGCGTCGCGTGGGTACCAGGGCTTCGGCATCGGCTGTCGCAGGCGCGGGTGACGGCGCGGGCGCGGTGGTCGCGGACGTCGACGCTCGCACTGCGACGACCAACCCCGTCACTGGCGCTGTGACGACCGACCCCGCCACTGGCGCTGCGACGACCGACCTCGCCACTGGCGCTATGACGACCGACCCCGCCACCGGCGCTGCGACGACCAACCCCGTCACCGGCGCTGCGACGACCGACCCCGCCACCGCCGCTGCAATGACCAACCCCGCCACCCTCGCCGCAACGCTCGCCGGTAGCGCGGACCGGGCGGTTGGAGATAGCCACAACGGAGCGACCGACAGCTCGGGAGCTCGCGAGGCGATCGTACCCGTGCCGACCCGTCCGCTGGGCGCGCCGGCGGCCCCGCCCGCACCAGCGGTGGAAAGCGCCCTGCTGGCGGCCCTCAACGCGTTCCAGCGGGAGCTAGGGGATCTTCGCGGGGCTGTCCGAGACATGCAAGAGGCTTGGAGCCAGCAGGCCGCGCCAGAGCCCACGCCGGAAAGGGCAGACAGCCGCGACGCCCCCACATCTAGCCGCGTGCCGCTGCGACGCATCGATCCAGAGTCCCCGCTTTCGGCAGGACTACAGCAGGCGGCGTGGCCCGAAGATTTCAAATTCCCCAGTGTCATCGAGCCATACAAAGGCGATACGGACCCCCGCGAGTTCGTGCGCGTGTACGAAACCGTAATCGAGGCCGCGGGCGGGGATGACACCACGAAGGCGAAGGGACTCCCCCTCGTGTTGCAAGGAGTGGCGCTTTCCTGGTTTTTCACCATAGAGCCAAACTCCATCTACGCGTGGGAACAGATCCGCGATCGCCTTTACAACAACTTTCAAGGGAACTATGTCGAGCGGGTCGACGCAGACCAGCTCTTCACAGTGAAGCAGAAACCTTCGGAGAAACTCCGGGACTACTCCAAGCGCTTCACGAAGGTGCGCTGCCAAGTCAAGGACATTAATGAGACAACCGTCATCAACGCGGCCATACAGGGCCTTCGTCCGGGCCCCATGGCCGAATACAGCGCGCGGAAGCCTATCAAGACAGTCGCCAAGCTCTTCGACAAAATGCAGGAGTATGCGCGGGCAGAGGAAGAGGCGTGGAGACGCAGCGCCGCCGCCCCCAACCTCGCCCAAGCGAAGCGCTTGCCACACGAGGAGGGGGCGGGTGATGATTCCCCGAAGCAGGGCCGCAGACGAGAACCCCGGGGAGACACTCCTGGCAGTAGCGATACCGGGGAGCAGGAAGGCTCTTCAAGGGGCAGGCGCAAGCCCCGACGTTGCCAGCACAGGCCACAAAAGGTCCGCCATGTCCTCGGCGTCGAGAACACCCCTCGAGGACCTGCCCCCACCTCGCGGGGAGGGGGCTGGGGATGGGAAGGCGGACCAGATTGCGACGGGCGACCCCGCGCGGAACAAGAAATTCTAGATTACGGCAAGTGGTGTGAGGTGCACGGTTACGGCGATCACCACACGAAGACGTGCATCGAGGTCATGGAGTTGCGACGGATCGGGCCTCATCCGGGGAAGGCATGTGGTGCCGCTCCATCAGCGTCACCACCGGAGGGTCCCTATCGGGGGCCCCCTTGGAGCAGCCACAACCGTGGGTGCCGCCCCGCGACATCACCTTCACCCTGAATGACGCCAGGGGTGTGGAGTTCCCTCACCAAGACCCTTTAGTCATTCAGGCTCACATCGCAGACCATGACGTCAGGCGCATCCTCGTCGACGGGTGGAGCTCTGCGAACATTCTGTTCGCGGGGGTCCTCGATCGTATGGAAATCCCCCGAAGCCGCTTAGAGCAGTCAGGAGCTCCACTTCAAGGCTTCGGAGGCCAACCGCTGGAGGCCATAGGACACGTGTCCCTTCCAGTTACATTCCGCCAGGAGGGTAACACCCGAAGCGTGCACGTCATCTTCGATGTCGTAGACATCCCGCACCCCTACAACGTCATATTGGGACGGCCCGCCATCAACTCCCTCGAGGCGATCCCACACCACGCCTTCTTATGTATGAAACTCCCAGGCCCGGAGGGCGTGATCACTGTCTTCGGCGACCAGGACCTCGCCAGACGCGTCGAAGTCAGCAGCCGGGATTTACACCGCCCGGTGCACGTCCTCTCAGGCACGCTCGGCGATACGCCCTCCGCTCCGGGATGGACACCTAAGCCTCGGCCCGAAGGTAGAGTCAAAAAGGTACCGCTCTAGGCGGAGGGGCAGTTTGTGTCCATTGGCGAGGGGCTCCCTACGGAGGTCGAGCGAGACCTCCAAGTGCTTCAGAACAACGCCGACATTTTTGCATGGTCACCAGAGGACATTAAGGGCGTAGACCGCGCAGTAATCGAGCATCGCTTGGCGGTCCGCCCTGACGCCAAGCCGGTCAAGCAAAAGCTTCGTCGTATGTCCATGGATTGGCAGCAGGCGGCCAAGGTGGAGGTGGCGAAGCTTCTCCGGGCCGGGGTCATTCGCGAGGTCCACCACCCAGAGTGGCTCGCCAACCCTGTATTGGTCAAAAAGGCCAGCGGGGCCTGGCGTATGTGCATTGACTTCACGGCACTCAACAAGGCGTGCCCAAAAGACAATTACCCCTTGCCGCGCATCGATCAACTGGTCGACGCTACCGCCGGGTGCGAGCTAATGAGTTTCCTGGATGCCTACTCTGGCTACCACCAGGTATACATGGCCGAAGACGACGAGGATAAGACCAGTTTCATCACACCGATTGGGACTTTCTGCTTCGTCAGGATGCCCTTCGGCTTGAAGAACGCAGGCGCTACCTTTACCTGCCTCGTCGCACTCAAGGATCGAAATCCCGGCGGTAACCGGCCGGTTACCGCCGGTTACCGGTTGTACCGGTCCCGACCGGGAGGAGGAAAACCGGCCGGGTTTCAATATTCAAAAAATTGAAATTGTAGATGTTTGGATGGGTTCCAGGGGACATTATAGCTACATTGGATGCTTAAGAATCAATTTAGACATGGTGGGTCCATGGGCATGAGAAAGTCATGGCTTTTTGTGTTGCATGTGAACTTTTGAGGACAATACTCTACGAATTCCTCCGGTTTTCCGGTTTTTTTCCGGTTTTTCCGGTAACCGGACCGGTAACTGGCCGGTTACCGGAAACCCTCCCGCCACCGCACAAATTTTGTTTGCCAAATTTCATCCGGTTTGTAACCGGGTTTTCCGGTAACCGGCCGGTTACCGGTGCCGCCCGTCCGGCGGGATTTGACCCGGTTCCGGTTTTTCGATCCTTGGTCGCACTTGCCCTCGCCGCCCAACTCGGGAGGAATGTGGAAGCCTACGTCGACGACATGGTAGTAAAAACCCGGCAGCTCGCTTCGCACGGCCGGGACCTCCAGGAGACCTTCGACAACCTCAGGAATGCCGGCATCAAGCTCAACCCCGACAAATGCGTCTTCGGCGTGCAGGCGGGAAAACTACTGGGCTTCCTCGTATCCGGACGGAGCATCCAGGCGAATCCCGATAAGGTTGAGGCCATCCTAGGTATGGAGCCGCCCAAGACGACGAGGGAAGTCCAGAGGCTGGCGGGCCGCATGGCAGCCCTAAGCCGCTTCCTATCTAGGGCGGCGGAGCGGGGTCTGCCATTCTTTAAGACACTCCGCGGGTGCGACGGATTTCGTTGGGATAGCGACTGCGCGGAGGCCTTCAACGAGCTCAAGAAACACCTGGCGAGCCTCCCCACTCTGGTCCCCCCAGCACCAGAGGCTCCCCTCTTGCTCTGTCTGGCCGCGTCGATTACAGCGGTCAGTGCCGTCCTCGTCCTAGAGGAAGGCGCCGTACAGCGGCCCGTATACTTCGTCTCCGAAGCCCTCCAAGGCACCAAGACGAGATATACGGAGCTTGAAAAGCTCGCTTACGCGTTGGTCATGGCCTCCAGAAAGCTTCGGCATTATCTTTTGGCCCACCCAATCACAGTACCTTCCTCGTTCCCCCTGGCGGAGATGTTACACAATAAGGAATCCACGGGGCGCATCGGCAAGTGGGCTGCCGAGCTCGCCCCGTTCTCCCTGACATACGCCTCGCGGACGGCAATCAAATCTCAAGTTCTCGCTGACTTCCTCGCAGAATGGACTCCGCCGGCTCAGCCCGCCCAGAAGCACGACGACCCGGTATGGACGCTCACCATCGACGGAGCCTACGGCGTCGCGGGCGTAGGCACAGTGATTGTTACGCCCGAGGGGCAGCGCCTGCTATACTCGGCGCGCCTCGCGTTTCCGGCCACCAATAACACAGATGAGTTTTTTCACAGGTGAATTACAATGGTTGACATGTGTTTTGTTGGTCTTGTACTCCATCGTAAAATGTCCCACCATCATCAGACTCCAAAGAGGTACTATCGTCAGACTATTGGTACTCCACTGCATCAGATGTTGGAGTTTTTGTCTATTCATCGCTTCCTACAATATCCTCGTCAATGTCTTTTTTCTTCTTAGCAGGCACTTGTTTCATTGTTTGCGTAAGTGAGGCAAAGTCTCGAGGCAATTTTTCAGTTGGTTGGCTACAAGTTTTTCATTTTGTAACATGAGTCTTGCCAATAGTTTTCTTAGTCCATTGCTTCAACGGTTGGTTATCTAGTGCTTTATCGAGTTCATTCTCAGAGATGGCATTAACTACAATTGTAGATGGCATGGAGGGCTCACTTTCCTCATCTAATAGAGGCTCTGTGTAGCTCATAGAGCTGTCAAGCCACTCATGTATTAGGTTTGCTTTGTCGTGCATAGTGTCATTAATAAGATCTCCAAAAGGATCTACATCTCTATCTTCATTCCTAATCTCATACTCTTGCAATCGTAGCCTTAGATTGTAGTGGACATATATGAGCTTATGCAATTTCTTGTATCCAAGACGGTTCCTCAATTGGGTATGCACTAAAGCAAATGTGCTCCAATTACGTTCACATCCACTGGAGGAAACACATTATGAGACAATTCGCAAGGCATATTTTTGTAGTGTTAATGCGTCTGCTCCAAATGTCATCCACCATGCAGCTGCAAGTCACATGAAAATATGTAGAACATGTACTGATGGTTGATTTTTATGTATTTCGAACATATTTTGAACATACCTGCAGTCATATGAGTAGTAGCAAGGTAAGCCTCGTTTGAAGCATATAGCCTCGTCGGTTACAATAATATTCTATCTTGACTAGAGCCTGCACTGTATCCTTGGGTGTGTCGTCTATTCTTTGAATTGCTTTTGTCAGTGCATAGACGAGGGCTGCATTCTTTCCCAAATCATATAGTTTGTGGCTCTGCGGGTTAAACAACAATGTTGTTCAAACAATCTTACATTGCAGTACAACATGAAGTTAATTATACTTATCTGTGTAGGTCCTGTCTAGGAATCACACATGATGGATACTTCATATATTCTCCAGTCTTCTTTGAACTCCTGTACATAATCCTTTATCTCTAGTTCATTAGCATGAAGGTATGACCCATCGATTTCATGGCCTCTAAGTGACGGAACGCCTTCACCAAGTTTTTGTGTAACCATGATGCAGCACGAAAATAAGAACGCTCTGTCTTATTTCCAACAATGTCATTATTATGTAACCACTTAGCCCAAACTTTCCCAAGTTTTAACTTTGGTTCTTTTTAAGCATTGTGTCAATGCGGGGTTGGACGGATGCCTGACTGTGCAAAATATCAGAATCAACTCTCATAGACAGACCTGCCAAACATCCTAGAAAGGGCATTACTTCATATACCCCTTCCTCTAGCACTTCCACTATCACCACCATGTTCAAACGTCGCACCCTTGGCTCTTGCCCTCTGCTCGAGCTTGTGCAACTCCAACGACTATCGGCGAGCCCATTCCATCTGCTTTTCCTCATCATCATCGAAGACATATTCACGTGATGGACCACGAGCTACAGGCTCTGAAGCAACTTGCTCCATTCGCAAGTGCTCATCTCTAATAGATTTCTTCTTGGCCTTCGTTTCTTCTATGCTTGCTAGCATGAGCCTTCACACTTCCACCGGAACCCCACTACAAGGAATAACATCCACATGCTTCCCAACATGATGTTCTTTTAGGCGTGTGACACCTTCGCCTGATATGGTAATCTTACAATATCTGCATTTCCACCCAGCACCTCCTAGTCTCTCTCCATGGTCCCAAACATTGATACTTTTAGCAGCCATCACCTAAAAATCATGCAGCGGCATTAGCCATGTCTTACATTATACAAGAGCCCAAAAGTAAGATTTACCTATGTCTTCTATCTAACTTGTCCAGTATAGAAACAAAAACATATGTATTTCCTATTGTAAGTTTGCTAACTGAACAACAATAAGAACAACAACTATGTAGAGTATAGATATGGACTCACTTAACTAGCTGCTGGCCTGCTGCTGCTCCTCTCCCCTCTCGTGCTGCTGCTCCTCTCCCTCCCGTGCTCTGTTATAGCTTCTCTCCCTCCTAAGCTACTCCTACTGCTTTTCCTCTCCACTCTCATGCTGCAGTTGCTCATTTTTTGTCCCCCACCTGCAGCACTTTCCTCCCGTTCACATGCACCTACTGCTGCTACACTTTCCACTTTCTAGCATGTCCCCTGGGCCCTGGCTGCTTCCAACTGGCAATATGCAGCATCCAATGCTTCATTTGCAGCACAGGCTACCCAATCTACCCATTCAAAGGCCTACAAATTCAAATTTTTAATTTACAAATTTCGGCCGGTATTTACGCTACCGGACGTCGCCGGTTTTTCCGGTTACCGGTTGGTAACCGCTGGGAATCCAAACCCTGCAATCAGCTATACGCGCAACTGATATTCCGAAATATACAAATCTATAGGTGGTAGTCACACTTTTCACCCACAATTCAATCTGGCGTAGTACAAAAAATGCATTCAAAATTATTCAATTTATGCACCCTGTTGAAACAATATATTTAACTTATTGATCTGCCTGAGTTGTTCCAATTATCGTGATCTGTGACCACCAAAAGGACCAGAGGCTTTTTGTTAACCAGACTTTGAGATGATGACCAGTGTCGTATTTCACATGGCCATGTTACTGACTTTACAGCAGAGTTAGACATGAACTTCTGTTTTGTGATGCAACCGTGCTCGAGAGCTTAGACCTATATCTGTAGCAGGGTCGTTTGTTTTTATCTACAAGAATTATTGGGTTCTACATGAATCTTTTTGGTCACAAAACAAAGTTCTTTTTTCTTTGGAAGATATTGAAGAGGTCCAAGTGCTCCCTGCAACCCTGTCTTTAATGGGAAGCCCATCTCTGCTGATTATTCTTCATAAGGGCTGAGGAATGGATGCAAGGCATGGAGCAAAACAATTGGACAATGAAGGGAGACTCAAGTTTGACTCAAGTTTCATTTCCAATCTTTTGTGTCATTCAATGTGGCACATAAGTAAGTCCATTTTATTGGATGATAAACATGAACCCATCTTGTCATATGTGGCTAGTCATCTGTTTTTCAAAATTGCCAGTTGCACTGCTTTGCAGAACAATAATGGCACTCTGGAAGGCGAGGTCCTTGACTCCTGAACAGAAAGTTCAGCTGGTAGAAGAGGAATCAGAAACGAAAGACCTCCAAAATGAGGAAAGTGGATCTTTCTTAGGGATAGAGGATGCCAAAATGTTAGAAGTATTTTCATCCACAAAACCTTTTGATGTAAGATTCCTTATTCCATCCTGACAATGATGTGAAATCAGGGTTCAAAAAACTGGGCAAGCAGCTATAACTTTCTTATCATTCTAGTGAGTTCTTGTCTTGTCATCTTTTTGATTTAGTTCATTCCGATGTATGGGGATCTGTGCCTATTATCTCCAAAGACGGACATAAATTCTATTTAATTTTCATTGATGATTATTTCAGTTTTACTTGGCTTTTAACTATGACTAATCGTGGTGAGTTTCTTACGATCTATTGTAGCTTTGTCACGATGGTTCGTACTCAGTTTGAGTCCTCTAAGCGTGCTTTTCGCTATGATTCTGCTGGTGAATACTGTTTTGACGCTTTCAGATAATGGACGGGTTCTTTGGGCTTAAATTTGGCCTATACTTGTACTGTCTACAGTAATTAGCTTTTAAATGGTGCGCTTTTTCAAGGCGAGGTCAATAGGAAAATTAGAGTAAAAAGTGTACTAAGTTCAGTTGTACCGGCCAAAATCATATGCGACTATTTTCCTCCGCATACTGTCCCTCGCGAACAGTCAGAATTCAAATATTTAAGCTATAAGCCATAAGTCATAAGCCCAAAATAACCCACCCAATTTCTTTCTGAGCAGGGCACTCTTTACCAATCTTCTTGTTTTGGTGCCCATGCCTAGAATGGGGTTACTGAGTGCAAACATCGTCATCTGATTGAGACTGCTCACACTCTTCTCGTTGCCTCACGTTCCATCACAGTTCTGGGCTAAGGCTGTTTCTACGGCTGCATATCTCATCAACATGCAGCCTTCCACCGCTCTTAAGGATGTCAGTCCTATATAGCATCTCTACTCTAGGGCCCCAGTACAGTTGTCTTCGGGTTTTTGGTTGCACCTGTTTAATCCTACTGCAGCGTCGTGAGCGCACAAAACTATTAGCCCAGTTAGTTGAGTGCGTGTTTGTTGGGCATTGTTTTGAGCATAAGGGTTATCGCTGCTATGATCTTTTTGCTCGATGGATCAGGATCTCACAAGGCCTTGTCTTTGACGAATCTAAACCTTTCTTCCATCGAGATTCGGCTCCTCATCATGCTTCCACTATCGAGACGATCTCCTGGTTGTCTCTCTCTGACTCTTCACCCATTTCTCCCCTTTCACAGTTGTCCTCTAGTTTATCTCCAGTGGTTCCTTCTGTACCTCCACCTCCTGCCTGCAGCACCGCCTCTTGCTCCTGCAGCACCACCATCTCGTTTCTCTGGAGTGTACTACTCCAGACGTCCTTATCCTTCACCAGACTCATCTCCTGGTATCTTGCCGACACCGAAATCTGATTCCTCTGATGATGCTCCTCGTTATGCCCTTCATGACCGGACATCCCTTCGGCCTCCTGATCGTCTTGGGCTTACATCGACAACTCAGGCTCTCTCTGTCATTGAACCTAGTTCTTATCGTAAGGCTACTTTTCATTGAGTGGCAGCTCGCTATGGTAGAAGAGCTTGATGCTCTTCGACGTATGGGGACTTGGGACTTTGTACCGACACCTGTGCATGCTCGTCCTATCACGTGCAAGTGGGTGTACAAGATTAAGACCAGGTCTGACAGTACTATTGAGCGCTACAAGGCTCGTCTTGTGGCGCACGACTTTCAGCAGAAGTACGGTCATGATTATGATGAGATATTTGCCCCTGTTGCCCATATGACCATTGTTCGCACTCTTGTTGCGATTGCTTTTCTCAGCTAGATGTTAAGAATGTCTTTCTCAATGGTGTCTTGCATGAGGAGGTTTACATGCAGCTACTACCTGAGTATTCTGTTCCAGATGGTCATGTCTATCGTCTTCGTTGTGCTCTTTATGGCCTCAAACAGGCCTCTCGTGTCTGGTTTGCACGTTTTACCTTAGTGATTACCGTTGTCGGTTTCACTGTCAGTGCCCATGATCCTGCTCTATTTGTCCATGTCTCACCTCGAGGTAGGACACTGCTTCTCTATATGGATGATATGGTGACGATTCCTCATTTATCACATACGTGAAGAAACATATCAGTGAGCAGTTTCCAATGACTAATCTTGGTTTGTTTACGCACTTCCTTAGGATTGAGGTTTCTTCCATGCCTAAGGGTTACTACCTCTCCCAGCATAAGTATGTACAGGATCTTCTTGATCGGTTTGGTCTGACTGATACTCGCACTGTTGAGACTCATATGGAGCTCTCCCTTTAGTTCGTGCTACTGATGATGATCTTGAAAATCATAATCGTTATCGCCATCTTGTTGGGAGTTTGGTATATCTTGTGAGCACTCGCCTTGATATTGCTCATGTTGTTCATATCTTGAGTCACTTCATGGCTCGTCCTACTCATCTTCACTATAGTCACCTTCTTCGTGTTCTTCGCTACTTGCATGGGACAATCTCTTGTTACTTGTTTTTCCCTAGCTTCACCTCGCCACAACTTCAGACGTACTCCGGTGCGACCTAGGCTAGTGATCTTTCTAATCGTCGTTCTCGTTCTATTTACTGTGTTTTTCTTAGCTCCTCTATGATTGCCTAGAAGACAAAGAAGCAAGCTGCAGTTTCCCGTTCGAGTGCAGAGGCTGAATTGAGAGCTATGGCAGCTGTGACAGCAAAGATTACTTGGTTGAGATGGCTACTTGCAGACTTAGGAGTACTTGTGAGAGGACCTATGACCCTTATGACCGACAGTACAGACGCTATCAGTATTGCATGTGATCCCGTAAAGCATGAGCTCACCAAGCACATTGGTCATACACTCGCTCACAGGTACAAGAAGGAGTACTTGTTTTACAGTTTGTACCCTCAGAGTTACAGCTTGTTGACTTCTTCAGAAGCTACGGACTAGGGCACAACACTTGTATTTTCTCTCCAAACTCAGTGTGTGTGATCCACCATGAGTTTGGAGAGTGTTAAGGATACAATAAGATTGTTATTTGTTTCCTTATATACCTCTATCTGTATATGGCATATTCTTCTGTATTCCTCTTTGTACTCCCTATAAATATTGCCATTTGGGCCTCATAAATATACACACAATATTCATAACAGAGCACACAACAGAAGTCCCGGTTGCCTGATGAGAATGGATGGCTTGTCGAAAAAGTGATGACACTTGAAGGTATCCCAGTTGGTGAATATTTGAATGTAAGAAACAATTTCCTGGCATATATTATTTCTTTTATTATATAATAATCTTAGTTGTATATTTGAATTATGCGTGATATTATATTGCATATTTGTCTTGTATAATTCTGACCTGCTTACATTGTTTTCTTTGTCACGTTGCCCTCTTTTGATGGTTGACATCTTTGTAGTCCAAACAGTTCACTATTTATATTATTTTCTTTTCTTTCTACACATTTTTTCATTTTTGGTTTTTAATTAGAAGGTTTCACTGTCAGACAGAAACCCAGTATCACACATATAGCTAGTGCAGTGGATATTGGCCATTTGTTCCTTCTCGATTGCTTTGTTTGTGGCCTACTGTGACTATCATAAAGAGGGTCATCCCAAATTCTGGAAAACCTGCGCATTGTCATTGCAAAACACACAAAAGCATCACATTACTTACATGCATATGCATTACACCTAAACAGGAAAAAATCAGTTTCATATTTAGTTAAGTAGTTTTATTCTATGCAATGATCGTCTATTTTTTCACCATTTTGTCAGAGCTGAAAATGCTATATTTTCCAACTTGGCCTAATTGCGCTGCCCTCACTCTTATCGTTTTTGCAGCTCCATTTTTGATATCAATTGGAGCAGACTGCGTCCAAGCAGAAGACATGCACTGTCCAAGTATCTATTGGCATAGCATGGTTAAAGAGCTGCAAAAATCGAAAGAAGATCACGTAGGAGGTAGCATCCAATGCGTCTTCTCGCCTCAAGAAGATATTCAGCTAGCTTGAGAAGGAATGCATACCAGCTAAGTAGGAAGCCATTTCTTTTCGCATCCTACTTTTTGCTGGTGCACATATGGATCACCTGAAAACATCTTCTGGTGATATTTTGGTTTTGACAACACCTTGTTCCTCATGCTGAGCAAGGATCGGTACATAATGAGAAAGGTTCAACACAGGGAAGATTGTACCATGCCCTCAGAAGGGCCCCATTGCAAGATTCAGATTCAAGAACTAACAGCAGATCCAGGAATGTGGTTTAGTTCATCATGAATACACGAATGCTCACATACTATTCTGACTTAAACGAAAGACGAGGGTTTGGGATCTTTTCTATAATCTCCAAGTTAGATTAGAAGCACTGGGCAGTGCCCCTGGAGTTGTCACTCCCTAGAAGTAAATCACCATTCTTTTCTATACTTGTACTCTTGCAAAAGTTACATCTTCTGTTGTTAACTTATGAACAAAAAGGAAATGAAAGAAATACCAGGACTACTGTTTCTTCAGTCGCACACTAGTTTTCTAAAGCAGAAGAGTTCTGGGTAATTGATTTCATGGTTAAGCGCAGTCTGGTATATCATTGGTGTGGTTACATGGGTTGATCTGTTCAATGTAATTTTTGTGCTTTTCGTTGATAAAATGTAATTTTTGTTCTTGCTGTGTTTTGAACGTGAAGACGTGAGGTTGACACGGGTTGCCCAAATCCAGTACCGTCGTTTTGAGACTAATCCAATTTCCTACCAGTAAATGGATCATGCAGGGATGTTGCCTGGAAAGACTCATCAATGGTCTCAAGTCTCTCAAGAAGCACGAACTAACGCCCAATATGAGGTGAACTTCTGCCCTTTTGTGTAACAAGAAGCACCATCCATCGCATAGTTATCACATCATTTACAAACTCGGCCATGCTTGCTCGGTAAGATAATGTGTGAAGCCAGTCTTCATTCCATTGTATATTTTCTCAAGTTAGCGGACTACTAATATAGGAAAGAGAAAATGGCACTTTGCACCATGTAGGATGTAAGTCTTTCACTTTGCACCAGATTTGTTCTATATGTTCACATTGCATATGTCGCTTCGCGGTTGAATGACTTGGGGTAGTCGTCCAACCGTTGGACGACATGTAACACCCCGGCCCATTCCCTGAGCCCAAATGCTACCACCACTCTAAAACCGTACCATTTACATTTATTGCAGCTAGGACCTAGTAGCAATTCCTTTGCTCGACTCAACAACACGATAAGCTTACACGCTCACCGGTGGGCATTGAGGCAACTGAACCCATTTACCAGCTATTAGAAGAAAGACATAGGCCACACAATACGAAGCAATTCTAATAAGACACAATCTTAAAGCTAACTGCCTTGGCCCGACATTAAAGTCTGATCATGACATCTAGAGGTGATATGTGAATTATGGTTGCATGTGGGAATATATATGTGCTACTCTCGTCCATGCATGTCGTTTTCATCATACACCTAAAAAACAACAAAGGAAGGATGAGTCTAAAGATTCAACAAGTACATAATAAAATAGTGACGATAATATAGCAATTCAACAAACCTCATATTTGGAAACTGTAAGACACAATATCTGTAACTGTCAGTAAAACACATATCTGTAAGCTGTAACCATAATATTTGCACCTGTATTATTGTCCCTTGTTTCCTTCGTGCAGTGCAATACACTGCGATGCAACACGATGCAATGCATCTATGACTATAATTTATACTGGCCCCATCCTCTTTCATACGTGGTTCCAAACTCCACTCCTGGGAAGTGCCTACCGAAGAAGGACTTTATCTTCCCACTCCCATAGGATGTCTACCCAAGGTAGGTTCTATGTATGAGTGCAATGCACAATACAACACACTATAATCATGAACATCCAACTTTACTCAAATTCAACTCCCATGAAATGCCTACCGAAGTAGGTTTTTAATATGAGTGCGCTGCACGACGCAGCACTCTTTTAACATTAACAATCAACCATTCACATCTCTCATCACCATACAATCAACATGCAAACAAGGATATCATTTCATAAAAAATACTGTAAGGCTAGGCATGTAAAAGCAAGTACTAGACATTCATCACAATCTACTCTAGGCATGTAAAAGCAAGTACTAGACATTCATCACAATCTACTATTCTACCATGCGCTTGCCTGTTTATCTTTGTGGATGATGCGTGCATGGCGCCAAACCCAAGCCTCCACCTGAACAAGCATCAACCCACCTTAACACATCATAGCAATACATGCACACATACGAACGGCGGCGTTCCTATGTGCAAACCGACACGTGCTACACTTTTTCACTAGATATTGTCCCGCTGTTCCAGGTGCTCAAACGACCGTGTCTTTAAAACCTGAACCTAATATAGCAAATATTCTGGGTTTGGTAACCTACATAACTCTACTCACATATTCTTGTTTACCATAATTTAAATATTACACATCTAAAACTCCAATTTCAGCCCGAAGGCTGAGCTATTCCATACCGGGTAGTATCCGACTTTGACGTCAACTTGCAATTCGAAATGCTAAAAGTGGTATTCCAGCCTTCTATAGAGCTTTAAAAATTACCTCAATCAATTAGTCCATACTAATTAACTCGTACTAATTAATCCATATAAATCATTCATTCTCCTCATAAAAGTGGTGTTCCAACCTTCTATAGAGCTTTAAAAATTACCTCAATCAATTAGTCCATACTAATTAACTCGTACTAATTAATCCATATAAATCATTCATTCTCCTCATGCACTCGGCCAGAGTACCCACTACTACTTACCGACTTTCTAATTATTCACTGAATAATAGTCGGTCACGCATGTACCAACACAACCATTGCTACTACTACAGTATTTCTCACAAACAATACACACTCTCTCTCTCTCTCTCGCTATAAATTAATCAACAATAGCAGCATCAATTTCACCGTCTAAACATCCATTCCAATTATTGACTCCCCTCATTGATCACATACACTAACAAGTGCTTACTCTAATCGGTCACTAATTAGTCCGGTCACTAGTTATCGACTCACTAATCAGTCACTGAACGCTATTCAACAATTCGGCCTCTACATGACTCAATCTTAGTAATCGATATTTTGGCTTCTACGCAAAATGATAAATAAGCGGAGAAATGGTTTCGAGGTGCTACCTTAGCTCTAAATAGCTGGATCGGACCCCCTTCTTCCTTGTCCTGGCCGGATTTTGCAGATCAGGCGTCGGATCAGATTTTCCCCTTCTTTGTTTTCCTTTTTCCTCTTCCTATTCTCTTCTTTATTTTCTTTTTCGGCTGGCCCCTCTTCTCTTTTCTTCACTCGATCGGTCGGGCAGCCTCCTCTTGTTCTCACAGCAGCCTCCTTTCTTACCCATCCTTGTTTCTTCCCCCTTTCCTCTATCATGGCCGCCTCCCTCTATTCCTCTTCCCTCACGGCTGGCTCCATCTCTTCCTCTACACCTCTCACCCACCTGTTGTATCCTATATATATATTGCCCGTTGAGCCTTTTGAATACATACACAATATTCATAACATAGTATCAGAACAAAGTTTAGGGTTAGAGTTTACTGTAGCCGCCGCCGTTGCCTCCTAGCCACCACTCTTCCACATCTGCTGCCCTGAGGAGGAGCCAACTCCGCTCCCGGGGGTGGCCACCGGCACTCGTGCTATCACTTGTGCATCTCCATGGTCGCCTCTACTAGATCTGGCCGCCTCCGGCCTCCTCTGCGCTCCTAACCGCTGACCTGCGCCCATGTTGATGCTCCGTGCCACTTGTCCATGCTAGATCCGACCGCCTCTAGCCCGCGTTGGGGCTACGCGCCACCAGCGCGCACCAGATTCGGATGTATCTGGCCTCGCGCCAGATCCGGCTGCCGCGCCTCCTTCGTGCTAGCCTATCCTGTTTGGCATCAGCACGCTTGTCACCCACCAGTCACCGCTCATCGCCCACCCGGCCACCGCCCGATGCTCGCCCGCTCAGACCCGCGCTCGCTGGCCGTTGCTCGTCGCCCGTGGGCCACCGCCACTCCCAATCTTTCACGGTGGTAGAACAACTAGATATAAGTGGAGCACAAATTACAGGATGCAACTCGCACTAAGATAGATGATTCCACTCCTGTACACACCACAACACACGATCGATAAATAGAGATAAAAAATCAGCAGGTAAATACCTACACCACATTAAGAATTAACACACCAAGATAAAATTCTAGATTGAAATTCACAGTAACACAGTAGAACAAAATGAACCCTAATGCTCAAAGGTCAATATACACACGCGTTTTAATTCATAATGTAAAAGTCTGATTACAAGGGACGCAGGGCATAGCCTTTTATTGGTGACACAATTGACCCAAACCGTGTGGCCATAGGCCAAACACAACGCACACACCTAATGACGTGCAGAAAATAACTAGGTTGGTTTTATGAGAAACCACTAGATTTAGAAAGAACTTAACTAAACCAACTAAAAAAACTAGTAATCTGTCCACTTAAACCTGTAAATAGGTACTCTCCCTCTGCAGGTGGCCCGCACCCAAATGCATGCAGAGATAGGTAAGTGCGTGGCTTAGGTCTTGCACGCGCCAGCCCTAGTCGGTACTTGGCAAAAATTGCAGTGTAAGAAATCTGCCCTGGCTTCCTGTTTTCTTGGGATTTTAACAGATAAACTTTCTATTGTCTGGTAGCCTGAAAAACATATAGGGAACATGCTCCTGATTCGATTGGTTCCCATGCACTAAAAGCTGTTAGGAAACCTGGGCTTGGGCCAGCAACCCTGGGCCACGGTGAGCATCTCATCGAAGACTATAAATAGGGAGTCGTATCGGCATATTTTATACACATGCAATCAGAAATTAATAAAGAAAGATCAGGAGTTCTCTCTACCTCTCTGTGTGATTTTAATTTATTATTCTGTCTTCTGCAATTGATTCGTTTCATTCTAAGCAGAGAAATCGATCGGACTAGTCACCAGCGACGGTTCCTCAACAAAAGCAATCCAACTCGTACTAAAAAAATTAGCACTTGCACTTCTTGGATGTGGTCTTTTAGTGGACGGCCACAACAAAAGAAGTAACCAACGCATGTAGAATACTTTTTGGACTTAGTTTCCTTGTTATCTACAAGATAGTGGTGGGACTTAGTTTCCTTGTTATCTACAAGATAGTGGTGCAACACCTGAACTCTAATTCCGTTGTTAGCTCGCGTATCTTGTCTCCTTCCAAGCTCGCGTATCTTGTCTCCTTCCAAACCTGACTATGCAAATTCTGATCCATGGAACTTATCCCACACGTGTATTTCTTATCCCACACGTGTATTTCTCATATGCATGGACAGCAACTACTTTTGTGGCACAAATACGTACATGTGAACGTAAAATATCATAATTACAAACTGGATTAGTAGGGGATAATTGGGCCGCATCACTTTATACGTCTTAACCTTTCTTTTCTTGATTTGTCTTCGATCACCAGCTCCATGGATTGATCTATCTTTTGCGTATGTTATATTAATTTTCTCATGCAAATTACCTTCGTTTTCCCCATTAGAACTTCCTTATGCCGGTCTCTTAGAAGCCATCCTAAGCTGATCCGTGGCATCGGATCTGCGTGATCTTGGGTTTCTTCAACAAATTAAAGCTACTAGAGGTGATTAAAAAAAGGGCGCAATTAATTAAAAACTCGTAGTAGTATTTCCAGCCTTACATGTGTATGCAATGTTGCAAATTATCCCATTCCAGTTAAGAGGAGATTGCCTTCGTTCTTTACGGCAGTGTGCAAAGAAAGATATGCCCTTCTGTTCATGACCTTTGTCTAAAAATAGGTGGTTCATTGTTTATGCAATCCATGAGAAGGGCTGAAGCTTGCCCAGTTCTTCCTTGCTAGTAGTGTCAGCATGGAGATATTGTTGATAGAATATTAGGTTGGGTGCACCCATCTACGATGCTGCTATGCACAGATAAATATGCTTTCGTTTGTTGCTGCTGTATCCGGTTTTCTTCAGATAACAGTAACATACTGCTGTCATATTATTTAGTTGATGTGTCATTTCAATTGCCTAACGTTGACGCAAACATATTTGTTTCATCAGTCATCACGTCTTTGCTTGATTCCAAAGTTCAGTAAATTCTAAGGGGCTTGTCTTTCATGGAAGATGTTGCAAATGTCCGTCCATATGTGTGCCTGAAAGGTCAAATTTCCTAATTACAATCGCAAAGCATGCCAACCATGCCTAATGCGATCAAACTAGTCATGTTATCATATTAGCAAATATCTGGGGAGTTGCTAAGTTGCTGTTGTTAACGTAGCTAGACAACACACCAAATAACTTCAGAAGTTGTGCGAGGCACCAAGCTGACATGGCTGTCATGCCAGATGACAAAATTTTCTCATTAAGGTTTTCTATTAACATAGCTAGATGAACACCCCAAATAACTAAAGAAGTGATGTGAGGCACCAAGCTGACATGTCTGATGACAAAATGATCTCATTAAGGCTTTTGGTAAGGTCATTACAGCTTAGAACCTTGCTATAGGATTGCCATACCCCCATGCAATTGTTCTTGTAATAATATTTCAGGAATATGAACAAAGAAAATTGAAGTTGCAATATAAATACCCATAAGTATGAATAACGCCATATAGTCTGCACAAAGTAAATTATTTCAAGTTACACTGAATCGGAGCATATATAAGTTCAAACTGTCTTAGTAAGATTCTGTACCAAAATGAAATGTAACATTTTTTTTGAGCTAGTACAACAACATTACTTGTTATGAAATGTGAAAGAAACCTAAAACATCTTAAGTTTGTAAAAAAAACGCATATTCGAGTACATTCTGAGTACAAATAATAACATTTGAGTCAGTTTGAAGGTCACAGTATTTGAGCAGAGCACAGAAAGTTGGTGTCCAGTTACATGGGTACCATCACCAACACTTAAAGAGAACAAACTTTACAACCACCAGTTTATTTCTGACCTGGTATCTACACATGCATAATTGCAGAACAAACTCCGCATTACGGAATATTTCACATAATAAATACAACAGCAGGAGATTTCACATCTACAGCCATCTTTGCCTAGGAGTCCAATCTGGAAGCATGCCGCCAAAAACTCCACAGGAAGGGTTGGTGGATGCCACATAGTCAGTAGGAAGGAGATGATAATGCAAGAAGAGTCTGCTTAGTTGTATTGGATTAATGCACAAAAGGTGGAGAGTGACTCAAATCGCTCCTCCGAAAACAACAGAAGATGCAAATTCCATCCACCGTACAGAAGGAAAAGGAGGAACAACATCCAAAAACTTCTGAAACAGTCAAATCTTTTTGACTTTTTTGTCTCACTGATTGCTTTCTGTTTTTTGCTTTTTAAAGGCAGCTCTGCCACAATTGCTTGGAGTCTCGGTGCTTTTGTGCCAGCCGCAATAAGCATTGGTTTAAGTTCACTAATCTAACACGGGATAGTGGTTTTTTGCATTCAGTAGCTCCTTGTTTGGCAGAGTGGGTCATAGTCATATGCTTCACCAGCCTTAATAAACCGTCCCTTGACCCTCTTTCTCACATCTGCCCTAGCCTTGCGAGAAGCATACCTGATCTTCTTGTCAAATCTGTCAGAAGGGCCAATATATGAAAGATAATCAGCTAGCTAACAAGGAAAATAGGAGATAAAGACCCCTAAAGCCAGCAAATGTGAGCTATAGGCCAGTAGCATGTCAGAAAAATAATATGTTAGAATCCGAAGTCTGACGAATCATAAGAAATGGTTACAAACAATAATTTATATGTGAATCTTCAAAACGGGTACAAGTGACTGCATTTTGCCTACCAAAAGACATGTTTCACATTTGGAGGTTGTTTGGACCTTGGGTAGCAAAGCCAGATTTGGTTAAACTAGTTTTAGATCCTAACCACCTAAGACCTTGTTTAGTTAGATTAGGATAAAACCATGATAACAAGATAACAAAAGCTGGTTTTTCCAAAACTCAAAATGATAGTTTTATGGAAACCAGGTTCTAACTTTTTTCTGCGAAATGCAAAAAAAAAGTACAATAGCTAAATAACGCTTCTAGCCAAACAATGTTTTCACTAAATGCTATCCTAGCTGAATAACAACATAAAATTCATATTGCTAAACTTACCCAAAACGTGTCTTCACCAAATCAATTAAGAAAACATGTGATCCAAAGACCCGCTAAGGATGCTATAAAATGAGTAACCTATTGATTATGCGCTGAAAAATTTGTACAAGCTACTGTTTCTTGTTGAGTTCGTCTATGGTTACAAGTCATTACATTCGTACAAGCAAACGTGCAACAAGATTAGTAAGAAATCACTTACTTTCTTCTCTTCTTCTTCTCCTTGTACCGTGTGATAGCACTGTCTCTGCTAGCTCCAGCAAATGAGCCCTCAGGACCAGGAGGATGCCAAGGAGGCTCACCCGTAAGGAGCATTGATGATAGCCCACAATCTTGGTAGTCTCCAGGACTGCTCTCTCCAGTCAAACCGGAAAAGGAAAGAGAGATACTGGACCTAGCTTGCCTCACAGGAATACAAAGACTGGAATCACCTTTTGCTCTTGGGTTTGACATCCCAGAGTCACCAGATAAAGCATTGCTAGCTGCTGGCTGCATCGGTTTGGGCTGCTGAAAAGCATGAGACATGATACCTATAATAACCACATAATGAAATACAAATGTTGAAAGTTTAATCAACTACAAGCAAAACTAAGTATGATACAACTTCCCAGTGGATGGATTTCAGAACTGACCACATCCAGATGTGTATTGATTACAATTTACAATCCTAGTTGTGATTATTTAATATTTATTGAACATAAAAACCACATACACTAGTTAGGAACTCCCTGGCCTCCAAAATTAGCATGGGAACACTCTGGAATGAGGAAAGGTTTTATACAATTAAATTGACACAGGCTTGCCACTCAAGTGTTAGGATGATCTCCACCCCGGTAGGCCCAACGGCCTACCGGGCCTTGAGCTCGCGCCCTGATCGGGGGCGCCCAACCCTAATGGTTGGTGGGCCCCTGTCACACTGCGCCATATATAAAGGTGGGGGCCGGCGGCTCTTTTAACGAGGTTGAACGGAGCTAGCGCCACCCACCGAAAACCCTAATCCGATCTAGCGAGGGGGCGCAGCCAGTGACGGGAAGCACCACTGCCACGCCGCCCCTGGACAGCGCCGCCACCGGACTTCACCAACGCCGACTCCCGACTCCACCGACTCCATGGCGGACGCCTCTGCACCCGCAGCCAAGACCACGGATGGTTAGTACCCCTCTCTCCCTCTCGGTATCTCTCAAGAACCCGAACTAGAGATGAACCCCGCTAGATCTAACCTAGGAGATCCTAAAGAAAACCTAGATCTAACAATGGTATCAGAGCCCCTAGGCGTAGATCTGAGATGGGGAAAAAGAAAGAAAGAAAAGAGGGAAGAAGAACCCTAACCCTAACCGAACCCTAACCCTAGAAAAGAATAGACCGGATCTTACCGGAGCCGCCGTCGTCGTCGCCGGCGGAAGAAAACCCCGCCGCCGCCTTGCCGGCACGCGGGAAGAACAGCCGCTCGTCGCCACGAGCACGAGCTCCGGGTCGGGTACCGCCAAAGGACCGCTCGACGGCGGCGCGCCCCACTCTCGGGCGGACGCGCGCGCCGGCGAGGGGACCCACGGCGGCGCCGCCGCTCTCTTCCTCTTGTCCGATGGCCCCCCGCGCCCCGTCGGCTTCTTCGCTGCTGCGGCGGCTGAGAGAGAGGAGAGGGAGAGAAATGAGAAGAACGGCTAGGGTTTCGGTCTCTGGCCGGCGCGGGGAGGTTTTTGCTCTCCCGATCCGCTCGCTCCTCCGTCGGATCAATTCGGACGGCTGACGATGGTTGGACCGGCTTTGAGCCCAGGCGGGATCGGGAAATCCCGGCCCAGGCCCAGGTTGTGGCCGGGCGCGGGGGAGGCGCGGCGTCCGCGCGAGCGCGTGAGACGCGCGTGAAGGGCGCGTGGGCGTGTGCGCTCGGCGCCAGAGAGGACGGCCGAGCGGGCCGGCAAGAGGCCGCGGGCGCGCGCGCGCGTGTGGCGCGGCCCCGTGGGCCGCTCGTGCGCGAAGCAGGCCGTGCGCGCTCGGCCGTACGGGCCAGGCCGCCGTGCGCCGTGGGCCGCAGCTGCGCAGGCCGGGCCAAATGGCCGGTTTGCACAGTAAATTGAGAAAAATTGATTTTATTCTTTTTCAGAAGCATTCTTTGATGAATTTTGTTAAGTTTAAGATCAAACTTCAGTGCAATTTTGATCCAAAATCAGAATTTTTTCCGCTGCGAGCTAAAGTTTATTATCTTCTCATTAAATTCGAACCAACGGGAGAATTTAATTTTGAAGAGCAGAAATTTTTAAGTTTTTCTCTAATTTTAATTGGAACCAACGGGAAAATTAAAATTAGAGGAATAGTTACATTTATTTACAGTTCATGTTTATAATTTTGCTATTTTCTGACCAAAGTTGATGATAGCAATATTATAAATTGATTTATTTATGAATGTATGCATTAATTCTATCTTCTGCCCAACGGTGATGTAGAATTAGTGTACAAGAATTTTTGCATGTTTTAATTTTGACCAACGTTAAATCAAGGCATGCAATTATTATATTATTATGTTTCCTCATTTTTCTGATACTGTTTCAGGACTCAACCCAATGGCATACATCTCGCACATCCCGGCACTTGATGGGAACAATTATCGGGTCTGGCGAGAAAAGTATGATTTGGCACTTGCGCTGTCCGAGAATGACTTAGCCCTCACCTCTCCGTGTCCTACTGAGCCAGAGGACCCGGTGAGGGCAGAAAATGAGACTGATGCTGATTTCACTGCCCGAAAGCGTGATCATGCAGAAGTCAGAATGAAATATGATCTTGAGAAAAAGAAATGGGACATCTCGAATCGCAAGTGCCTGATGGTGGCTAAGGCCACCATTGCAGATCCAATAAGGGGATCCATCCCAGACTGTGACACTGCCACAGAGTATCTACAGAAAGTGAAGAATCAGTTTACTGGGTCTTCAAAGGCCACAGCAAGCACGCTGATTAAGAAACTAGTGAATGAAAGATACTCTAGTGGTGGAATAAGAGAACACATATTAAAGATGAGCACTACGGCAGCTAAGCTAAATTCCATGGATATGGGGCTCAAGGATGAGTTTCTAATCCATTTGATTTTTGCTTCTCTGCCAAAAGAATTTGACACTTTTGTTGTTAATTACAACATGCAGCCCGACAAATGGGATATAGAAAAGCTCATTGCAATGTGTGTGCAAGAAGAGGAGAGGCTTAAAACCTCACAGGGTGACTTTGCAAACCTTGTGAAGAACAACAAAAGAAAGAACTTTAATGCCAAACCACAAGGGAAACCTCAGTGGGATAGTAACTCCTCTTCTAAGTCACAGGGAAAGGTTCCCCAGTTTCATAAGCCCAACCAATTTACAGTAGACAAAGACACCTGTAAATTTTGTAAGAAGAAGGCGGGGCACTATCAGAGGGATTGCCCAGGGTTTCCTGAAGCATCTGTTGAAGAATGGTAAGGATGTCATTACATTTATAGATGAATCCTTGTATTTAAGTTATGAAAAATCTACTTGGTGGATTGACTCAGGTGCAACTGTTCATGTTGCCAATTCATTACAGGGATTCCATACGAGGAGGACCCTACAAAGAGGAGAAAGAACAATTAAAGTTGCGAATGGAATTGAAGCCGAAGTCGAGGCCATTGGAGATCTCTCTTTAGAATTTCATGATGGTTTTGTACTTAGGCTTTCAGACGTTCTTTATGTACCCTCTTTGCGCAGAAACTTAATAAGTGTGTCGAAATTAGATGATGATGGTTATGATTGCCATTTTGGTGATGGCAAATGCAGACTTGTGTTTAATAATAAATGTGTTGGTCTTGCCTTCCGACAAGACAAGCTTTATTTATTATCACTTTCTGAGAATGTGAATCATGTAACCATTGAGAATGAGAATACCTCTTCGTCTATGAATGAAAGAAAAAAGCGGAAGATAAATCATGATGCATCGTCGAAATTATGGATTGTCGTTTAGGCCATATTTCGAGGGGGAGAATAGAACGATTGATTAAGAAAACACTTCTTCCGCCATTAGAATTTTCAGATTTAGAACAATGTATTGATTGCATAAAAGGAAAATATGTTAAGAAAATAAAGAAAGACGCCAAACGAAGTGCAGGAATTTTAGAAATAATTCACACAGATATCTGTGGTCCATTTCCTGTGATAAGTGTGGATGGTTATGATTCATTTATAACATTCACAGATGACTATTCGCGTTATGGCTACATTTATCCAATTAAAGAAAGATCAGAAGCATTGGATAAATTTAAGATATTTAAGGCTGAAGTAGAAAATCAGCACAATTTAAAAATTAAGATAGTAAGATCCGACCGTGGGGGGGGAGTACTACGGTCGGCACACCCCGTATGGCCAAGTTCCTGGACCTTTTGCAAGGTTCTTACAGGAAAATGGCATAGTTGCCCAGTACTCTACACCGGGCGAACCTCAGCAGAATGGAGTGGCTGAAAGACGCAACCGTACCTTAATGGATATGGTGAGAAGTATGATAAGTTACTCCACGCTACCGATAAGTTTATGGATGGAGGCGTTAAAAACCGCCATTCATATTCTTAATCGAGTACCAAGCAAGTCGGTACCCAAAACACCGTATGAGTTGTGGACGGGAAGAGAACCCTCACTTAACTATTTACGTGTGTGGGGTTGTCCTGCTGAGGCTAAAGTTTTTAACCCAAACATAGGGAAGCTAGATCCCAAGACAGTCAGCTGCCATTTTATTGGCTATCCAGAAAAATCGAAGGGTTATCGCTTCTATTGTCCTGACAGACATACGAAGTTTGTAGAAACAAGACATGCTGTCTTCTTGGAGGATGAGATGATCAGGGGGAGCAGAGTAGCGCGAGAAATTAACCTAGAGGAAAAGCGGGTACATGTGCCCACCCCGATGGTTCAGGAACCATTTTTCACGCTACCTGTTGTTGCTACACCAACAGTGCCAGACACTGTAGTGACAGCACCTGTTGTCAGTTCTCCTGTGGGAACGATGAGTGAACATGAGGAACCTGTCCTTCAGGATCCCATAGAACCCATTGTCACCCAAGAGGAAGAACAACAACAGCCTCACACAGAACAAGCGTCAACTGGCGAGGGACTCAGAAGGTCTCAAAGAGCCAGAAGATCAGCTATCCCTAATGATTACGAAGTCTATGAAACTGAGGAATTTGAAATGGAGGGTGATCCCACCTCTTTTGAAGAAGCCATGAGAAGCGCTCATTCATCTAAGTGGCTTGAAGCTATGCAGGATGAAATGAAGTCAATGAGCACCAACGGTGTTTGGGACTTAGAAACTATTCCTAAAGGAGCCAAGACAGTAGGCTGCAAATGGGTCTACAAAATAAAACATGACTCTAGAGGGAATATAGAAAGATTTAAAGCGCGACTTGTGGCAAAGGGCTTTACGCAAAGAGAAGGCATAGACTACAATGAGACATTTTCTCCAGTCTCGTGTAAAGATTCTTTTAGAATAATAATGGCACTTGTAGCTCATTATGATTTAGAATTACATCAGATGGATGTAAAGACGGCGTTCCTAAATGGGGATTTGGAGGAAAATGTTTACATGGCACAACCGAAAGGTTTTGTTGTGGAAGGAAAAGAACGTATGGGATGCCGCCTGAAGAAATCCATTTACGGATTAAAACAAGCATCAAGGCAGTGGTACTTGAAATTTGATAGTACAATAAGAAGTTTTGGGTTTAAGGAGAATGTAGAGGACAATTGCGTGTATGCAAAGTTTAAGAATGGGAAATACATTTTCCTAATCCTGTATGTGGATGACATCTTACTTGCTAGTAGTGATGTTAGCCTATTACAAGAGACCAAGAAGTTCTTGTCCTCGAATTTTGATATGAAGGATCTTGGTGAAGCTTCGTTCGTTCTGGGAATAGAGATTTACCGAGATAGAACTAAGGGGGTTTTAGGTTTATCTCAAAAGGCATACTTAGAAAAGGTTCTAAAGAAATATAGTATGCAAAATTGTAAGCCTTCACCTGCTCCTATAGTCAAGGGCGACAGATATGGGGAATTTCAATGCCCCAGGAACCAATATGAGATCGATCAAATGAAAGTGGTTCCATATGCTTCAGCTGTCGGAAGCTTACAGTATGCTCAAGTGTGTACGCGCCCTGACTTAGCGTTTGTCACCGGGTTACTTGGCAGATTCCAGAGCAATCCTGGAATAGAACATTGGAAATTAGTAAAGAAAGTCTTGCGTTATTTGCAAGGAACAAAAGGCCTCATGATGACATACAGAAGATCAGATTCACTCCATATAGTGGGGTATACAGATTCTGATTATGCGGGAGATGATAGAAAGTCGACATCCGGATATGTATTCACTCTCGCAAGAGGAGCTATATCGTGGAAAAGCTCAAAACAAACCGTCACTACATCATCCACAATGTATGCCGAGTTTGTAGCATGTTATGAGGCCACGGGGCAGGTGAATTGGCTAAAGAAATTCATACCCGGGTTGAAAGTGGTAGATGACATACATAAGCCACTAAAGTTATACTGCGATAATGAACCAGCAGTATGTTATGCTCACAACAATAAGTCAAGTGGTGCTGCCAAACACATTGACATAAAGTATTATGTTGTGAAAGATAAAGTCCGGGATCATATAATCAGTCTTGAGCATATAAGGACAGAAAAGATGCTCGCGGATCCGCTCACAAAAGGCTTACCACCCAATGTGTTCAGAGAACATTTAGCCGGCATGGGTTTACGGGAAAGCCTATGATTCCTGGACAATAAGGGCCCAGTTGAGAGTTCATTTCAAAACAGAGAAGTACATTGTGGCTGTTGAATCTAATGGCATAAGACTGTGACGATGAGGCACGCTCTATGCACTGATCTGTGAAGGAATGAGAAAAACAATGAGTGATAAGTATAGAGTTCAGAATATAAGTTGAGATCAAGGGGGAGAATGTTAGGATGATCTCCACCCCGGTAGGCCCAACGGCCTACCGGGCCTTGAGCTCGCGCCCTGATCGGGGGCGCCCAACCCTAATGGTTGGTGGGCCCCTGTCACACTGCGCCATATATAAAGGTGGGGGCCGGCGGCTCTTTTAACGAGGTTGAACGGAGCTAGCGCCACCCACCGAAAACCC
Source organism: Dendrocalamus latiflorus (assembly GCA_017311315.1). Taxonomy (NCBI): domain Eukaryota; kingdom Viridiplantae; phylum Streptophyta; class Magnoliopsida; order Poales; family Poaceae; genus Dendrocalamus; species Dendrocalamus latiflorus. Next base: position 25,293,637 of record CM029631.1, read on the forward strand.
TAATCCGATCTAGCGAGGGGGCGCAGCCAGTGACGGGAAGCACCACTGCCACGCCGCCCCTGGACAGCGCCGCCACCGGACTTCACCAACGCCGACTCCCGACTCCACCGACTCCATGGCGGACGCCTCTGCACCCGCAGCCAAGACCACGGATGGTTAGTACCCCTCTCTCCCTCTCGGTATCTCTCAAGAACCCGAACTAGAGATGAACCCCGCTAGATCTAACCTAGGAGATCCTAAAGAAAACCTAGATCTAACATCAAGGACTCAAAAAGTCTCAAACAGCAAGAGGACAAAAGTATTCCTACTTTTTTTCACTTCAGAAGGCATGCTTGTTCTCAACAGTTTATCAACCATACACTAGTTAGGCACATGAATGTGAAAAACTATAACAGATTTAAAAAAAAACAAATGACAGCAAACTACAAACCTCATCAGAGTTCCCAGCAGGCACTTCTTTCATTTCAAAGTAACTGTCGATCCCAGCATCATCAAAGAGTTGCTCTGTTTGAATACGAGAGGTACCAAATAGTTCTTCATAATTTTCAAAACTCAGGTCAACATCATCCACACAGAAATCTTCATATATGCTGTCCTTGCTGAACATATCTTTGTCTGGTGTATAGGGCACCTGCACAAGGAAACCCTAAGCACACATTAGTGATTAGTGACAGATTAATATTTGAAGAAGCATGGTGCAGTGCGAGTCTGAAGAAAAAGGGCCTACAGATTTTGCATATGATGTACACAGAAAGAAACATATGAGAGAAGATCAAATTAAGTCCTTTGTCAGCACATCTGTGATGTTCCCTCTTAATTCTTGCTGTGCCAAAAAGAAGGCAGAATGGGGATAGCATAGGAACCCACCAAGAAGTGCTTAGGTAAGATTTTTTAGCATCCAAGCTTGATTCCAATGTGGATGCTACATCATCAAAATAATACAAATATAGAAAAGAAATGGTGCCAAATTTTACTTGATGTAAGGATAGGCATATGTGAGTTATTTAAATCTGCATGAAGTTACACAAGCAAGCCTAACCTTCTCAGTGAGACTACCAGTTCCATAACAAATTTGTGTAATATGCACAGTTTTCCCATCCTATGGCTTGTGTTATTATTCATTTTTCATCTATTAATCTCTGATCGAAGTGCACCCAGATTTCAACAAGGTTCATTTAATAAAAAATCCATTCACACACAATAAGCGTGCAGAAAACAGATCGCACAAAAAGAAATAAACTTAATAACATATGGTAGTGTAAGCAAATGATAATTGTCAACTGTAGGGAGGAAAGCTGTTGGTTATCTTACATCCATGGCACATGGGGAATAGCATATGCAGCAGCAGAGGTGAATTACTAATTCTACATATGGAGGGATATGTGAAAGCCTCATAGCACCTTAGCTGTTGTCGAATCCACGGATCCAGCTGTCTGATCAGTAACAAGTGGAAGGAGATTCACACCAGCTTCAGAAGATAAGCCTATCAAAGAATTATGCTTGTCACCAGTGTCAAGAACACTAAGTGTTGCGCTAGCTATATCTAACAAACTGTTGTCCCCTGCTGCATTGTCTTGATTACTGACACCACTGTCACTGATGCTCATCATGCTTATTCCTTGCTCGCAATTTGGCTCAGGAGCTACATTAGGGATATCCAAAATGAACGACCAGATTCTTGAAAGTTCTGCAGATGATGGGCACCCTGAGTAGCAGTTTACGGTTTGCCTTTTGTGTCCAGCAGCTGAGGATCCAGCACTATGCACATTCCATTCACAATTTTGGCAAAGTGAGGTGTTCTCTACTAGGCAGCGGACCATGGCAGGCTGTGAAGCACACCGATCACACAGTAGGGTCCTTGTATGGCGCCGTGAAAGAGCATTAGCTGAATGCACATTGCGATCGCATGACAAGCACAAGGATGCTGCATCTGATCTGCAGTAAACCATGGACCTCTGCTTCCCACAGAAATCACAGAGAGCACCCATGATTTATGTTGTTGGCAAAATTTAAGCCAGCTTTAGGAGCTTTTATGTGGCCAACAAACCCTTCTTCACAATATTGCTGGATCAATCAAATTTACAAGAAACCTGAGCAGCATTGACAAGCAGTTATTAAAAAAATTGCTAATACGTCTCTTTAGGATCGAAATAAGAATAACATCATAAACTACTTCCTGGACATTTAATGGTGTGTACATGACACCGACAACACGACAGAAATTTTGCCGCTTGCAGTTACTATGACAAAGGCACCCACCCACACAGGAGCCACATTTTTTTATTCAAACCAATTTGCTTAAAACATGTAGAAACAAGCATGTTCCACCCACCAACACCTTGCATCAGCTAGTAATAATATAAAATCAGGGATAATATAGATTTATTTCCTAAGTGAGACAAATTGCCGCCATCTACATTAAGACAATTTTAGGTTTCCATGGACTCATCAATCCGTGGCCTCCGCCCCAATTTGCCGACCAGGGCATAAAGAACAAGAAATCCCACTAAAAAATTACAGGCAACTAGTCTTGGAATCTTCTGCTCTCGGTACATATTATAATTCCATCTCGCCAATCATTGCTTGCAAGTATATATCCCCCGAGGTCACTAGGTACTGCGATTCCTAGAAGAGATAATGTGCGCGAAATGGGAGCCAACCACCACAAGACACCAAAATAACTCCATTTCGAGTCAACCATAACATTGGTTTTATTAGAAAAATCTATTCTATCTCAACTTTTCCAAGCAACGAAGGACAACATGCAGTGCGCAACACCATAATAGGGGGGGAAATAATATCAAACAGAAGTGATTGGACTAATGATATAAGCAAACATAGACCGCACAATGCTAATTTTTATTGGGGTGAAACTATTCTCAAACAGTAGAATTTTTTTTTTCTGGCAAAACCATAAAAGGGTCGATTTGTATTATCAAATCCTAACATCGTTGAGAGCCCAAAAGGGAAAGGAAATGGAAAAAAAAAGTCATGGACTTATTTGTGCACCTTCCAAAAAATTGGAGTTATTTGTGCAAACAAAGTGGTAAAGAAGCTTTATTTATATTCCTCGCAAAAAAAATGTTTATAGAAGTTCTATTTTTAATGAAAATCAAATATTTTCAGGAAGCGTGCACACATGTATCCATGACAACAAAAAAAGTTATTAACTATCGACCTTCTTAAAAGCGGCAAATCACCTCTTTTGCACCTAAGCACGCTATGCCTGAATAAAGCTAGAGAAACAAAGATTTTGACAACTCATACAAGCAAGCAAGAAAGAATTTATTTTATTAAAACCCTGAAAAAAAAGTTATGTTACAGCATTCAAGTTTTCCGCCTGCAGATACAAAAACATGATGCTCGCATGTATTCAGAAGAAATCATTTTACGCATGTGTTACTAAAAATAAAGGGAAGATTTGGGGGGAAATCGAAATTACACTAGAGGAACAAGGCTATTGTAGTGTGTAGAACAGTCAATTTTTAAACCCTTGAACCGCACATCTGTAGTCACAGACTCAACCAAATCCCACTTCCAAACCCAAACCAAATCAGAACCAAAAACCGAAACTAAGCTCAAATCAACCAAATCCCACTTCCAAACCCAAACCAAATCAGAACCAAAAACCGAAACTAAGCTCAAATCGAAGCCAGGTGCATAAGCAACAACGCAAGAGACAGCAAACGTTCAATAAAAATCAAAGACAACCAATTTTTTTTAAAAAAAAAGAATCCCAAATTCTCCGTAAAAAATCAAAGAAGAGCCCAAATCGAACAATCGGAGCCACCAAATCCCAACCAAATCAAACCTCCAAGTCCAAACCCGATGCAAATCCAACCCGAGGCAACCACCAAACGCAAACCCACGGAACCCATCAGATGCGCCGCTCGTGGTGTCACCAAATCCAAACAGAAAACACCTAGAGAGGAGACGACAGGAGAGGTATCACGCACCGGAACGAATGATCCGCAGCCCCTCAGATCCACCCGTGCCGAGCGGCCGGCTCGAGAAGCCTCCGCCCCGAACCCCAGCGGGGAGCAGCCAGCCGGAGAGATCAATCCAGAAGCCTCTAGTAGAAAGGAGCCAGCCCCGAACCCCAATAAAAAAAAACTTTTCTAGAGAGAGAGAGAGCGCGCGCGCCGAGGAGAGAGAGGGAGAGGGGAAGCTAGAACAAGAGAGAGAGAGAGAGAGATGCAGCACAGAGAGAAGGGAAGAACAGCTCGCTTTTACGCTTTTAAGAGGGAGCAGGGGCGAGGCGGTGGGGCCCACCGGCCTACGTGGCACAAGGATAAAGGCAAAAGGGTATCTCCTCCCCACGCTCGCTTTTACGCTTTTCCGGGGGCAGGACGGTCACTCGCGCAGAGGATAAGGGAGCCGCACCCGCCTCGGGTCGCTCGGTTCTGGAAAGCGCGGCGCCCGCTACGCCCGCCCGACTGTTCCACTCACTGACAGGTGGGTCTGGTCTGAGATGGGACCGTGCTTTCAGCGATGTGCGATGGGCTCGCTGGGGTGTGGCGGACTGGGGTGGCGGCGCTACTGCGCGAAAAGTTGCGCTGCGCCTGCCAGCTTGACTTGTCCGCGCGGCAGCCCACGGTGCGCACGGGCTGGGGCGCTGGCGGGTGGGCCCGGGGTGTACCAACGAACAGTGGCGTCCTGCGGCCCTACATGTTTCGGGTGGCTTTATCATGGGACTCTGGGTTGCGCGCGTGCGAGGCTGGAAATGGGATATTCCGTCAGCAGCAGCACACAGATCTCGCGTGAGTTGGCACCGTACGTGGGTGTTTAAATATTGAAGCCCCGCTTGAACCCATAAAATTTTTATGTAAGACCGATGCCTCTGTGAATAAAAAAATTATATTATATTAATACCTTAAGTTGATATGGTTAAAATCGATTGTCCGATCCACGTGCTCGGCCGTGTCTTTATCTCCATATCCTAGGCTCTGTTGTGTACTCAATAGAGTTTTTATTTTTTTTTCTTGTTAGAGAATTTTTATAGCGATGAAATTTATATTTTTAGTAGATTATTTTTTTTTCTGTTTTTGTTACTGTGCGTTTGGTTGGAGGGATGTGGTGGGATGGAATGGTCCAAAGTGGGATAAGTCTGTGCAAATTTAGAGAATATTCTTCTTAGATGCTGGACCATGTGGTTCCACTTTTTTGTGGAACTATCTCATCCCATCCCCATCCCATCCCATCCCTCCAACCAAACACATCCTTAGAGATTTTATGTGAATGTGCAAGGAGGAGTTAGGGGAGGCAATAAAGATTTGTGATTTTTTTCGTATGGAATCTTTAGTTGTAAATGGGTCTGGTATATAGGAAGTTTGTTATCTAAACATCTTTATTACAAATGGATAAAATATGACTCAGCGTTTGCTTCAGTGAACTTATCTATTTAAACTATAGCTAGGAATCGTAAATTGCATATATGCCTCCTACATGTGGTTAACAGTTCTTGCGAACAAATTAAGCATATATATATACTATTTGATCCTCTTTGTATACTTGTATGCATTTATTCCAGAGCTTCTCGCTCCTAGCATATTCGGTACTCGGCAATGAGAGAGGAAAATAAAATTGGTTTTTGTGCTGTCTAGATGCTGCAACATATTAGGTGCCTTTTTTTGTTGTGACTGATAGTTTTTAATCTTACGTCCCGCTTATTTTGACTTGATCTTCTGGCTTATTTTTCACTATTCATAAAATTTATATTTTTCTGAACTTTTGGTTTTTTAGTTTTTTACTGTTTCTTTTTTCCCGTATTCGTTTGCATTGTTCGTGATAAGCTAACATATATTTTCTATTTTTTAATTTTTTTAATTTTAATTACGCCAAATAAGCCACCTTCAGTTACAGTGTAATTTCAGTTAGCTATAGTGCAATTTCAGCTCTAAGCCACTATTTTTCAGCCCAACCGAGTGGGGTCTTAGTGTAAGCGTTTGTGCGAACGAATTGAACGCTGATAAACTGTTTCAAAAATACTGTCTCGAGAAGCCACTTTGAAATAACAGTAGAGAAGTCGTCCCTTTTATTTATTCGAAAAAACTATAAACCAAAAAGAATGGGGTCATCATCTATTTCAAATTTGCTACTCGTATTTGATCACATGATCTGGCAGTTTTTTCAATAATTCATCCACTGTATTATTGCGATGGTAATAATTCAATCGCAAGGAGTAAAAGATAATTTTAGGCGCAATTGGTCTCAAAACTCAAAAAAATAATTATGTTTGCAATTTTGCCACCATGCATGTTTATCCATCCAAAGGAAACCGACATATCATTTTGCCCTGCTAGGCAGCCAGCTTGAGGAGATAAGGAGTACGTGTGGCATCGATGATCGATCGTGGCTTGAGCTGTACGGGACCAAGTACCTTTCCAGGAGTAAAAGGCTCCATCATTGCAGATGTAGACATCAAAATGGAGCTACTGCTCCTCGTTTCTTTGAGTGATGCTTTAAGATCTAATTTATATTGGCTTTTGTTTTTTTACTCCTATTCAGAATAATTAAAAAATTGCTAAAAACTAATATAAACATCTAGTTTCTCGAAACGGTCTCTTCACTACTCTCACCACTGTCTCGCTACAAGGATAAGACAAGAATCATGGGTGTATCACACACCCTACTCCTCTCGCTCATGTGTATGCATCTTTTCCTCACTTTTTTACTGTTTGCCCCTCTTTCTAAAAGCCATTTTTCAGCTATTAATATTTATTTTCAACCGCTTCTAAAAGCTACATAAAAAAGCTATTAGCAAAACCAGTATGAACACACCCTCCCACTCCAAGAGGTTTCAATTTCTGGTTTTCAGCTTCTAGAAGCCACTTAGAATGTTTCGGTTTTTTGCTTTCATTTTTTTGGGTTTTTTTTAGCTTTTTTCTGTTTTTCTTTGTGATATCCATGGAGATATAACGGTATTTTCATTCTTTTCTCATTTTTCTTTATTTTTCCTTAATTCAATGACTTAAAAAAGCTAACAATCGCTGCAATATAATTTTAGTTAAAAACTAGACATCGCAGCCAGAAACTGTAGCCACAAGCCGACTAGAGCGGCCCATAAGCTAAGTTTTAAGTATGTTATCTTGCAAAAGAATTAGCGCATGATTTCAAATGACTTTGAAAACCCTTTTGCACGGGCTGAATCATACTTGCCACGCCTATCTTTTGTTGACAAAATTCGGCGGACAAGCGATTCGCCAAACAGGATCAGTGGACTGTACATGTACCGAACAGCTAAATCGTTGGAACGATATTTATTGTATAGATTTAACCAAATTATCAACGCAAACCTTTCGTTTCGAATATACTTCCTCGGCTTTAAAATTTTGTCGCTGGAATCAAAATCAGAAAAAGTTCATCCTATCCTTTTTTTTTTCTGTCGAGGAAAGGTTCACTTGATTTAGTGCTGGACTGCTGGATATCTACTTATCTAGGAGGACAGATGTCGTTGCAGAACCCTAATCCAGCTGGGGTATACTCGACACTATACGGCCTTTTTTTGAATTTATTTTCACAAATGGATCTAACCCAAAATTATTTTCACAAATAGCTTTTTTTAGCGCCGCTGGGCCGGTGGAAAAAAAAAGCTCGTTAGTGGGGCTCGTTGACTCGGTTCAAAATTATTTCAATTATACTTGTTAATTGGTTAAACATTAAAATGAGTTGATTTCAAATGAATTTGAATTTTGCTCTAGCTCGGCTCGGCTCGTTAGCTCGTTTCTAAAAATACTTTTAAATTATACGTAAAATGATAATAAATCAAACTATGTTAATTTTAGAGAAAAAAAACTTGATAAGACGAGAAGTTGACTCGACATCCTCCCTTAGCTGAGGGTAAACTGGTCATCGCTAATAGGGGCCACGTCAGCCCATGATCCAGAGTGGGAGCTGCACTGCCTCCGCGCCATTGCATTTGGCGCGAAGTTTGTTGCGAGCCGTCCGGCTAATGCCACGGCGTCTGTTCTTTTGGTAGCGCTGCACAGGTTGCTTTCCACTTCTCCTTGCTCGTCTCCTTTCTTGACACATGCCGAACTCAACTGATGGCTTGCCCTTTACCCATTTCATCAATTGCATTCGCTACCACTGGATGACATGTGGGCCAGCCATGCGTGAGCTTTTTGGCCATGCATCCTCGATTCCTCATGCGGCATCCATGCAACTTAACGATCTGGCCCGCTCTTTTCGACTTCGATTTTTGACTTATTTTTCACTATTTCTAAATTTTTAGATTTTTTTGAGCTTTTTTACTGCTTCTTTTTTCGTATTCATTTGTATTACACATGATGGACTAACCAAACACCACCTAATATTCTGGCCAGCATGTCACCAACTAAATTCCCATTCATTCTTGGTTTTAGGAAAACATTCTTATCTCTTGTTTGGTTTGCAGTGTCAGAAATCTACACCTATATGGATTATGGAGTACGGATAATGCATGTGTGGCCGCTACATCATATGCTTATGACGTATGCATAATTACACACGTGACCCAAGCCAGCGCAGGGAAGGGAGGCTCCGGCCAACACCTCGGCCCTGCATGGGTACTACTCAAAAATAACTTTACAGGACATACCGTGACATGACAAACTTTATCTCTCTACCCACTACGTCAGTACGTGATAGAGAATTTTCAAGCTGCTCAATATTGTAAGAATAGAACATGCAAGATATTATGCTAAAAATATCATCACAGACAGACGGTTTGAAATATCACATATGATTTTATAAGCTATCTAAGTTTATAGGTCAGTAATGATATGAGGTCATCATTAACGGTTTTCGAACCATCTGTGATACGTACTATCAACTCATAATCGTCTGTGATAGTTGACTTTCACATACAGTTTTTAGTAGAAACCATTTATGATATCTCATATATTACAGACGGTTTCGACTAAAACCGTCTGTGATATTCTTTTGTATTCCTAAATCTATTACTGTTTGTTGGTTAGCCTCAGGAAATGCTAGTTATGCCCTCTGAAACAAGTAGAAACACATTTTACAAGCAGATATGTATACATCCAATTCGCATTTATTTCAGAAACACAAACATCCATTTCACAAGTGAATCACAGTGAACAAGATTAAACAACCTAGTGAACAAAGTGAATCACAGAGGACAACCATCAATGACAAAATAAATCATTTGTACAGAGGGTATGGCAAAGATCTACACGAACCCGAAACCCTAGCTAGCCATCCATATATTTCGTAATTTTAGATCTAAGCATCAAGGAAGAGATGGGAGGAGATCGAATAGGGGATATCACCCGCAATGAAGGAAGGGGCGGCGGTAGCATCACCTTTGTGTCACGACGGTGATACTGCACAAGACACTCTTACGACACTTACGACAAAAGTGTCTTGTACAGTGAACCGTGGCGTGGCAACCGGAGGCGGAGGAGCTAACGGCGGTAGTCGGCATCTCGAGGGGAGGAAGTAGAAATAAGGAGTGGATGAACTAGGAGTAGCTCCTCCACTCATGTGTTCCTGGAGTGAATGGACAGGTGAAATCGAAATTCTAGGGGAGATGCCACGAATCGGTGTCGTGGTATTATCATAGATGATTCTAGTAAAAAATCGTCTATAATAATGGCACATATTAGAGACGGTTTGGTATATGAACCATCTGTGATAATGGCATATATCAGAGACGGTTTGGTATATAAATCGCCTATAATAATGGCATATATCAGAGGCGGTTTGGTATACAAACCATCTATTAATATTCCAATGCAGAAATTTTTTAACGAATAATCCATTTTTATTCGAAATTACAGAAATATACCTGCAACAAATTTTTTTACAAAAATAGGCTCCAGTCGCTCCCCCATTGAGCGACTAGAGGTAATCGTCCAACCACAGCGTGACACCTAGGCAGTTTGGTAACGGTTGGGCGAGTTATTGCTATCGCCCAACCGTTGAGCGACTGACATGCAGTCGCTATACTGTTGGGCGACAGCGATTCCTGTCGCCCAACGGCTGGGCGACAACAACGGGTTAAAAGCAGCGGCAAGCCCGGCCGTGGCTGCGCTGTTCAGTGCTCGCTCATCCGTTCGGCGACACGAGAGAGGAGCGGAGAAAGAAGGGAAAGGAGAGAAGAGGAGGAGAAAGGAGAGAGGAGGAGGAGAAAGGAGGAGAAGAAAAGGAGGGGAAAAAGAGGAGAGCGTGGGATCTTCAAATTAAGGTATTTTTTGAAAGTTTTTTTTTAGTATATTTAGTATAGAAATTTTTATTATAGAATTCTATTGTGTAGAAATTTTAGTAAAATTGTAGTATAGAAAATTTAGTACAATTTTTAGTATAGAATTTTGTAGTATAGCAATTTTATTGTAGAAATTTTACTGCAATTTTAATATAGAAAATTTAGTATAGATAATTTTAGTATAGAAATTTTAGTACAATTTTTAGTATAGAATTTTGTAGTATACAAAATTTTAGTGTAGAAATTTTAGTACAATTTTTAGTATATAAATTTTAGTACAATTTGTAGTATAGAAAATTTAGTATAGAATTTTGTACGATAGCAATTTTAGTATAGACATTTTAGTACAATTTTTAGTATATAGAAAATTTAGTATACAATTTTGTACTATACCAATTTTAGTATAGACATTTTAGTACAATTTTTAGTATAGAAAATTTAGTATAGAATTTTGTACTATACCAATTTTAGTATAGACATTTTAGTACAATTTGTAGTATAGAAAATTTAGTATAGAATTTTGTACTATAGCAATTTTAGTATAGACATTTTAGTACAATTTGTAGTATAGAAAATTTAGTATAGAATTTTGTACTATAGCAATTTTAGTATAGACATTTTGTACAATTTTTAGTATATAAAATTTAGTATAGAATTTTGTACTATACCAATTTTAGTATAGACATTTTAGTACAATTTTTAGTATAGAAAATTTAGTATAGAATTTTGTACTATACCAATTTTAGTATAGACATTTTAGTACAATTTTTAGTATAGAAATTTCAGTACAATTTTTAGTATAGAAAATTTAGTATAGAATTTTGTAGTATAGCAATTTTAGAATAGACATTTTAGTACAATTTTTAGTATAGAATTTTTAGTGTATAAAATTTTAGTATAGAAATTTTAGTACAATTTTTAGTATAGAAAATTCAGTATAGAAAATTTGTAATGTAGATCTAGCTAGACAAAGTTAAATATTTGTTATACTAAATTTATTAAACATGTAATTTTACAAAAGTAACAACAAGCGTATGAAATCTGCATGCAGGTATGGCGCGTGACTGGCAGTATCCCCTGTTGGACGAGCACGTGGATCGCATGCATCGCGCTTCCCATCGTGTGCCGCCACCGGGGAGCGCGGACGAGCCGGTTGAGGTGGGAGTGGTCTGGACGCGCACAATAGAAAGGGAGTGAAACGCGGCACGGAGTGGACGGTGAAGATGCAGGCGTGGGTTGCTTAGTGGGACGATGCCCTTGACGATGTGGTTGACGAGGACCGCCCCTACGACAGCACGGAGTACACAGAGTACCTGCGGTGGTACCAGACACGCACACGTACGAGGCTAGTACATGTGGTAGACCCGCCCCCCCCCCCCCCCCCCCCCCGCACACCTCCCCGCTCCGACAGACACGTATCCCGCGTACCTGGCGCGGGATATGCACATCGCGGTATGTTACATGTATTTTCGAACATTCACTACTGGCAATGCTACCTTGGATAATTAACCATTTATATCTTTTCCTTCAGTCTGACGTGGGTCTTTCTATCGTCACGGAGGCCGAGAGTATGCTACACAGGCTCGCCGTAGGTGCCGAGGTGGGCCACGAGGAGCACATCAGCGCGTACCGTCGTTTCAAGGATTGGGGTACACGTGTCGTGCAAGCACACGGACGGCTCGGTCACCGGTTCCGCCCCGACCGGCGTGGCAGTACTCTGCAGGCTCTACGTGGGCATGTCCTCCGGCACCTCACCCGGACGAGGCTAGAGGATCTGCCTGGGCTCGTACACCGCCAAGCCAGTTGTTCTCGCGTCCTCCGTACATCCCTGGTTTACCCACACAAGGGATGCACTCGACATATGCCCCTTCTCCAGGCGCGATGACCTTCGCTGAGGGTACGTATTGTACGATCTCCGTTTTATCGTAATGTTTGACATCTGAAACTAACGATATTACTTTTGCAGGCCATTTCCAGTCCCGGCACGGCCCCACCGCGAGCCCGGACGATGTGGACCAGTACTTCTCTGAGTGGGTCAGGCAGCAGTCTGGGTCTACACCTCCTGACATAGCACCAGAGGTTCTCTCCGGCAGTGCCCTCCCCGGTGCACCGGAGGGCACACAGCCAGAGATGCAGCTGACTCCACCAGCTCAGAGGCGGGTGCGACACGCTCTTGATCGTTTCACGTTCTCGGAGCGTCGTAACCCGTTACAGCGGAGGACGGCCAAGCGGGGCCATATGGGAGGACACGGGCGTGGAGACGGGGCAGGGCAGGGTGGCGCCTGATTGTATACCATTGTTGCATGTACTGCAAACATGTGATTTTTAACGATGTAAACTTTTTAGTATTGTGCCATGCTTATACTCCTCGTTACCTACTCATTAATATCACAATATCATTTACCATCGTATGTATGAATCGTTTTATGGTCAATCGTTCGTAAAAAAATTTCCAAAATAATTTCGGCACCTACAACATACAGTGAATATAAACTTTTATAACAACTTTAAAAGATTTTTTACCAGTTTCAAATTACAAAATTGAAAACATTCACGGGGGGAGCACATGCAGTCGCTTCCCCATTGGGCGACTGCATGAAAGTTGCCGACCAGATGGGTGACTGCATGAAAGTCGCCCAAATGGATGGGCGATTTGATGCAGCCGCTCCACAAAAAAGCGATAGGAAATGTGTCGGTTCTTGGTTGGGCGATAAGACCCAGTCGCCTACCCATTGAGCGATTGAAGCCTATTTTTGTAAAAAAATTTGTTGCGAGTATATTTTTGTAATTTCGAATAAAAAATGGATTATTCGTAAAAAAATTCTTCCAATGCATACTTCCACACAGTTATGGCTTTATATGTAGCACGATGTACAATTCCTTGATACCACAAACTCAATCTCTTCTCAACAGTCATCTCCCTCATTTTCTTCATCATATTTATCAATAATGGTATCTACTATTTTTTGATCTCCTTCCTCTCATCTATCCATCATGAGTTGTTCGGCCAACAACTTACATCTGAAGTGGCTCCTCCACTCACGTCCTGCTTTTCTTCCTCGAGTCGCTTCCATCCGTCAGTTAGACCTCATCATCCGTCATCGACGGAGGTGTTTCTTTGCTGCTCGGGAAAGGAAAACCGCTTTTAGCCTTGTTCTTCTCTTCAATGTGCGCAAAGCAGAAAAAGCTCTTGTAGCAGTGGAGACACATAGATAACCATGCCGATCAAACAAAAGCGGTCGATATTGAGGAAGCTTATCATGAGATCCTCTTTGAGATTATGGGCCATGCTAATGATTTGCCCAAGCTAGAGCAGAAAGTGGAGAGGGCAAGGACAATCTTCATGATATTCGAGGACACAACCGCTGATCCTCTAACTCCAAAAGTAGAGGAAGCATATGAAGCCGAGAAGACCAAAATCTGGGATTCTCTTTTTTTTTACCTGAATTTGTCTTTTATAAAAGTGAGTGGTCACACTATTTGGCCAATATAAATGAAAAAATATTGCATAAAGCTGAGTCATATGTATGTTAAATTCCTACTTATCACTTCTAGCTCAGTAGCTTCTGTAGTTCATATGACAAAGGACGACAACAAAACACAGGCGATTGTAAATAAAAACTGTCTGTGATATTTCATAGACGGTTATAATTAAAAGTCGTATGTGATAATAGGAGACATCATAGATGGCTTTTAAATCTAACCGTCTGTAATAGTTTTATAGACGGTTCTTACCAGGAACTGTTTGCGATAGTTATGTATCACAAATGGTTCTAGCCATCATTACAAACATAGATGGTCACGCTTGTAAAATTATCTATGATAATTATAATAATGACGGTTCTCGTAAACCGTCTATGATGATGCATCCAATATAGCCTGATTTGTAGTAGTGATGGAGAAAAAATGATGCCATCGAAAAAGTTCGAACCAAATATACCTTGTCTATAAGAATGGTGCACTTTGGTAACAAAACATGTCATACGATTTTTAGGTATCATATGCCCCCACACTAATTATAACGGTAAGATCCTTTGTTACCTAAAAGGAACCCAATCTTTCCAATTGTTAAATGTAAAGTAAATTTTGTAAAATCATACTACCTTTGATAAAACTATCATAAAAGCGTACTTTTAAGCATCAGTTTCATAGAACCATGCTTACTTTTGTATAATATTTCACAAAACCACACTTAACATCCTGAGCCTACTTGTCAAACTAATGAGACCATCCCATCTCCATTTGCTGATGTGGAGGTAATCGTCACGTGGATAACAATTGACTCGTTAGCCACTACAATGAACTGGTCCATAGATACGTTTTCGCTGTGACGCCTTTTCCTACATCTCTATATCTAGAACTATATGGCATATAAAGATGTTTTTTTGGACATTTCTAAAGTTGTCAGAAGATTATTTTTTCTAGAATATTGAGACATTTTGGGACATGCCTCAATGTTTAGGAGTAGTAATTAACTAACTTTGCATTTTATTTTTCGTATATTACTTACTTAACTACCATATTCACAACATCCACGTCTCCACATCCTTGCATGATCTAGAATCCCTTGTGCTGCCGCTCACCCTCTCCTATCCTAGCGCCACCGCTACACGTCCTCTAGCTGTTGCCGCTCTCCACCACCCCCCTGCATCTATTTTCTCATGATCTGGAATCCCCAGCATCGCTGCTTGCCCTCTCCCACCCCAACATTGCTTGCCTACACCTCCCCAACTGACATCGCTCCCCTGCGCCTAATTTTGTTGCAGCCTCCACCCAGATCCTAACCCCACCGCTCAGATCTGGTTATCTTCAATCCCATTGCTCGAAGCTGATCCAGCTACCTCCCGATGGTCAAGGGCGATGTACAAGTCGTTACCTTCGCGAGCTTACTCTACTTCGACTTCAACATGGCCGACGTGCCCGCATTGAAGGACAGTAATGGTCAAGGTCTCAAGGGCTAGGGGGCATAGAGAAGAAGGTAAAAGAATTGGATGACATAAGTTCATTTGTCATCTAGATCTTACCAACACATTTCACTTTGCAATTTGAACCATGTTATTTATGTTCCAGCCCAGATAAACAGCTACCTCTTGCGTATGCAAAGGATGTGATATATGCCATGGTTTACATGAGTTTAGTTTTATAGAAACTTTGCCAGATGCCTAATTGGACTTTCACTGCATGGTGTAGCAGGCATCTCTCCTATTGATAGTGTTCTTGGTTTTCTAAAAGTTTTGTGGTAACTGAGGTGTTCAAACAATTTGCAGTGTGTGTGTGGTATGAATCTATAATGCCTTCCTCCTATATAAAGGTAAGAGGCAAACTTCACACATCTACTGGAATGCTAAGCTCAGCAGTGCTTGGATTAGTGATATGTGCAATTTGTTTGCAAGGCATTTCACCAATTGTTTACCAAAATAACAATCAAATATATGCTAGTTCATATTCTTCAGTAGTGATGTTCAGAAAATTACTTTCACTTTTGCTGCTCCTTGAAATTTCAATAGTGTCACTGCTTTCCTAATTTTGTTGTTTTTGGCTTTTCACAACTATTATTTGGTACATACTTCTTACAAGATAATCATACTATCAGTAGCTATAACAAAAGAAAGCTCATTGCTTCCCTTATTGTCTTCAAGTTTTGTATTCAATGAATTAACTAAGTTCCCATTTCTTGGTGGCTGCTTTCAAATTGCTTTACCTTCACTGTAAGGAGATAACTAAATATTGTTTCGTTTATAATTAGTTCTAATATGTCATGTATTTTTGCCTAGTTAATACAATTTGGTTCTAATTATCTCATATAATTGAAGAGAAGCTTGTTCAACATCACTTAGGATGGTTTGGACATATCCAACGGATACTTCCTGAGGCACCAGTATGTAGGAATTTTAAGACGTACCGAAAACGCAAGAAGAGGCAAATGTCGACTAAGACTGACATAGGAGGAAATAGTTAAAAGAGATTTAAGGGATTAGAATGTATCCAAGGAATTAGTTTTGGATAGGAGCGTATGGAATTTAGCGATCTACGTACCGGAACCATGATATACAAAAAAGGTTTACGGATGGTGTTTTAGGCTGAATTAGTTTTTTTCAGCTTATAATTTATGGTATATGATTTCTCACGAATAAATAAATAGAATGACTTCTTCATCGTCGTTTTAAACGGCTTATCGGAACAATCTTTTCGAATCAGCTTATCGGTATTTCATTTATTCACACAAACACTCACACTAAAATTAAAAATCATACTATAAGCTACAGCTGAAAAAATGCACCACTATCGCATTCGACACCGTAGCATGCAAAAAGGGGTAATCTATGGAGCAATGGGGACACTTGGAGGAGGCGCCGGCAGAGATCAGGAGCTATGTACAAAATAGGTATGATCAAGTAAACTTACACCGTATTCGTGTACTAGCCAAACCAACTTGTTACCGACTGAAGACATAATGGCCCTGTTTTTCTGGTTTTTGGTTTCTTCGAAAATCGAAATAAACAGAGCAGTTTCTTAAAATGAATTCTTCAAACGACTTTTCGACCCTAAAATTGTATATACCTCTCGGGTCGGCATCTCCACCGTCAACTGTTGTCTCGAAAAATACAGGCAAAAGTTATCAATCATCACCAAAAACATCAATCGCAGTAAAAAAAAAGGACCAATATCTAAACTGCCTTACAGGAGACACAACACCTGAACAGATTATTTTAGACAAAACTAAGCAAAACATTTGTTCGAGTTTAACTAACTCCCTCTAACTTGTATACGGGCCTTTTCTTTTTTGCTGCGATTTGTGGCTTTTGGACTGTTCGTGCGAGAGATTACATAGTAACAGAAACTCATGTGTGGTTTTTGCCGATATAAATGAAGTCGGTACAGTATGTACTACAATTAACTAGTAGACCTTATTTTAAAAAGATACTTTGTTTAAAAACTAGTTACTGTTGAAATGTAAATTTTAGAAGTTAAAAAGAGCATGCCCTACATCCAACGCGTGAACCCAATAAACTAAAGAAAAAAGAATCTGAAAGCTGGAACTAGACCGGTAGTGTGTAACCGGCCAGTTTCTAGTGTGTTTCCGGTTGGCCTTTTTTTTTGGCGTTTATATACTAGTAAATTTTATAAAACTATAACTTTAGTGTTAGAGTTGTAGTTTTGTGAATTTTATAAAACTATAACTTTAGTGTTAGAGTTGTAGTTCGTGAGAAGTTTTGCTCCTAAATATGTATTTACGTGAAATTCAAACTCAAATGCATAGTTTTTCTTATAGTTTTGCCACAAAAGCTATAATATTGTGAAATTTATTCTTTTTATATAGTTTTCCCTCATATTATGCGAAATTTGCTCATTTTATATAGTTTTGCCTCAATAGCATTGTGCTCTTTCGGTCTACTATACACATCAAGAATAATAATTCTTAAAATGAGTACGAAAGCATCACTTTCCAGCCGGTATGATACATTCATAGCAAGGACCGATAACCAGCCCGTCGATTCATCCTAATAACATACCTCCCCAGACTAACACCCAATGTCCAGAATCAATACACATCGAACCCGCCATATTACCCGCGGGGGGGGGGGGGGGGGGGGGGGGGGGGGGTTCCGGCCCAGGCGCGCGGCCACGTCGCCCCCCACGCTCCCCCCGGCCGGCGCGTGTCGCCCGTTTCCGCGTACGGCCGGGGGAGGCAGTTCCCTCCGGTTTTTCCGAAATTACGTAAAGGTCCTTTTTCTCGCGAAAAGGTCCCTGCGTCCAGTTTTTTTCAAAAAAAATTTTGGATGGCGCCCCGCGGGTTTCCGAAATTATGTATAGGTCCTTATTTACTTACGTACAGGCCCTTGCAGGTCCTCGGTTTTTTGCAAAAAAACCTTTTGTTTTTCCGAAATTACGCACGGGTCCTCGATTTTTTTTATGAAACTCCCTGCGAATCGCCGTCTCTTTTGCTTCGGTCCACACGGTGGCTGGCGTGGCGTGGCGCCACGCCTACGTGGCTAGTTGTCATCGTCACGAGACCAAACAGTAAATTTAGAAACACTTTTAGTCAGATACGAAGACCATCAAAAATACGAAGGGATTCAGAAAGAAACACAAAAATGATCCAAATATATTCAATATAAATATCTATGATTACAAATGGCCTCCCCTTCTTCACTTACAAGGGGTTATATTTATAGAGTGGGAGGGAGAGACAAGTGAAGTAAGAAGTTTGCTCTCGGAACCCAGTTTACTCCTAAGGATATCTTCATCCTTTACGTGATGTGGGTCCCACCATGTTCGAGAGACCCTAGGGGGTTGGCTCACAGCTAACCCTGGACCTCGTCCAGGGTTGGCTTCAGACCCCGCTGAGGTTAGCTCATGGACTTCGCCGAGGTTAGATTGCGGACTCCACCCGAGATAGACCTCTGTACCTTGCTCAGGGCTATCCTCTGGGGCCGACCTCTGGACCTCCTTTGGGGTTGGTCTCCATATTTCATTTTAGGTTGGCCTGCAGACCCTGTTTCGGATTGCCCCCCAGACCTAATCTAGGGTTAGCCTCCGTACTTCATCCAGGGTGGGGTGGACTCCGGATCTTGGCTAAGGTCGGTCTTTGGGCTCCGTATTGGTTTCCCAAACCCCGTATGGGGTGACGCAAACCCCCTCTGAGGTCGACTCTGAACTTCGTGCGTAGTTGGTCCGTGGATCAGCCGGTTTAGGATGCGTTGGTTTCGAGGCAAAGTGGGATGGGATGGGGTCATCCCTGTTTTCTGGGACGAGGTGGCCCCTGTCACTGTTTGATTGAATGGATGGGGCAAGCCCCTTTTTTGTTTGGTGCAAAGGATGAGTGAAGGACGAGGCCGCCCCAGTTTTTGTTTGGATGGATGAATATGGACACATAGATTTGATCTTTACCCCATATATATATATATATATATATATATATATATATATATATATATATATATATATATATATATATATATATATATATATATATATATACAAGTTTACATACACAGAAATCAACATAAATATAATAGATAATTAGCAAGCCCTTAACATATATAATTAGCAAGTTTAGATCTAACAGAAGTTTCTGCCATACAGGCATACATAATTCCACTAGCCTAAAGGCTATACAAAAGAACAGTCAAGTATCAGACCACACCATCGAATAAACAATGGTCCAAAAGAACAGTCAGACATCAAATCCCCCCATAGAACCCACCAGTGCATCATAGCCATCATGGACAGCAACATGTGTGCAGCAGTAGCATAAATCAAAAGTTTTTTTTATCTTGTCCATCTACAACACATAATCACTCATTCCAATTAATCCATCCAAGATAATACAGATCCAGATCCAATGAAATCACTCATTCTAATTGAGCTTAGGGTTGACATTGGGCACCATACCTTTCGGTCGCCGAGCAGGGAGCGCGCGCGTGGGGGAGCGAGGGGGAGCGAGGCGGCAACCGCGCGCGGGGGAGAGCCAGGCGCAGGCGGGAGCGCGCGCGGGGGAGAGCCAGGCGGGAGCGCGCGCGGGGGACAGCGAGGTGGGAGCGCGCGCGGGGGGAAAGCAGCGCGGGATCGGGAGCTCGCGCGCGGGAAATCAGCGCGGGATCGGAAGCGCGCGGGGGCGCTGCTGGCTGCAGGGAGCGAGCACGAGGTGGGGGCTGGGGGCAGCGTCATCCGCTGGATTTCGGGGGATGGGGACGCCCCCGAATCTGACCGAATATTCGGTGGTGGCTGCCCCTGCCTCCCTGTGACTCCCATTCAAACAGTGACTTCAACGGGGCCGCCCCGTTCCATCCATCCTAAAACAAGAAACCAAACACATCCTTAATCACCTGTCGTCTGGCCATGGGGTGGCAGATAGTTGCCGTCTGGTGGTGAGGCGGTAGGCTGCCTGTCGTCCGCTGGCGGGGCGGCAGGTAGCCTGCCATCCGCTGGCGAGAAAGCAGGTCTACGTCTCCGCCATCTAATGTTGCCGTCCGGTCATCAGGTGATAAAAATATTATTTTTGTTAATACAACAGATATACTGCTATTTTTATAATTACAGTTACAAACAGTGCTGGATATTCCAAAAATTCGGGAATCAACACTGGTAGACATGCAGACCAACACAAAGTTACAGACCATCAAGTGTAGAAGTGAGCCAGCAGCTTTGGACTTCGCATATGTACTTTTTTAATCCCTCTCCCCAGACAAGGTCCTGTGCTGCACCCGCACGACACGCATTTCACGCAGCGTCGCTGGCATCCGTATCGCACAAATGCAATTGAGGCACGATGTCCCGGGGACCGGGATGTCGAAGTGAAGAAGTCCGGATGGTCTCCGGGACGCCGAAGTAAAGAACCGCAGAGGCGGTGCGTGACGTCAAGGCAAAAAAATCCTGGAGGGGGTCTGGGTCGCCAAGGTAACGAACCCTTGGAGGCGTGAAGTAGTACAGATCTGGGGGGCCTCTGCACGGCGGGCTTGGACGAAGGCTGGGATTGGAGCGTGGAGGCGACCCAGAGGCCAAACCGGAGCATTCCTCTTTATGAGCAGTGTGACTTCTCACTGAGTTTCTATCGTCGCCGCTAACTTTCGTTAATATGAGATCAGACAGTAAATTTAGAAGTACCTCTCATCGGATACAAAAACTATCAAAGATATGGAGGAACTTATGAAGAAGCACACCAATAATCTAAGTGTACTCAATATTAATGTGTATGATTATAAATGGCCTCATCTTCTCCACTTACAAGGGTCCTATTTATAGAGTGGTAAGGAGAGACAAGTAAAGCTATAAATTCACCCTCATAGCATAGCTTACTTCTAAGAGTATCTTCGTCCTTTGCGCCATACGGGTTCCGCCATGTCGAAGAGGCCCAGGGGTCAACTCGTGGTTGACCCTAGACCTCGTCCAAGGTTGCCTCTGGATCACGCCGAGGTTGGCTCGTGGACTTCGCCAAGGTTGGATTTCAGACTCTTGACCAGAGTTGACCTACGGACCTCGCTTGAGGTTGGCCTCTAAGGTTGACCTCTGGACATTCTTTAGGATTGGTCTTTAGACTTCGTCTTAGGTTGGCCCTCAAACCTTGTTCAGAGTTGGCTCCGTATTTTACACAAGATGGGTTTTCAGTCTCGTCTTAGTTTCCCGGATCCTACCCGGAGTGACGTAGATCTCGCCATGGGCGGACTCCGGACTTTATCCAAGGTTGTTTCGTGGATCTTGCCTGAGATAGATTTCTGATGTGTGACATCACATTAAAGTTGTCGTAGATCCGAGATAGTGCAGAAACTCTTCCTCAACACACATTTTTACAAAACGTTTTTACGAAGTTAGCCCAACGATATAAATTAGATCATATTTGGATCGGTATAAAGCATAGATGCGATCTAATCGTTAAACGTTTCCAGAAGCGCTTTATAACACACAAGTTTTGCACCACGAATAACCGGATCGCTGTGCTTGCCTTCATTCCGAACTCCAAAGCAACAAGAACAGACGGAAGCAGCACAACAGCTGAATGTTAACTGTTGTGGTTATAGACCAAACAGAGAGATGATAATATAGTAGTGGAGAGTTAGGTGAGCAATGCTTAGGAGGGTTTCCCCAGGCCCTGGATCGCTTATATATATATTCACATGGAGAGTATTTTACAGTTATGTCCTTACATCCAAGTATCCCTCTCAAAGACAGCTATATCATTACACATATCCTATTTTGGACTTTACAACCTTCTAATAGGTAGGCTGGACTTAGGTGGGAGCCACCCCTACGACATTAACCTATCGTGTTAGAGCGAAATGACCCACTGCAAGTCTTGGATTGGAATAAGCTAATCCCAACCTCGTTTTCACAAGATTCGTGCCTGAACTCGGTAGTAACAACTTTATTTTCACAATATAAGCATACAAGGAAACTCAGATACAGAAGCACAACAAACCTTTTTCACTCCATATCCAACGTATGTCTAAATCTAAACGGCAACAAGCGTGAGCAGAGGGAGGGGAGCTCTATTAAGGGTTGATCAGCAACTACGTACAAAAATATTTCAAGAATAACAAGGGCATGATCATCAATTACATCTTCATCCTACTAGGTTACCGGCCAAAACATCTCGTTACCGAAGACAACAGACTTGATGAGATAAATTTCAATCCGCTAGATCCTCCAGGGAAGTAGGATATGGTGTAGTAGGCAAGAGCCAGAACCTAGAACAAAAGCAAGGAAGGTCACTTGGCAACCATAGGCAACGCACGCTGAATTGTTTTTCAGAGCTAGAAAAGCATGAGAGAGAGAGAGAGAGAGAGAGAGAGAGAGAGAGAGAGAGAGTTCTTTTTCCCCTAAATGCAAAAGCTAGTAAGATACTGCTCATGAAGCCATGGCTCTGATTAGGAGCATGTTCTAGATGTGGAGAAAAGGAAAGGGCAAGCTGGGTATAAACCATGCGGCTCATATCCACAATATACCATAAAAATGCAAAAATATAAAGATTAAATCAAAATTTTATCAAAGGAAGGACATACCTGAAGGATCGAGAATACCACTGACAGGAAATAGCTGTGAAGCACTATAGAAACATAAATTGTGCCAACCATGCATCCAATAAATCCCACTGTAAACGGTAGCCTCTGAAAAAAAGATATGTAAGTTCTCTTATCAGATACCCTATGCATTTGAAGATTATGTTTTGAAAAGGTCATTTGAAGATTATGTGAACATAACTATTTAAGAAAACTGAGCCAGTATAAAAGCCATTCACTACTTTGCATCAACGACTCTTGCACCATGCTTATGGGCCTATATAGGTGCTTTGGATTAACCAACTGGAAATAAGAAAGACATGTAAATTTTGTACTACAAGTAAAATCCACTCTATCCAAATGGAAATGTTATTCCTAAAACAAATCTCCTCGCTGGATTGGAGAAATAAGAACCAGACACCTCCGTGCATCTATACAAAGCATCTGTTGCCAAAATACAAACAAATTATACCCAACAATGCAGATCAGCAATTGCACATAAGTCAAATTGTACTCATCCACATGCGCCCCGGAGACTTGCACAGCACTAACAGAGAAGGCTAAACCACACACAGGAGTGGGAAGATGGATATACAAAAGTCATGGTAGAATAGTGGAGGAAGAAGTTTACCATGTAAGTGGGGCTGCCACGGAGGTACTATTTGGCCATGGGAAGGAAAGTAATACTGTTGACAGACCAGGCGAGGGAAGAGGCTGACCAAAATAAAGAATGCCATATTATCTTCTATATTTTAACCCAATTTGGGCTAATACAACTGATTCCAGACCACAGTTGTATTTCTTTCAAGTCTATCCAGACAAATTCACCGTTCTTAAATCTTAAGTATTCTTAGAATAGATTAGATTCTCTGTGTCATTGGCCAATACAAGTCTTCCAGGCATGCCCATGATTGATGATCAGTCCCAATAATTTAATAACAGTTTTGGATCAAGGAGAAATAAGCCATAGAATCAGCTGAATTAAGGGCGTGTTTGGATGCCTGTTGCCCACCCTGTTGCAGCCAAGATTCACTTGAAAAATCAAAAAGGGCGGCATTTAAGGGAATTTCTTTGTTTAGTTGTGGATTGTCAGGTCAAGCTGAAGTCCCCAGCCTTCCCTTCCTCTGTAATCTTGCTAGCTTTCTAATAAAGCTGGACAAAGCCTTTTGTCTAATCCGAGAATATTGGATTGAGCCCAGAAATCTTTCTGGATTTAGCCAAAATACTTAATGACTTTATAGGATTGAGCTCAGATATCCTTTTGGATTGAAACAAAATAGGTGGGAGAAAAAAATGCCAAGAGGTCTTGTTCTGTTGCACCTTGTGCTGGGACTTGGGAGAGCCCAAACCGAGAGTGGAAGCTAAACAAAAGAAGCCAGACGGCATCATATTCTTATGGTGAGCTTGAGTGCCGGTGAGCTCACTGGAAAGATCAAAAGATCCATCCACCCTGCCATCACAAAGTTCTCTCAACTTCCACTACTCTCACTTCTTTTAGATCTGTTCAGATCAGTAGCTACTTCATCAATCCTTCATTCTGTTAGATGTTTTCATCTTTTTCTTCTTTCTTTTGGGTCTGAAGTTACTTGGAATTGGACAGCTGCAGAATCCAGGTACAATGTTAATATGGTTCTTTGGCATTGGAACTGAGTATTTTAAAAAGGACTTTAAAGACCATTTCCCAGTCGATTATACTTCAGGAGTCCAAAGATATGGAGGTGCCAAAGACATTCTTCCCAGGACAGTTCTAGAGTTAGAAATGTCCTTGAAGTCAGTGAATGGCAAGAGGATCCATTTATATTTCTTCTTTTTTTACTATGCTTTTTGAAATATGAGTTTGTGCATTCTTAGACTAGACACTAGAGTTTGACATACCATATTTTGATCCAAGAAAAAGCATGCTTGATCTGCTTGCTTAATATTTTATAATGTGTCCTTTCGGGATTGTTGTTCAAAATTTTGGGCGTCCAATATAGCTCAATTGTTCATATATTTTTCTCGTCGCAAACATTCTATATAGACAACAGAAGGGGTATAAAAAGGAATTCCTGAAACCCTACTTACCAAGAGGAAAAGTTATACATACATGCAAACGTCTATGTAAGAAACTCAATACAAAGAACTCATGCAGACTTAGAGCTATTCGGTCCCCTCATAAGAAAAAAAAGGGGTATTTGGCTCCAATTCTGGGCTTCGTCTAGGGGAGTGAGTGATGACTGATGATTACTTTTTCTGTTATCATGCAGAGATCCAAAGGTGTCTCATGATGGGAGCCCTTCGTATGTGTAATGTAATTCGTACAAAGAAGTTTGTATGCATAGCTTTTCCTTTCATAAGTTTAGAATGCCCTATTTAGAAATTTGTGAAAGAATCCTCAACAAATCAATCCATCTAGGATATTAAGAGCACAAGAGGATTAGGGAAAAAATATTAAGGGTATATTGTCTTTATTCCAGTCAATTCATCCAAGCATTGTCTTGTCTCTTTTATTCCAGTCCCATTTGTTCAACTCCACATGAGGGTTTAGATCCCATCCAAGTCTATCTAAGGATGGATTAACTCCTAGGGTTCATGTTCCACAGGGAGTTTTTCCCCCAATTGAGCTGAAAAATATAGAAACATTATACAGGAACTAAATTGAGAAGTGGTTTTGCACTACCAACATTATGAGCACATGGCAGATCAATGAGTCAACCAGTGGCGGGGGGCTAGCCATCATCCGCATCGGCTATGCTCGTCAGATATGCTACAGTTGATCCTCAAGGATCTTTCATTACTATGCAACTCTAATGATGTTCAGTAGCAACTAGCAAATGACAGTCTTTAGCTGTCTGCAGTGAGCACCAAGTTACTAGTTGTGCTCACCAACAAATTAAGATTTGCAAGTTGTTTCCTTATGTTCAAAAATTGATGTAATGCCATGAGTTTTGACCGAATTATCTCCACTTCCTCGCTACCAAACAAGACTACAAACACTACTACTAGCAAATGGCAGCAGTTTGCAGCAGTATAGTAGTAGTACCTCTTTGGATGTCATGTGGGCGAGCTGGCTCGCGGGTCCTTTGAGCGCGAAGAGCGACGCGATGATGAGCGCGCAGCCGAGCGTGAAGCAGATGGCGAACTTCTGCGGCATGAGAACCATCACGGGCAGGAAGAGCGTGAACGCGATGAACACGAAGAAGATGCCGCTGGTGAGGAAGAGCCCGAAGTACATGAGCGCCTTCCCCGACGGGAAGCTGCTCGTCGCGCTCTGGAAGCTCCCGGGTAGCTCCCGCACGCCCTTGGTCACCCTGCAACCCGCGGATCAGAGAGAGCTAGCCAGCTAATCGCGCCCAGATCTCAGCTCGGCGAGTGGATCAGATCTGAGGGTTTTGGGGGGCTTACACGTTGAATGTGCCGGAGACGGTGTCGTTGGCTGAGCGGACGGCGGCCTCGATGTCGAAGGGGAGCTGGGAGGCGGAGGAGGAGGAGGAGGCGTCGGAGCGGGAGGCGGCGTAGGAGTTCCAGTCGGCGAGGAGGGATTTCTGCGACTCGCCGGCGGGGGAGGTGGGGCCGCCGGTGAACCAGGCCTGAGCCGTCTTCTGCATCGCGGGGGCGGGGGGGGGGGGGGGGGGGGGGAGGGGGGAGGAGGCGCGCGGTGCGTGCGAGTTGCGGCGGAGGGAGGGAGCGAAAGAAAACGAGAGGAAAACGATAGTTTCCGTTTGGAAAATGGTTTCTTACTGGAGAAGGTTTTATTTTTATTTGGGTATTGCTAGCACCCGGATGCTAGCATGGTACGGTCGTTTGTAATATTTTCGTATCTATGAATATAATATTTTTCAGCTATATTTGCAACACAAATGTTCGATAAAAATATCAATGTTGCACTAGTTGTTACTGATTGTTGCGTACATGAAATCAAAATATTGCATAATAACAATGTGCTCGGGAAGCTGGCTCAGCGAGGCACTGACCTGGTTCGTGGTCACTAAGAGAGCACCGACGCTAGGCGCGGAGAGCTCGGGGATCATCACACACACTTCGTGGCTGCGCTTCGCAGGAGGCTCTCCACCGCGCTTGGGGACTGCCAAAGAGGAAGTCGACGGCAGCGGCCGGATCTGGCGGTGTTGCGCTCGAGGACGGCTGGATTTGGCAACGTCGCGCACAGAGAGGAAGTAGACGGCAGCGGCTGGATCTGGTGGTGCCGCGTTTGAGGATGGCCGGATTCGGTGGCATCGTGCTCGAGGACAGCCAGATCTAGCGGCGCCACGCCCGGAGAGAAAGTCAATGGCAATGACTAGATCTGGCGGAGCCGCACCTGAGGACGGCCAAAGAGAAAGTCGGTAGCGGCCCAATCCGGTGGCGCTGACATCAGAAACGGGGTGACTATGGCTCGCATGGAGTCAGGCGTCGCGCAGAGAGAGGAAGAGAGTGAGCGAACGGGGAGAATGAAGAGAGTGAGCGAACGGAGCGAATGAGGAGAGAATGGGGTTGGGGTGTCGTGCTGTCCGATAAAAATCTTCCCTCCATACGTATGCATAGTATCAATTCCTTTTTATTTCCCTTCCAGTTTATGCGTTTCACCTCGTATTATGGCAGTGAAATGCATCCTTGCAAGAAGGCAAGAAGCTTACATTCTTCTTCCAATATGAACATATGTCTTTTCGGACCTGTTTCTTTACTCTATTCATACTCGTCTTGCTCTAAGGATAAGTCAAAAGGCCAGACATATTACGTACTCCATTCCTCTCGCTCTCGTTTCGTGCATGTATCTCTATCACTTTTTACACTACCTGCACCCTCTTTCTAACAACCACTTTTTTAGCTGCTACTATTTATTTTTAGCCAAAAGCAATTAGCTATAGCTAAAAATTATCAATAGAAGTCAATACGAACACCCCCTTAGAAAGGAAGCAACTCCTAGCGATCTGGATCAAATAAAAGAAAGTCCATATGAATCATTCTTGGGTTTTACCTTCATAAGAATGAAGCATATATAGACCTACAGGTTCGTTCGAATTTTCTGAAAAATAACTGTCTCCGTTTTATACATGAAATTTCTAAAGAATCCTTTAAAAACTTTTTTTAAGAAAAAAAAGAACTTACTATCTTTGGATCTGATACTACACCGCTACTTAATTTTTTAGTGGATCCACTCTATTACATAAGTAGATTCCTAAATTGTGCCCCATATTCTATTCTTTCGTGTGCAATTCTTGTGTATCAAATCTTGAATCTAATGGGTGATATATGGTCTGCAAAATGCAACATGTAAATCATAAGAACATATATGAAGAAATTGTTTGGTGCCCAGGAAAACCATCGTCCCCATTACCGAAGCCACAAGCCCACAATGTTGCAATATTCTTAAAAATGTAAAAAAAAAAAAGGTAGTACACATAAAAATACGTAAAATTGCAAAAAAAAAAAAACCAATTTTGTCCTGGTACCAAGAACTAACAAAGACAAGTGGTATTAGTGATGAATTTGAAATTAAATTTTTGCAGATTTACGGAACTTTATGTATTCTATATCTATAATTGCTTTTGTCATTTTTGAAATATTGCAACATGGTGGATCCGCTAGTAGGGACGCTGGTTCCCTTGTGCACCAAAACTGCACTCATGTGGCTACTCCGTGTTAAAGATGGTTCGATTTTTCGTTTCTTTCGGAACTTCCTTGGAAGAACGTGTTACACGAAGTTTATATTGGTTGTAGCCTTGTAGGTTGTATTCGTCTTCCCCGGGAAATTTCTAGTACTAACTGTGATCGCTGTAAGGAAGTAATTTACATGAAAATCATTTAAAAAGGATATTGTTGTTCTTGTTCTAAAAGTTTTCATTATTATAATCATAAGCAAGATGAAAGTGGTACATTAAGGGGAATGCTAAATCATAATCATGTACATAATATCCCTAAATGTGCCCAAATTAATTAAGTGCTACTATTATTTTTCAAAATTGAGCAATTTAGCTAAAAGTCAAAATTTCAAAATTATTAGTATATATTTGAAAAACTAGTTGAAAAATATATACAAATGCATCTCAAAAGTTTTTGACTTTAGAAAAATTTATTTCAAGTAAAATTGAGTTTCCAACCCAAAACTAGTAACATAGTATCGTGTTTTGGCTTTAAACTCAAATTTTGGCCTAAATTAATTGTAAAAAGAATTTAAAAGGTGTTCAATACCAAATATCTAGAGTTGGCTATTTCAAGCATTATTTGTATTCAAAATTTTTCTAAAAGGCCAACTAATCAAAAGTTATTTTGTTTTAAAATTCATTCAAAATCCTAAATTGACCTAAGTGGTCACAATCTAGCACTTAAGTGAGTTTTGCCATTTGAGCCAAAATTATTGACATATATTAATTCACAAGGGTATTTACAACTCATAAGTGTAATTGGATGCTACAATAACCCTTGCTTACTCATTTTTGCAATATTAAAGATTTTATTGAAAATGAATTTTTTCGAAAATTGAAAGCTTAATTTGTCAAAAACTATATTGAAAAGAGATTTGATCTTGACATATAGTTAAAAATGCTCCATGAGTGGTTTATGCTTCTTTGTAAAAAAAACTTTAGAGCATGTTACAATATTATATGAAACATCTCCTTAAAATTCAGATCTTATATGTACTTTCAGTCGAATTCTGGAACTACCATAGTGATTTAAGTGGTACTACCGTTGAATGGTACTGTCGCAGTTATAATGGCGGTACTTTCGAAATTTCTAAACAAATGACTAATTTGTTTCAAAATTTGATTTCCAATTTCCCTAGCCATTCCTTTTGCTCCTCAAGGTCAAGTTGATCCTTATTAATCCTTACTAGCTACCGTCAAGTATTTCTTAACTAACTATACCATTTTGCTCTCAATTTGACTCTTTTTCATAAAATGGCATCCTTTCCATAGAGTGGTAGACTTTTGATCACCTTGACCTCGGCATGAGTTTTATCCCTGTCTTTATAAGTGATATCATCTCTTTCCTTCAAGTGGTATATATCAAAGTGATATCTTTTCCCCCTCTTATCGAGTAAATCTTTTCTTAACCAAACTCTCTCACCAATGTGATATCTTTCGTTTATGATATCCATCTTTACAAGTGGTGTATCCTCAAATGATATCATCCTCTTCCCACAAGTGTTATTTCAAGTGACATTTTGTACAAGTGATATCAAGTACTTACAAAATGGATTTAATCATATTGATATCCTTTAAGCTCATAAGTGGTATGAAGTTTTTACAATTGAAATTAAGTATACTTGATATCATTTATATTTATAAGTAGTATCTATTGTCATCACAAGTGGTAAATATCAAATCTCTTCGAATTATATGACAAAGAGGAAGTGAAAGTTTAAATGGGGAGAGATGGCTAAAGAACAAGGAGGAGAATCATTTTTATATTAAAGGAACAGAAAATGCCAAGAAGACACTTTGTGTAGAGGGGAGTTTTTCTTTGCGAAAAACATATATAGTACTTTTGGATTTAATCTTAAAAGGGGTAAAGTATTATTATTGGAAAAATTATTTTACCTAATTTTCCCAAAATATTTTATAAATCTTGTGAATAAATGTGTTTTATTCTCATTTGCTTTATTTGGCTTTCATGAAGTGAAAATTGATTTTTGAGCTTTAGTTAAAAAAAATCATTCACTCTTATGCTTTCAAAGTGCATTTTAGCATAACATATGAATGGAAATTCCTTTTTCAAAAATTCTTATTTGAAAAGTTTCTTAGGAGTAAAAAAGATCATTTCTGCAAAATTTGGAAGCATTTCAACTACTTTTGAGAAATTTGTGTACTTTTCTCATTTGGACAAAATGCTAAAAATTCATATTTTTTTCATTTTTAATTTGAATTTCTATTTCATATTTAAGATTACTGATTTCCAATTTTGCAGGATGTTAAGATTCAAAAAGTGAATTTTCAGTTCAATTATTTAGATGCAATTGTTTGATTCTCGGTTTGAGTTTAAAATTTAAATTTTAGTTTGGATTGGAGTGTAATTTAAATTGGTTTAGAATTCATAATTCATTGTTTTATATTATTCCCATATCTTTTATTAACACCATTATTATTTTTACTTTGGATATTATTCCTCATTATATTTATTTGCATGTAACAAAACTCAAAAGATTTCAAATGAATATTCAAAAGATATTTGAATGCCAGTAAATTGCAAGAAAAGTTTTTAAAATTTCTATATTTTTGAACACTTGAATTTTAGGATGTTACACAAGGTGATCTTGTACAGCTGGTTTGGTCATCTCTTCACCTTGGCAATGAGGCTGCGCTATTGATCATGGACGTGTAAAACGCCATCTTCAATTAGCACACTGCAACCACCCTCATCAAGCTGGCCAACGCTGATGATGTTGCTTTGAAGATGTGGGATGAAGTACATGTTGGTGAGGGCGCTGTATCAGTTCTCTTTTCTCGCGAACAGCACTGTGCCACGCCCGTGGATCTCAACCGCCAACTTGACCGAGCCAGTGATCCCATGATCGAGCTCAGAGAACGCTACGCCACATCCTATCATGTGATTCGACGCTCTGGTGTCGAGATACCAGGAGATCTCCTCATTATCTTCATTGAGGAAGATCGACCTAGCGCGCTCCTCATTGAGGAAGACCTACTTGTCGATGTGTTCTGGCTTGGTGGACGCCCGAGCGATGTCCTCTTCCACCGCCGTTACTTGGGCCACCAGGAGAGATGGCTCATCGTCGGTGTTCTGCACCAGATACGCCTCCTGCCTTTTTTTCTTGCGGCAATCACGAGCCCAATGCCCTAATTTTCTGCAGTACCTGCACTCGTCCCTCTTGGGGTTGTCGGGCCTACTGCAAGAACGAGTCTCATTCCCATTGCTGGAGGAATCTCGCCCACGCCCACCACGCAGCCTACCACGATGCGCAGAAGAGTTGAAACTGTTGGACATCAATTTGTCCCAATCGCGTGCCTGTACACGTGCCCGCCACTGCTCCTCTGTGAGGAGCAAACAAGTTCCATTGTCGTCAACACCACGGTTGGAGTAGCACTGCTCCACCACTCAAAGCCAACCCATCACCTCCTCGATCGAGAGGGCGCTGATGTCGAGGAGTGTTTCTATGGAAATGGCCACCTAGAGGTAGCGATTCGGGACCACCTGCAGGATTTTCTTGACTACCTCTTCCTCCCAGATGGGTCACCGAGCAGGTGGAGGTTGTTGGCAACCCAGAGATCCTCATCGAGAAATCATTAATGGACTCACCATCTTTGAAGGAGATACCACCGAACTCCTTGCTCATCACGGTGCAACGGTCGACGTGGAGGAGGCGAAGACGAGCGCAGGCGGCCTTGCTGCAGAGGAGTCATCGACTGCCTTCCTGGCAGAGCTCACAACGAAGACGTGTCTTTCAAATGATCACCGAACATCAGCTCTGATACCATTTGTCGGAGCGGACACACACGCAGTCGAACGACCACGAAGTCGTTTATGACCACTCCTCATCGCAGCAAGCCGATAGTCTGTTGCGACTTACGACCACGTGTACTCGTTATGATTACGAACACTCATTTACGACTTACGACTTCGAGTACTCAAACACTTGGGGATACGCAGCAACACTGAGGGGAAACACGAGGTTTTGGTGCTGCTCAACTTCCATAGCATTTTTTGAGGACTATTCACGAATTTAAACATCAAATGAGTACAGATCATGGCTAACATGGCCCCTTATTCGCACGCCACGACCTACACAATCCGTGCCATCCCACGAACCAACCATGACGCACGACTACAAACTAAAAACTGACGAAAAAGACACAACTGTTCCCATGTGAATGCAGCACACGTCGAACGTCTGACGCACACGACCAGAGACCATGCCCAACTACTGAACTCACTAAAGACAACTTGATCAAACCACTTGACATGCCCGCGGAGTGCCTCCTTGCACAGCAGCTGCAGCCATGCGTTGAGCAAGGCACCCCGCAGCGTTGTGCGGCCCTCCGTGGTGTCAGCCACGAAGCGCACCATGGCGACCAATTGCCGCAGCTGGCAGCAGTAGTGGTTGATGCGGGAATTGCCACCCCAGTTGGCCGATGAACCAAACATGCCAATGCCATTTTGGTACCTGGCCATACCAGCCGGTACATATCATATCATCATTTAAACCGGTATAAAATAGATCTAATATCATACCGATTCCAATACCGTTTAATACCGATTATACCGGCTGTAATACCGGCCGTTGGTAATATTGGGGAAAAAAGCTTCTAGCATCTATTCCCGAGAAGCAAAAGGCAATCCCTGTCCTGTTCGTTTCAGAGAGAGAAAAAAAGAAGCAGCAAAGTAGTAATCGATTTCCGATGAGGCAGAGGCGATGAGTCAGAACTGTGCAAACAGATGCACAGATGGTGTGCGTGATGGGTCTGTGTGTGTCATTTCCACGAAAAGCAATTACTCTATGCAAACAGATGCACGTGTCATTTCGAAGACAAAAACGGAAGGTGTATTTAAAATAATATTATAAGTAATATTTGATGTACATATGATTAAATAAATATATACTCATATTATCATATTAAATTCGAAATAGTACACCGGTATAGACCGATACGAGAACGTATCATTTCAAGAACCAAACTATTATGACCTCCGATACGGTATTGATAACTTTACGATAAACTCCTTTAACAAGAGGATCTTCATCTTCTTTGTGTACTCGTCCAACAAGGATAGGGCACGCCGGCATAGTGGACTGGCCAACGGTGGCAGCCAACTGGTCTGCGCAAGAGGAGGATTATAGATTCAAAAGGACAGGAGGAGATGAATCGCAATTTGGCAATAGGGATCGATTGCGATTGGGGATGAGAGGATTAGGGATAAGCGACCGGGCCGACCTAGATCACTGGGCACAACACTAGGCCTTTGCAAGCCGGCAGCATGGCACAGCCATACAAGCCAAACGAGCTGCACGAGCGGCTCGAATATGGCTCGTTTTTTTGACAAGCTGAACAACGGGTTTGGCTCGGTTCAAAAAACCACAAGCCTGAACCAAGCAACTCACACGTCTCGAGCTACTTTTCTAGCCTAGCCCACCTGCCTACCTGCATCTGAGATCAACATATCGTCCCAAAGACTTTATAGGCAGGTAGCATACAACAATTCCTACAACTTCCATAATTTTGGAACTATATGCGACTGAATAAGGAGACACCCATGGTCCCCAATGGAGTATAGGGCATGTTCTTTTTAGCTGCGGCTTGTGGCTTTTGATTGCGGTTTATAGTTTTTAGGCTGTTTGTACAAGAAATTACAGAGTAACAAAAACTCACGTGCGGTTTTTACCAATATAAATAAAGTCAGTAAAGTATGTATTACAATTAGCTAGTTGTCAGACCCAGATTTTACAATCCGGAATCTACTGTGTTTAGCTGCACTATTCCCTGGATCAATAGATAGTGCACACAGTTACAGAAATGGACATCAAATTACATATCATGCGGAAGCATAAATAAAATAGTAGACTTACTCATGGGCCGATTAGGCCGAAATCCATAAAATGCAACATCGAAAGAACGAAGCACACAGGTGGGACCTTCAGGACATGCCCACAGGCAGCCAACTGGAGGTTCGCGACCTAGCCCTTGACATCTTCATCTCTTCTGCCATCATGCCCAATCGTGTTGCTGAGGCGTAGTGATCTGATTCCTGAATTCTGGATTTGTTGTGAAAGCGAGTGTGAGCACAAACCACCGTACTCCGCGAGCCAATACACAGAATGCAAATAGATAGTATGCATGGCTTATCAAAGGAAAGGCTTGGTTTATTTTATTTGCCATAAATTGCTTTCGCAATACAATAGGTAGAAATTTCCTGAGACCTAGCAGTTTGAACCAAAACATAAGGTGTGAAAGAATGCAATAGTAATAGTGATCCAGATTCCATCCACCGTTACATGGCCTCTGCACCATATGCATAATTCTTCAACGTCATAACAGCTTAACTTATCGCTGGGGCGACACCCAGGGTAACAAAAATAAGGGCCTTTCTCTACCCTCCACTTTACCAATTCCACCCACAAAGTATTTTGAAACAGAACTATATCTAGTTAAGTTCACATGTCCGCCCTTGACCGTGGGCACGGCTATTCGAATAGTTTTAGACTCTGCAGAGTTTGCACACAAGAGATAAATCCACTCGTTGCCCCACATGATTCCTTAGCCATGCGGTTGAGTAGACTATCACAGGACCTTTACAATGCATTTTTCCTAGCAGAGTTACGTCCGCTAAGGTTTCCACTTCCTTCGGGGTACGACCACCCTTTCAGAAGCCCCCTCTTGCGCCGTCACATCGGAGGATGTGGCCATCCTCTACCCGCCCGTGGTCACACCGGCGCAACTCTTACTAAGTCGATGCAAATTAGTTAGCCCTGCCTACATTTTGCCAGCTTGTGGTTGTACATGTTGTACACTGGGAGGTCATCACAAGATTCGGTCCTTAGTGGTATCTGGGCGGTTCTACCACTAACCCTTTTGTGCTTCCACTGCACCACACACTCACACCCTCGGACCATCCGCCCAGATAATTCAGCAACTTGAGATTTTTGGAAGCATAAAGTATCCATAACCAAATATACCAGTCATTTCCACCATGACTGCCCAACCAAGTTCTCATAATTCAAAGTGATGCTTTGGGACAGTTTTGGTGCCCCAGTTTATCTAAGCAGTACTAAGCATGGCGTATAGTTATGGACTTATTTTCGAAATGTTACCATTATAGTTTTGCTAGGGTGACAAGGCTCAGATATTCAAATGTTTCAAAGGAGGTATAATACTAGCAAATCGAATAATGAGTATGTAACTAGAATCTTCAAACAAACATATATTTGCATATGAAATAATAGCATGCAATTTTGATAAATTAAACAAAAGTAGATTTGCAGAAAATGTAGGTTCAACATGATCAAAGTATTGACTCGCCTGGCGCGGTTTACCGCGGTCTTGAGCTCACACAAAGTTGTCTCTTGCGATGATCTTCAATTCCTGGTCTTCATCGATCTCGTTCTCGCTTGATCCACATAATCTTCAGGACTCCAGTTTCTAATTACGCGACAAACGACTGAATCCAAATAAAAGCAAGTAACTTAAAAGATCCAAATAAACCCAAATAAACTCAATTTTTAGTTTTATTATGAGTTAATGGGTGATTCGGGTGATTTGAGGCAAGGTCGGTGGTAGAATACGATGACTTGATCTTTTCATTAACAATCTCTTTTATTATTTTTGGTATTTATCAAGGAGTTCCATGAGCTAGGTTAAACTTATGAATTGGTATTTATCAAGGAGTTCCAGGTCTGGACACTTGAAGAACCTACGGCCGTATTTGGCTCGTTGTACTCGATCCGTCCAGACTCCCAACATCGTCCTAAAGCCGCAATGGCACTTCGGGCGCTCATGCCACTCCGGCACTCCAAATGGGTCGGACCTCCAGGAAGACATTGTTGTGTAGTAGTATTGTGATGGCTTGAGGAGAAGATGTGGTATGGAAAACATAGGAGGGCTTTATGTAGGCAGGTTATCTGGTGCAGTGGGCATAGTCCATGGAGAGGAGGTCGTACGAATCTTTTCGCTTTTTCAGGATTCCAGTTTAGCAATAAATGTTCCTATGTAGGCTTTTCAGAGCCTGTAGTCTCGTAATAAATTCATAGTTCGTAGCCTTTTCAGTCGTTTGCAGGAAACAGCTCGTAGGCTTTTTCAGGATTCCAGTTTAGCAATAAATGTTCCTATGTAGGCTTTTCAGAGCCTGTAGTCTCGTAATAAATTCATAGTTCGTAGCCTTTGCAGTCGTTTGCAGGAAACATAAATTCATTGTAGGAATTATAGAACCACAAAGTACAGACTACGGATTCGAACACAAATATCACATGAATATAACATATACACATATATACAACAAGTAGCTCATTACAAACACATCTCAGTCCAACCACATACCAAGTGCCTCCTAGCTCATTACAACATATATACAACGATTGCATTGAAGAGTGCTGGCAACTGCAAGTACCCATCTTCCCAATCCCCATATATCATCTTCCAGATGCGTTGCTTTGCCCTCCATGCTTTTCCATATCTTATCTCGTATCCAAATTTCTCCTTAACAATCCTAGCAAGTGTCTTCACCTTCATATTGGGTTCTCCCTTTACTATGTGACACAGTGACTTGGCAATAATGGTAGAGGTCAACTGCCAATGCTTCTGTTTGAGCTCTGCTTCGGCACAAGTGTGTGGGACAACGATTCTTGTGATCTTGAACTTTCCCGTGTCCTTCTGTTTCCTAGCACAAACCCTCTATTCACATGTTTCCTTCTCGCACACAACTGTGTACCTCCGCTCCACATAAGAATGCCTCACCTTGAATAGCCTTTTACGAATCACTGAATACTCCTGCAGCCACCTTTTCAATGCTGACAAGTCCTCAAACACCATGCCCTTCTCAATTGTCATGCTTGACCCGGCCTCAGGAGTATCTAGCAACTCGTCATCCCTTCCTTCTGCATAAGCCTCATGGGAATGCCTAAGATCGCTGAATTCATGAACTGATGGATCCCGGCCAGGGCAATAACGCCTGATCAGCTCAATATCACTTTCGATCAGCTCTCCAAAAGGGCGGTCATCATCAGAATCAACGGCCCTAGCGATCTCGTAAGGCTCCAGATCATCCACAATTTGAACATCCACACTGTTGGAGTCTCTACAGACTTCTTCAATGTTGCTAGATGGAGCAACGGGAGGAGCACCCACATTATCAGGAATGTCTCCTACATCGGCCCCGTTTGGCAGAGCTCTAGCTCTAGGAAATCTGTAGATTTCCTAGAGCTGGTCATCTGTAGCTCTAGAAAATCCTGGATCTAGAGTTGCAGGCATGTTAAGTGCATTTACATGACTCATTTCATTTATATTATATATTAAATAAAAATATTTAAATCACTTTAATTTAGTCAACAAACTACAGATCCAGCATAGATCTCGGAGCTAGAGCTGTGCCAAACGGGGCCATCATAAGCACGAAAACGATGGGATTGAGACAAAAGAATGGAATGACGGGAAAAGGCTAAAGAGTTGCTCGACACTTACTGGGATGATCCTGAGGGGCCGCTACGACATCATCAGTCCGACATTCGACTCGAACTGGTTGAGAAATCTGAACCTCGTTCGGGGCAGATAGAGCATCGGGCACCTCAGGCACTTCTTCCACATCCACCGCAAGGTCCGGTAACAGAGGGTCAAAGGGTGCCTGATCACCTAGTTCTTGTGAATAACCATGAGGGGTGGGATCAATGGACACCTTCCGCACAACAAGGTCCAAACATTGGAACTCATTCTTCATAACCAATTTGACATATTTGTCCCACTGATCCTCACAACCAATTAAGATCAACCGCCTTAGAATTGTATCTTTCGAACCGAAGTGAAGTAACCCCTCAACTGTGATGCTCTCCTCGTTTGCATGACAATGTAGCTCCTCTCGGGCCCTAGCAACCAACTCACTAAACAACGGCCGATCACTGAATATCAGAGGCACCCTTTGCATTTCAACAAATCAAACATTTCCATAATCATCACTTGTCACACTGCCTCCATGATATAGGGTGACTAGGTTGTCCATCTAGTTCATACAGAAAACCAAACTTAATACCTTCAATCGAAATTGGATACTAGGTAGTAACTAATAAGTCCCTAGTCACTAACAGCTCACCCTCAACTAAACAACCCGTGGACAATACACCACCCTGAACCATATATAACACTGGCATCAAAGTTTCTCTATGCACATGGAAGCATCACTTAACAATCTATAAGAGCAAATCCAACCCAATAAAAATGTCCACAAAGAACTACGTATAGCTACCACAACAGCGTAAACAGTCTATTATCCATTAAGTTGTGAAGCCAAATCCCGCAAAACATTGGGCCTGTTCGGTTGGTGAGAAGCCACCCGGCTTCTCGTAGCCGCTACAATACCTAACTTTTAAACGGAGTATTTTCTCAAGACGTGGTCTATAAGTTAAACGTAGTACACGTTAAAAGCCTAACATCTGTACCAGTTAAAATCGCAAGTGAGTATCGATCTCTCCGTAATCTGTACCGTAAACAGCCAAAATTCAAAAATTTCAGCCAAAAGCCATAAGCCGCAGCCAAAAAGAACAGGCCCATTAGCTTCATATGCTAATCAAGATAGCAAATATTAGACACAACCTACCATATATTGCCATAATCATGTAAAACTACAGCGTCCAAAGGTCACCGAAAACATATAATGCATACATCAACTACTCTATTCAAATGAGATTTGTTAGGACAGGTTCCCTCAACTATTCCAGACTTGCAACAAAACAACGGGCACAACTCCCAAACTCCTAACAACCTCAGTCCTCAGCCATTGTGATTACCATGACTGCATAAACATTTAATTCACATTACATTAAACCATGGATTTCTACATTCCTGCTATCTTTTGATTCACACATCTTGCCAAATTCAACCCAAAGGAGAAGGATTTGTTAAAATAATGGGAGTTGTTTTACCTGTGGAAGCGGAGATGCGGGCAGGGAGGGGAGGCGGGCGGGCTTGGAGACGGTCGGCGGCGTGGATGGGGAGGCCGGCGGCGTGGCTTGCAGACGCGGGCGGGCGGAGACGCGGGCGGCCGCGGCGGGGAGGCGCACGGCAGGCGGCGCCACCAGGGGCGGCGGCACCGGGGGCGGACGGGAGGCGGCGGCACCGGGAGGCGGCGGCACCGTGAGGCGGTGACACCGGGGGGCGGCGGCGGGGAGGCAGGCACGAGTCGAAATGTGATAGCCAGAGCTCGGCGCCAACAGAGGGGAAAAAGGCCGCGTGGTAGCCAGAGCTCGGCGCCAAGATCTACGGCTCTGAGCTCGGCGCCACGATCCACGGCTCCGACCTCGGCGCCACTGACCACGACGCCGAGGTGCTGCCACACAGGCCACCACGCTGGTGCAGGCTCGGCACCTCGGCGCCGTGGACCACGGCGCCGAGATGTGTTACCTCGGCGCCGTGGGTCACGGCTCCGACCCCCTAGGTCCAAAAACGGAATTAAAACTATCAGGGGGTCTAAATGTGAATATTTTTCAAAAAAAAAGGGCTAAAATAGAAAAAAATCGGCAAACTTGTACACAGGTCAAGCAACATAATGCTCGATACAACGCTTGATGTTCAGATAGTCCCCAGCTAGTCCCCAACCTGATTAGAACTATCTTATGTGGATGATCATCTTGTTGAAGAGAGCCTTGTGCTCCGGAAAATATTCCAGCAACTCATCTTTGGTCACCCACACATAGTCCTGGCATTTTCCGATATGGAGTTTTGTGGTGCCGATCACTTGTGACTTG
The DNA here is from genome assembly GCA_017311315.1 of Dendrocalamus latiflorus. Taxonomy (NCBI): domain Eukaryota; kingdom Viridiplantae; phylum Streptophyta; class Magnoliopsida; order Poales; family Poaceae; genus Dendrocalamus; species Dendrocalamus latiflorus. Next base: position 25,333,718 of record CM029631.1, read on the forward strand.
AAAAAGAAACGCTGCAAGAAGCATAACAGGATTAAGAAACGGTTACCTGACAGTGCATCAAACCAACATACTTTTTCAAGCAGACAAGTCTAAATAGAATGGTAAAAAAAACAATGTTGAGAAGTGATGAGCAAACTCGGGCAAGAATCCGCAATGGTGTTATGTCAATAAATCTATTGCCTTGCAGCATGCAAAGAACTAGATAATAAACAAGCCTTTTTTTAAAGGTGAAAAAAGAAATAGGCACCTTGAATGATGAAACACTTGAATCTTCATCTTGTTCAACTACCATATGAGCCATTGGAGCATTGCCAACAAAATATGTATTGTTAAGTCCTCCAAGAACAGATTTTAATGCTGACTCAGCACACTGAAATCAAAGATCCAATATGTAAGCACATAATAAATGAAACATGATAGTGTCAAACTGCAATTCAAAACTGGTTGCACAGGTAGAAAGGTGATATTATAAGCAAAGAAACAGATAGAAAGGTAATATTATAAGCAAAGAAAATGGAACCAGACTACAACACGGATCCCATGGTTGTCATGGCATAATAGGCGACCACGGTGACTAAGAGGCGCCGGGACGCCATGTCGACGCCGCGGCGAGACATACGCATATGGTACATGCATACATCTACGTCATGAGTCGGGATATGCCCCTAGCGGTTGGAGGGGCGGCAGCGGTAGGAGCAGGCTAGAGAGAGAAGCAAGCTGGAGTTCGACGCAAGCATGCTAGGCAAACAGCCTCAGCATCCCCCTCCAACCGCTAGGACAACTTGGCATCGCCTAGGCTAGAGAGAGAAGCAAGCTGAAATTTCATAGGGAAATTTTCAGAAGTGCATACCAATTGCAGAGTGTCTTCATTTTCATATACTTTTTCTGGAAAATGCCAAACAGGCTTGCCATCAGGAGCCCCAAAAGTGCTGCCATATAGGAGGAGATAGAGTTTATTATCAAGAGCTCACTGTAATGACCTGCAGAAAACATTGGTTTAGCACAAGCTAGATACAGTGCTATGCTGATAAGATAACAAAAGCAGCATTGCCATGTGAGTAAATTCATAGGATATATTTGAGTTTCAGCACAATTTCATGATGCATTGTTTGGAGGGAGGGGGGAAACTCCCTTGACCATGTTATGTTTAAAACATGTGCATGAAAAATGCCTATCATCTTTGAACAAGGATGAGAATACATCAAATAATGCTCCAGCAATATGAAAGCCAAAATGCTAACAACCGCACGCAAAATCTTTGGAACTGCTGGTGGTGTGGACAGGATAGGCTAGTTGTGGACTTGCGTGGCAGAAGGAACAGAAATGGGTGGAGTTGAGTGCACTGTCACATCGCTGTTTGTCGATATCTTCACCAAAAGGTCCCTCCACGGCAGTATTCTCTGAGTTGAGGTGCTGCCTGAACATCCTCCCGAGTCCCACTTCGACTGAGGGAGCTGTGGGTGATACTCTCCATGCTCCACGTGCATGGATGCCTGGGTCTGTAGCTGAATGTATGAGCGCATATACCAGCTGTCATTGCATGCATTATCCTATGTAACAAACACATCTGCATGATCCTAACTTATCTCAGGTTGTTACTCTTCTCAACACATGAATGCATGCATTTATATCTTTCAGAGTAATGCAAAGAATGTGTTTGTTGTTGTTATCATTTTAACTTTCATGGTATCAAAGCTGATCCCAACTTGACTTTTAATTCTCTCCACCGCCCTTCTTCCTCTTCATCATCATCCTCCAACTATGGGTAACAACACCTCTCCATCCCCAGCTTTTCTTAGTTACCCTTGAGAGCATATTTGCTAGGGGTAACTAAGAAAACTAGCACCAAGTGGATTAACTGGAAGCTTGTAAATCAAAGGAGATAGGCACATGTATTTTGATGGTGGCAACATTGACAACCTAGGCAGAAGGGGGTGGAGAGGCTTTGTCGCCCATAGTTGGATGGAAAGAGGAAGAAGGGTTGTGAAGAAAGCAACAGTTAAGCTGAAATCAGCTTTAATACCATGCAAGCCAAAATGATAACAACTGTGCACACAACATTTGCATTACTCTGGTAGATATAGATACATGAATATGCATTCATGCATTGAAGAGAGTAAGAAACAGAGAGAAGCTAGGATCTTGCGAGTGTGTTTGTTACGAAGGAATAGAACATGCAATGAGATCCGGTATATGGGCACATACACTCGACTACAAGCTCACGCAGCCATGCATGTGGGGCATGCAGAGAATACACTAACATGGTATTATAGTTTTGAGTTTTCACTTCTATAATAAATAGTTCATTAGGTCCAAGGTGAGGACCAAACGAAAAACAGAGGGCACTTGGTAAGCGCATACAAAGTGTGGAGAATGAGTGTCTGAAGCAGTTTGCTACAAACTTGGAATGTAGTCCACCGTGTATATTTTAAAAGGCCAAACAGATTAAGAAAGTAAGAATTAATTATATGCATAGGTTACATAATTACATGGCATTGGCAAAGTAATTTTAAACATTCAGGACAGCTGAATGTGTGATCAGCGCAAGCTTGCATAACAAGGGAGTAATGGATACTGAATAACCACAAGGAATGACTTCTTCAAGATGCAAGTATGCGCCAAGCAAGCTAGATTGAAAAAGAAAACAACACAAATGAAAGTTCAAAACTTACTTCCGATCATTTGTTTTGTCAGCTTCTGTGATTCTTGGGGCAGGCACATAATCTATCTGATAATCACCCTTACCCCTGCACACAAAAAACAGCAAGTTACAATGTATTTGAAACCCAACATAAAGAATGATAAGGCAAAAACTGAATCAAATCCCATTTTGCAAAATAGTCCATGTATCACATCCAAAGTCATTGTATATTCTCAAATGCCTATGAGACATGCATGGTCTATGTGATGGAGCGCATAGCTTCGATACTAGGTATAATTTCTGGGTCATCTAGCTTTGTGGGGATTCTGTCAAGATCATGCTTAATACGCATGGAATGGAACCCACATGGCCACATCCTTTACTGATATTCATTCTAAGCTCCATTCTAGATCGAAAACAGCCATATCTTTGAACCAGAGGACTACTACACTTGTCTGCAAGTTTCATTTCATGATTATCACTTGACAATTGGTATCTATGCAGTGGATATCACCAGCAGGTTGCAATTTGATTCAAGGCACATAATCCCACGTTGGCATGCCACAGCTACTGAATGAAACATTCTCTACTTTTTTGCCATTTTTTGGGCCATGTATCTTCATACATGAGTTACAATTATTGGCAATTGCTCAAAAGTTTTCTGGTAGAACTACACATATTTACCCTTAATTACTTTCCATGTTTACCTTGTAAATACTAATTAGAACGGAGGTGTATGTTGGGGGGGGGGGGGGTATGTGAGTTTTTTTCTAATTTCCCTTAGAAGGTACTCGAATTTTGAGCCATTAGATCTACATCCAAAGGATCTCATCCCCCCCAAACCATATATATTGCCATCCCTGGCGCCGGTGCCGCCCACCAGCGAGCCACCACTGCCGACCTCCTCCCCTGCTCCGGCGAGCTCCCCTCCGCATCGCCCTCCTTCCTCTTCTCCGGTGGCTCCCACCACCAGATCTGCCACCGTGCTCCCGCCACCCCCTAACCACTCGAGCGTGTCTCTCCCGTCTACCTCCACCACCCACCACCCTCCTCCAACCCGTGGATCCAGCGGCGCCGCCGCCACCTCGTCGCCCCGCCACCCACCGCTGATCCGCCCCTACCCCCACCTCCCTCTATACCCCAGGCACCGATGAACCCAACCCTGACCCTAACCTCGCCGGAGCGCCACCAGAATCTCATCGCAGGTTCATTGGAGCCTCATGAAGCACGAATCACAACACAAATCGGATGGATCAAAATTCGAGTACCCCCAAGGTGAGAAAGCACATGAGTACTCCTTATCAATTTCCAATCAGAACTCTACCCCCAAGGTGAGAAAGTACTGACTACTCCTTAGCAATTTCCAATCAGAACTCCATTTAGTCAATGCTGTTCCGTTTGCACAAAATACAGGCATTATCTTTTTTTCTCCTCTTTGCAATTTTTTCTCGTGTTATTAAGAAAAACTCTTATGCCATTGTACACTTAAATCTTCTACCCAAAGCTACAGCAAAGAAAATGTGTCATTCCTACTACACAACGCACTCATCCCATTACACACTTGAACTTGCTATCTTTACCCTACGGTAAAGTCAAAATAACCAGAAATGGCTGGTGCTGTTTTGTTTCCACACAATACAGGCACTAGATAATCCATTTTTTTCCTCTCTTCTTGCATTTTTTTTCTTGCGCTATTATAAAACTCTTATGCCATTGTACTACAAAATGCAGTAATAACAATATACTCTTAGAATCTGCTACCTTTTGACTTGCTCAAAATCAAAATAACCAGAAATGATCAAATGAATTAGAAAACAGTGTAAAACACGATAAATAAAATTACCTTGCGTCGGCCTTGCCGAGGACATCGTCGGGGTCCTGCCGTCTGTACTGCTGCCTCCACCGAAACCTAACAAAGATTAGAGCCAAACCACAGATGAACGAAGAATCACTAGACGCAGCAAATTAAAAGAGAGACGAATGGATCTGGAGGTACGAGAATTCTTGGAAGGCGTAGACGACGGGGTGGATCTTGGGGATGACAACGGGGAGGCGTTCGAACAGCACCGACGCCACGATCTTCCCGTCGCCCCCTTCCTCGGCAGCCGCGGCCGCCGAGGGCGAGGATGAACTGAAGCCTCGCCGCCCCCAGAGCGACCAGAGGTGCCAGCTCGCCCTCGCCGGCGATCGCAGTAGCATAGCGTGGGAGTGGGGGCGTCTGGGGTTGGGGTTCGGGTCGCGCCGCAAGGGAGGAAGTGGAAGAACCCTGCTTAAACCCGGTTCGTGCGCTCGTGGGCCTTCTAAACGGGCCGCATCGTCTCTCTCTACTTTATTTTCTTTTTCCTATTTCCCACGGTTGAGGAGTTTTTTTCTTTGTCTTTAGCTTTACATCGAGTACTTGGTTTTTCTTTTAAAATATTTCAGATACTTTTGGGACTACTCAATGTGCTTCAATATATATTGAGCTGCTGTAACATTTTTCCTACTATAATCGAAAAAAAAACTTTTTCCCTACTATCTACCATGTAGTAGAGGATTCAGAAAAAAAAATGGAGGGTAGTGAGATAGCGGTGAGTACTTTGTGACGTGGATGACAAAGATTACATGGCTGAAAATGTAGGCTAAATAAGGTGGAAGCAATAAGGCAGACAAAGAGCGGAGTTGCTAATGGGACTGTTCTTTTTTGCTGCGGCTTGTGGCTTTTGGCTATGGCTTGTGGCTTTTAGGCTGTTCGTGTGAGAGATTACAGAGTAACTGAAATTCATATGCGGTTTTTGCCGATATAAATGAAATCAGTACAGTATGTACTACAATTAACTAGTAGACTCCATCTTAAAAAGACATCTCATTTAAAAGCAAGTTACTGTAGAAAAGCCAAAAGCTAAAAAAGAACTGGCCCAATATTTATGACCGAAGGAAACAACTAATTGCACACACCACTATGTACATCCTCACGAATACGTCCTCTTAGTATAAACCTAAAATAGTAAATACTGAGGATAAATCTATGATCTCATAAAATTTCTACTGGTGCACGCTTGAGTGTACATAAAGGTAGAAACCAAAATTTAAATCTTGTGAGTGGAGTTATAGACCACAACTCAACCATCGAACCAAGAGGTGGTTAGTGCCAATTGTGACACTAACAATGGCAAGAGTTTATGCAAATGGAGTAGAGGCCAGAAAAAAGGGAAAAGGATACTATGTTCCTAATTTCGAACCAAATCATAGGTCAAAACAGAATATAATAATTCAAAATGATTATATTTAAAAAAGTTTGAATAAGTTGTATATCTATCATGTAAATATCTCTTTTAACCTCTAAGGCCCTCTCGCGCATGGATAATAAGCGGGGTGAAAAAACTAGTAGTTTATTTGCCAGAGAGGGCCATTTCAGTGTATCTTAGAACCTAACTATCCAAGCGTAATCTCTACTACTTAAAAGAGGGAGTTGGTGAGTGGTACATTCTTTCTCCTCCCACCTCTCCTCACCATACCTCAACGCCGACGTGTGGACCGTGTCGCTCGTGCAATTCCTCTCTTGCACGCTTTTCGCTCCCGCTAACTCCACCTGCTTACCTGCGCACTTCTGTTCCACTTCCTATTCTTTCAAATCAGTTTGGCTAACGAACCCCAACAATCTCGCAATATTTTCTTATATGATCGCTCTCACATCTCCTCAACATCTAACCTCAGTCTCGATCTCTCTTTTCTCACAATTAGGGGTGCAATCGGGTCGGATTCGGACGGATATTACTCATACCGTATCTAACCCATATTTTTTCTCGGATTCAGGATCAGATATGGTAAAACCGGATACGAATACGAATTCGGAGTATTTGGAATTTCGAAAACGGTGCCGTCGGAACGGATACTTGACGATTTCGGATCGAAAACGAATAATGTAGACGGATAGTACGTAACGTATATACGGAAAGGAACATATGCTAAACCATACCACCATCACTTCAAGCCTTATGATTATAATTCATCAGTCGAAGATGGTGTCGCTCACTGTAGATGGAGGTAGAGGTGCGACACACCAATCTTTAAAGACATCCAACTGTGAGAAAACTAGTTGAAATTTCTAAAATTTTAGTTGGGTGTTAAATTTGAACAGCAAAGAAATTCTGCTTTTTTTGAAACTATTTTTCTCATCAATTGAACTCTTTGTTGACTTACCCTCAAACATATGCCTCCTTGGTTCCCCCAAAATTGCCCATTGAGGTGTGGCGTTTCAAGATGAATCTTGATTCTTGACGGACAACACTTTCTATACACTGCACACCTCAACCAACCAACATGACAAGAAAACAAATACTAGCAAAATAAAAGGTGAATTCTTAGCTCTTACCGAATATCCGACCGGATAATTATCCGGTATCCGAATACCGATACTATTCGGTCAGATAACAACTCTCCCGAATCCGAATCTAAATCCGACCAGATACCAAATTCCCTTCCTGAATCCGGTACCGATCGGATTCAGTACCGGATCGGTCGGTATTAACCCAACCCATTTGCACCCCTACTCACAATGGCAACAAGCATGCAGTGGTGACAATAGGCAGGCTGAGGGGGGAGGGACATGAGGCTCAGACACGAATGGCCAAAGGCGATGGCCACGTGCGGCGCAAGCATAGCATGGCAAGGGTTGGCACAACCGGTTGGGTGTGCGCATGAAGCAAGCATGGCAGGCCAAGGGTAGGCATAGTTGGCAAGCCTATGGTGAGATACGGCTCCTGCTCCCCTGCCCTATCTTTACCTCTCTGTGTGGGCATGTGATGTTCGTGATTCAGTTGGGTAACTCAAGTTAGCTCTCAACAGGCTCGTTATGAAAAATTAGGAGTTGTTAATTTCACTAGCTCCTGCGATGGTTGTGCATTTGCTTTCAATTTGGATTAAAACGATACAAAGCTAATGTGACATTAATTCATTGACCCATGGTGAGGGTATGATTTGATGCAGTGCATGGGGCATGGCATGGGTGTAAGAGTTTGATGAAACACGCTGCAGGTAAGCAAGCAGTAGGCATCTAGGCAGAGGGAGTAAGTATAATACGGAGACTCATGAAGTTTGATCCCAACAAGCTAACATTACTTAATATTGAAAGCATTTGATGAAATATTTATTGGTATATCTTTTGAGCCGTGTTTCATGTTCATGGATTTGGTAGGGTACTAGGGTTCCGATTTATGGATTTCTAATTTAGATTGTGTGTTTTAGTTGAGCGTCATCACTATTACTAGGTTAGTGGATGTTAGATTCTTATATGTATACTTAATTAGGTATTTTTTGATATAGTACTCCCTAAGCCCCAGCCAAGCAAGAAGTTGGTCGCCTGCCTTAGGACAAGAAGCTCGCGCAGTAGGAGGTGAACGTAACGGAGATGGAGATGTAATTTTCCATCTTGCCCTTATTTTGCTTCTACGACAACACTTCAGCTCTCAATCACCTCCATGGGTGGACACTTGGACATGGCAAGGGAGGGGCGGTAGAGGCGGTGTGTGTGAGCAGTCTGAAGGATGCTTGCGGCACCGAAGAGCTGCACAAGAAATTAAAAGGCCTTGAACACAAGCTGGTGAAAGAAAAACGATGTCCAGGTCTCAAAGATCAGCACTTGCCATTAAGGCTTTCAACAACTAAATTTGTTCAATGATATAGGAATGAATGCTCTGCATGTTTGATTGCCACCACCAGTAAACGTGATGATACATTGACTACCTATATTTTCATAATTGTACCATATCTATTCATGACTCATACCTTCCAATTAGCACAACAACAGATGCAACCTTTTGCCTATCTGCCAATTGGTTAACTATGTTTTCACAAATTTGCTCTTGGTTATTTTTTGTTTTGATTTCAGTTGTTGCTTTGCAAATTCATGCAAGTTTTCCAACAATGGTACATTGTGAACTATCTCTCCATATTTTTTGCTTGTGCTGAGTGCAAACTGATGCCAGATTTTTTAGACACGAGTGTCAAAAAAGTTGGATCAACAAAACCAAGTTGGAGCTCAAAATATTTTGCATTGCGTTTGCAAATCTTCACGAATGATGAGGCATTGTTTTTGCACCTCTTAATACAAAAAGATATATCTCTTTTTTATCATAAGCATTTGGGGATGATCGTCCATCATGATGCTTTAGTTTCACACAACATGCAATTCAGAATAACATGTATCCGCTGTCCTTTTGTAAATACGTTGGTAACATAAAAAATTCTTCTATAAAATCACTCCACTTTATTCTATTTATTCAAAAGGAATTCAAGGTTTCCTTGGTTTTCATTACTTCTTGTGGGCGCCACACGTGTTGAGAATCCTATAACATCTTAACATATTGTCAATTTGTACATGGTTTGCTTAGTTTGTTGGTAAAAGTAGATATAAGGTAGAATTATTTCTTCAGACTTGGTTAAGCTTGAATCTCAATGCAGAAATTAATACGAGTTTTCCAACTTGAAATTGTACATGTTAGGTGAAATATGAACGATCACTGGTACTTGGGGTGTTTGAGCAAAAGTGATTCATGTGCTTGCTCATTGTTGACGAAAAAAAATGTGATGGTGTTATTACATAATAATTGGTTGTGTCATCTATAATCTAATTGATTCTTAAACGATTGTTTTTTTTATGTCTTATACAATAATATTTGAAGCAGAGAAAAGTCCTCATATGCCATTGATGTACACCTTTGTGGTGTGCGATGTGCCATTGGATGATCACATATAACTTTGTGCCGCTACTATGACTACGACTACTTTTGTCATACAAGAAAAATAGTGTTAGTCAATGTTATATGAGGTGTGAAATTAACATTGTGTTCTATTAGATTCAATTAGAACAAATTAATGCATTGTTATATTACAGTGTAGCCTCCTATATATCTATTAACTTTGCAGTATGATATATATGAGGATATATGCATCTTCCTCATTATTTGTCTATTATTTTCATTTTTTGAGTGTTGTGGATTCTAGTATTTTGAAAAGTTTTGTTTTCAAAATACTGGTCTATGTCTAAGTTTTGTTTTCCGTTGCAACACACGACACATGACTAGTATAGTCAAAGCCTCAGGTAGCTAGGTAAGGCTATTATGTAAATTAAACCTTTTGTTTATGTTTTCTCTTCCATCTTTATTGCAATAATAGCAGAGCTTCTCCTGTTTCCTCAAAAACTTTCGAGGCCCTACTTGATGCCTTAATAGTGTATTGCAAGAGATTTACTATATTCGAAAACTTCTATTGGTTTTAAAAGAATACTAAGGTATGTCTAGATAGAGGGGATTTGATTCAAGTCATTAGGATTTAGTTCAAAAAATTATTTAAAAATATGACTCATCCAAACACCTTCTAAGATTGAAAACATTCTTTAGTTTGAAAAATAGACGATGATATCCTTTCCAACCAAGATCTACCATCCTTTTTAAAGAGAAGATTGGTGGCATGTCAATTGTTATATCATATTTGTTGTGGTGGTAACATAGTAATCATGTCACCTTTTCTTGTGGTAGTTATTATTTTACGAAAATACCAAGCATAGGTGAGAGCCAAAAAGAGCAAAGGAATAGATAGCCGCAACTCGTCGTGGAAGGAAGAGATGACACAAGTCTATGATCATGATGGTGGTAGCCTAAATAAGAAACAAAAGCTTGAAAAGAGAACACCAGACTTGTTGGTATTTCTTGCAAGGGGTTGTCTATTCCTCAAGCGACTAAAAATTTACTAAATTTTAGTCACTTTTTTTAACCCATGGATGAATATCTAATCACTCTTGTCACTTCCTAATTCCTACAACATACGACCCACTCCTCACATAATGAAACAAATAATTATTTTAACCTAGACAAAAATTAAGTTTGTTAAACCCTTACAAAATACAAAAACAAAAAAATTAACCTAGACAAAAATAAAGTAAACCTAGATGAACCTTACAAATAAAAAAACAAACAACACTAAAAAATGCAGCAAAGCTGTATTAAAATTGCACATTACTTAGTACTATGCAATTTTAGGTGACTGGAAGATAAAAAAATCAGGCGACTGAGAATTAGCAAACCATTGTTGTAATGGAATTGGATGTCAATGATTTTGTGCGACACACAGGGGTGGTGCCATGAATCAGCATAACCATGGGATGATAGGAAGGCTAGCGATGGTGATGGTGTGACAATGCAAGGTTTGTGTGATGATAGAAGCGACTTGCTTGGTGGAGAACGTTAATGACCACACAATAATTGCGACTGTGATGATTATGGTGGAGTTCGGCATCTAATTTAAGTTAAACACCTAAATTATGCTATTACGAGAACCTTGTACCTCCAACAAAACAACCATCCAACAAATCTCAAAACATTCCATGGTTAATCTCTCCACTTGTTTACTTGACGTCCTAGAATCTGTACCGTGACCGCAAATAGATTTAAAAGGTTGTTTTGTTGATGGCCAATGTGAGCCAAGTCAAAATTTTTGCTGAGCCAAAACCTAGGCAAAGCCAAAAGATTGGCAAAACAAATGTTGTTTGGATCATAACCAAGCCAAAATTTGGCGTTACCAAAATTTTAATGAGTGATTTTCTCACCCTCGGATTTCTCGCGTGTGACATTGGATTTCATTGGCGTTACCAACTTTTCATGGACATTACCAAATTTTGGTAGCAAACCAAACAATAGCCAATTTCCGTTGGCGTTAGCAATATTTGGTTTGGCTTGCAAAGGTAGCAAACCAAACAGCCCCTAAAACTATCTAGATTAGCTATATAAAAATTATATCATTATATTTTATCATTTAAATACTTTCATAGTATTATCATTTTATTATTATATAGTAATGTAAAGTAATAAAAAATAATAATCAAAATAACATCTCGAAGAATAAAAGGAGTTCAAAACGTTGAGTATAAAAAAGGAGCGAGTAGTATCATAGTATAGCATGACCATAGAAGCCAAACCTAAGTGGTAAAATTGTAGAAATAACCCGATAAGTTTGTTTGCTTATTCACTAGCTTTGTGTTAAAAAAACTACCTCATAGAATATTAAAATACCCCTAACCCCTTTAGTCTGAATTGAAATTCTCTAACTTTATAAAGCAAAGCCAAAAAAGAACAGTGACTATGATTTTGAGAGATTCTCAGTCGTCGAATATAAGATAGATAGATTAGATCAAATGCTACAGCTAAGATGTTGCAATACCCAAGCTACATCACCTTTACTATATTTGCTGTCGGTCTCGGCCTCGTTTGATCCGATGGCCAGAAAGCAAAATTCACAAGTGTAGCACCGACTTCCCTCCAGCTGATCAGCCCTCACCGGATGGGTCTCGCCTGACGTTAACGTCAGAGGATCCGTTTCCCCCCTCACCACCCTCTTCCTTCCTTTTCCTCTTCCTCTCGCGACGGCGGCGGCGCGGCGGCGAGCCTGCCAATCGAGGCCTCTTATCTACTTCCTCCCGGCTTGCCCGCGCCTTCTCCCCTCTGCTGGACTGGCGTGGCGTGGAGACCATCCGCACCTGGATTGATTTCTCTTGTTGGTGACGAACCCTAACTTGTTTTTGATTGTTCTAAGAGTTTTGTTCTGGTTTGCTGTGAGCGATCTAGTCCAAATCTTTCTTTCTGGGGTGGATGCTCCAATCCATCCGTTTTATTGCGGATTTGTTTGCAGTGGTGGAGAACTCGTAGCAGTTTATTTTCGATTTTTTTGGGGGGTGTGTTCAACTGATCCCCAATTCCTCAAGTTATGTCGGCCCCTGACGCCGCGGCGCCCGAGGTGGCGCCGGAGGCGGCTGTCGACGCAGACCAGCGTGTCGAGGGCGCGGCGGTGGAGAACTTGGCGGCGCCCACGGTGGCGCCGGAGGCATCTGCCGACGCGGATCAGCGTATCAAGGATGCAACTTTATGTGGCTGCAATGGAAAGTGACGTGAATAGTAATTGGGTGTCCCTAATGGATGTGTGACGCATGCCAATTGGTGTGCCGATGTTCCTTTGAATCTTGGAGCAAAACCAAGTAGCCAGTTCAAAACTAGCAACCCTGAGTATGTCCCTATTCCTTTTGGGCTTCTCTCAGCTGTCACTATTTATTAGACTAATAAGCCGCAACCAAAAGCCATAAGACGCAGCCAAAAGAACAGGTGAAGTGAAAGGATGACTAAAAGAAAGAATCCTACCACCATTGCGTCGATACACAAGCATAGCTCTGGTTTGCATTGAATCCTATCGCAGACTGGCAGTATCTCATGGCTATTTGTTGCTTCCTTCTTTTGGGTCCTTCTCACTTTCTACATGGTTTGCATTGAAATATTTACCTAACCCTGTATTTCAGCAGAATTTCTAGGCTTTTTAGATTTATCATGTCACTCCGTCCTCGCACCCTACATTCTTTTTGCATGCCAAACCAAAATGTTATAGATGATGTTGTATATTGTTTATGGTTTTGCTATCAGCTTGTCACTGAGTTGAGCATGCTCGAATGGCACAAAGTTTCTAGTTTTCATATTGCCTCCAAATGAGCCAGCATACAGTTGTTTTCGCAGCCTTTTTTAACATATCTTTTACTTTTTATTTGAACGAAGAAATGTGTAAAATATAATTGGTCTTCCCATCAAACTTAGAAATTACCTGAAATGCATATTTAGTTCATTTTGCAATATGGAAATAAAGTATCTATACAGCTACAGAAAACAGAACAAGCATGAGAACACCTTCCCTGTTTCACGTTCTCAAATTCAATTAAGTTATTTTTATTCAACTATTCAGTGATTAGATTCTTTTTATCTATGTTGGAACTTTAACATTCCTGATCTCACTGTTAAGTCTGTAATTTCTTCTTGCATCATTTACATAACATGTACTCCCTAGTCCCTCCGGTCACAAAGTCTCTTGGGACATTGACACAGTCTACAGATTGCAACTTTGACCACCGATTTTTATTGTAATATATAATAAAGCTGTAGCATTATGATGTATGTTTCGAGACAAATCTATTTATGTCATTTCCATACGGCCAATCTAAATTTTCAGTATGATGCTGTGGGTCAAAATTCAAAAGATTTGACTACATGTTTATCACATTTTTTATTATTGGTGGGAGCAGTTGCAATATTTAACCTTGTTTTAATAACTTTAAGGTTTCAACAATTTATGGTGAATCCATCTGGACTAGAGTGCTCATTCACTTCCAATTATACGAATACAACTGCATCTCGCAAACACATTGACATCGTATTTTGCAGATTACAGTATCAATGTAGCTAGATAGTTTGACATAATTTTTTATAATTGTAAACTAGACATCATGTTAATCTTACAGATTTGCAAAATCTATGAAGTCTATGCATTGGGATATCAATTTGTTGAATTCAGCTTTTGTTTTTGGCTTTGGTTCTGAACATATTTTGTAAAATGTATTTCATTATAGGGATATAGAGGGAAGTGTCGATGTTACTCCTGAGGAAATGAGAAGCATCATCTAAGTTATAGCTCACACAGGAAAGTTCTGGTATTTTACTGAATCTACTGTTTCCTAGGTTTCAATTCCTTGATTAATTTACATACTCTTATTTAAAGGTTCTTTGAATGTTGCAAGCAACTTCATCTTTCTGTTCAAGTTTGCAACATACAAGGTTCTAAAAATCGGTAACAGATACTCGACCGATCACCTAACCTAGTAGTGATTATACGGCATAATCGGCCTATTATGCAGCATAACCAGTTTGATTATATAGATAACCGGCTAATAGGTGGGGGCACCCGTTACTTGTATACAGCCATGTATACGGCCTAGTAGATCCGTTTTTAGAACATTGGCAACATATAATTCAGTTCTCTTCCTCATCAAAAATAGATGATGCATAGTATCACATGTGTTTTGCCTTTGCCTTTGAGTAAAATATGCTGCAATAGGCTGATCTAGCATTTGAAAATGAGTAATCATTCCAGTGCTAGTTCTACTAGTTCTAAGTGAATCAAGGTTAGGTTGATTTAGTTGTTAACTTCTATTTTCAAGAGATGGGTGTTGGTCAAGAGCATTTGGACAAAATAAGTAGAGTGGGATTTACTTTTACTGCATTTGGGCAAAATAAGTACAGAGGGATTTACTTTTACTCTTGAAATTAACTTCTGCTTTGCAGGCATGACTGGAGTTTTCTCAAGAGATTGCTGTCTCTCCAATTGAAGCAGGTATGGGGAGTTATGCCAACAAAAGAGTTTCATGTTGGTTGTAGATTATTGTATTGGGTATGTTTTATCAGGGTATAGTAGCTTTGCCTTCTAAGCTGATTATTGTCATTTGACATATCAAGGTCTTGGCTGAATTTTCTGAGGCTCAAATGGTGAGCCGTGAGGATGGGCAGCAACATAATGCTTTGTCTGGAGAGACATAACGATGGTACTATTATGAATCTTCATTCTGTCTTATGTCTTGAACATTTTTTGTTGCAGTATTAAAGTTCCAACAAATTTGATCTTTACTATACTATTTATATGTATTTCTGGACCTCTTTTAATCTAAAATGATCCTAGACACTTTTTTTGTGTAGTTTGTGCATCATTATGGTTTGCAATCAGCCATTGATCCCTTTTTGTGTAGTATGAACATTGTCATACCTTATCTTGGCCGTTAAGAACTTGAAATGCACACTTTTATGACATTGAAGGTCAGGCACTCATTGCTAATCTGGTGCTGGATGCTTTATGCTTGTTGGTGTTAAGGGTATTAGAGATAGAATACCAAATTGGTGGTGTAGTCGAAGAAGGAGCAGCAAGCACAGTCGAAACGGATTGTGCTGCTAACCCGAGATGAAGCTTCTCAACCTGAAGTGTCGAAAGAGCCTTGGTGACAATCGGTCGTGGCTCTTTCGACACTTCGGGCTGAGGAACTTCGTCTTGGGTTAGCAGCACAGTCCATTCTAACTGTGCTTGCTACTCCTTCTTCGACTACACCGCCGATTCCTATTCTATCTCTAATACCCTTAACAGTTGGATCCAAGAACATGGTTGGAAAATTTTAGTTATGTTATTTAAATTGTTTTTTTGGCGTTTTACAATTCTCTTATATGACTTGCTACAACTTATATTTTGGAGATGGTGCACAGTTAAAATGAGAGCAGCATTTGGTGGATTTGGAATTGTTGGTTTTCCACTTTGTAAGAGAGTTCAAATGTATGCTTGTTCAACTCGACACTTAGGCTCAGTTTGCGGTCACTGTGCTGTGCTGAGCTTATTTTCAAATTTGTTGTGGAAGTAGTTGTGAAAAATATAGCAGTTGTTCGACAAATCAGATTACAATTAGATAAATTCTGTTATCCAATGCTTGTTCCTCTCACATTTCCACTCTGGAACAGAATAATATCTCTGTTTGCAACTTCATTTTTAAAGGAAAAAGCCCGTATAACAACCCGAACTTTGCCTGAAAGTCCGTCTAATATCCCGAACAATGAAACCGAACATTTGACCCCTAAACTTTGTAATCCTGTTTAAATAACACTCTGATCCGGTTTCGCATAGTGGTATTGTCCACGTGGTGTGATGAGTAGACAATTTTGCCACGTAGGATGACACGCTGACCAAGTTTAGGTGAATGACAGGCGGGGCTTATTGGGGTTTCTATCCTAGTGAGCTCTCATGCGCTTCCATGGTCGCCGCTGCTTGATGCTCCCTTCCTCATCATTTCGATTGAAGGAGAAACTCCTGTGGGTTCCATTTGTCATTCATCTAAACTTGGTCAACGTGTTATCCTACATAGCAAAACCGTTTACTCATCGCCCCACGTGGGCCATACCACCTGGCGAAACCAGGTCAGGGTATTATTTAAACCGGATTGCAAAATTCAGAGGGTCAAATGCCTAGTTTTATAGTTTAGAGTGCTGGACGGAATTTCGAGCAAAGTTCAGCATGTTATATCGACTTCTTCCTTTTTTAAAAAAGCAGCTGGTCAAATACCAAAATATCTGAATCAGATGCAATGCCAAAGGGAGCCTTAAAAGTGGATCTCCACTTTAGCTCGTTGTGGAAGTGGATCTCCCCTTCAGCTCATACAAGGCCTTGCACATTTACTGGTTTAATACAGATAACAAGAGATGATGCCTGAGGACTTTTGTGGAGCATATACAAATCTGTGATCATTTGTTCGCAATATTTCGCAGCCCTTGTGAGGTTTGAAGATGGTCCTCCATTTACACTTCAAAGGCTTTGTGAGGTGATCACTTTTCCTTTTCAGTCTGCTGCTAAAATTTTTCTTTGTGATCCCTTGTCGGCGATGCTATTATTCACAAAAGGAGGTTATGTTGTTTTTCATTTCTGTTTTGCACTTGTGTTTCTTCTCAGGAGAGTCTTACTCTTACATTGGTTTTCCATTGACAGATTTTGTTGGATCCAAAAGGAACATATACAAAATTGTTAAAGCTTGCTTTGGCCTTGGAGAAGGTTTGTTAACTGAACTGTTACCATCATGTAGACAGTATCAGTGGTATCTTTTTCTTTGCTATGTTACTCTGCTGTAGTGTATGAGTTTTAACTTGTTGATCTGGAGCCCAAGTCTTTCCACTTGTTGGACTACTTCTTGAAATACCGGCTAATAGATTGCGATTCGTTTTCAAACTAATTCAAATAGATCTTTGTGGAGACAGATTTGAATCTTTTGCTGCTCTTTTTCTCTTATCATGCTCGCATGCAAAAGAGAACTATTGGACTATGTGTGGGTGCATAAAATATAAATTTTAAAGGTGGACTTGCCATCTCCCTCAGGTTTTCCATTTATTTTCCCTCTAAAACTACTGAGAATCTAAATAACTGCAATTACACTGCATCTTTTATTTAATTAAATTGTTGTCACTGGATTCAGTGTGTTCATTTTAGTTACATATCATACTCACTCCCGATTTTTTCATTATTTCACCTATTGAAATTACTTGGAAGTTGTGCACATTGTTTAATTTTCTTGTTACATTTTGCATGTGCTTGTCTACTGCTTTGCCTGAATGTGTGCCCACTCTATCTTCATATCCTGATGGAAGTTGTTAGCCATCTGTATGAGGTTATTGTTGTCTTTCTACCCATTTATACATGTGAAGATAGATTTTCTAGTACTAGATGCTCATATCATGTAGAAGTGGATCATCAAACTATTGTGTATGACCACGATAGGCGCAACATACTGAGAAATACATGTATCTTTTTAAAAAAATATTCAATTGAACAACATACTGAGAATACATGTATCTTTTTTAAAAAATATTCATTTGAACTTATAATTTTTGAAGTCAAAGTACAATATGTTTGGTTGAGATTTGACTTCTTAAACAATATTGAGTTGGGCCTAAGAATATCACATAGCTCACTGAATTTAGACTCAGGAATCCAATTCTATTATAAGCAAGGCAGATCGAATGAGGTTTCACCTGCCTTAGTGCACATGTACTTGAGTAAATCTGTTGCCAATCTATGTTTTTCTTTATCACTTTATGTTCATATGCTGGAATTTGCACATGCTTTCGTGCGGATTATTATTGAGTGCTTGAGAACTCTGTATCACCAATTGTATGCTCTCGTATTTGCAGAACCTCCTAGTTACATCTACAATGACTATATGCATTGAACCATACCCGGCTGCTCATGGGCCAATTTCAGGAGGAACAGCAATCACAGAAACACACAGGTGCTGTTGATGTAGAACCTGAGAGGCTGCCGGAGCATCCTGCAGCAGTGCCAAATGGAACAGAGCATGTAGGAGGTGATTGTGATGAAGAGAAGGCTGACGCAGAAGCTGTGGTGTCTGGTAGACGAGATGTCGAGATGCAGGAACAAGCCTGATCAGATTTCGAATGTTAGCTCTGATGCTAACTCAGGTGGTGCAGTTACTAGTGAAGCAGTTAATGTCCGTGAAAAATCATCGGATCCACAAAGTTAAGCTTACTTGCAACAAAGGCTAGAAGTCCTAATGCAGTTCTCTTTAGGGCATGTACAACCCACAGACGAGAGGTCGTCTGCAAGAGCTTAGAATCTGACATACAGACAGCTAAAAAGGCAGGTTATACAATGAAGAGTCTGTTTCACTGTCTGCAAGCTGTTTAATGCTTTGCATGTAGCCAAGATCAATCATGAACACTATTTTGTATACCATTGTGTTGCTATTTGATAGAAAACGGATCAAGCTTTAACAATGCATATTCACACCAAAAATCGGGATGAACATAAATGCTTCTTTGGCAAATTCTGCCAATTCTGCTAATCAAGACATTTGAGCTGAACAAAGATGGCTATGTTTACACCAGACTTGCAATAAACACAAAATAAAACAGGTATGTACTAGTACACAGGTATGTACTAGTACGCAGGTGCTCTCTTCTATCTGATCAAATGCCGCACGCAACCATGTTTTTGTTTAGCATCGCACAAGAAGAAATACAAAGGAGAATTATACAAGAATCTGCATTGGGTGTTGGCAGATTGAATCAAGCTCAAAACAAGGGATCTGACAATCCTAATATCTAAAGTTACCCTGGTAATTCTGGCTACCGGCCCTTGCATATCCAACAATTAAACAAAATCCTCATTATGTTCCTGAAACACTGAAATTAAACAAGTCATCTTCCATGTTCAAGCTATGGAACGTTTAAATTCTACAAGACAAAAAAAGTGGGCATGCATTCCATGGTGATGACATATAAGGACCTTGCTAAAAATAATACAGACATAGCGCTTTACTGATAGTATTTCCTAACACCCAGCAAACAGAAAATTGTGACACTGATGTTTCCATTTGGTGAACATCCAGAAGTTATGTAGTAGTAGTACTTCTTGAGATGGATGTACCAATGATCATCAGCAAAAGGAAGGAAGCAAACAAAATTGGCTACTTGTACATATATTAGAGATGGTGTATAATATTAGGCAAAAGGCAGGAACCAAAACTGGCTAGTTGTACATATTTTAGAGTCAATGTAGAAACTTCTTTAGAACTGATAGATATTATGATCATTATTCCCAGTCATATCAAGTCACAAATGGAAGCTTATATTCTAGTTTCCAAATGAGTCACACAGCACCAAGGATTTATGAGCACCAAAGACAAAGATAAGCTAATTAATTACATATCAAGGAACATAAGGCAAATTATTATTTCAACAAGTGCATATTGAAGTAGTTATCCGATAAAGCAGCCCATAATGAAAGTCAAAACTATAAAAACCTTCCTATAGGCTATATGTGTAATTTCCTGTCTAATCACTGGATAAAAGAGTATATCTCAGATTTCTGATATACATAGTACTGCTCAGAAACATTTCTAATTCTTACATACTGCTCAATTGACATAACACCAAATGTTTGCCTAACCAAAGAGAGCTCTACAGTATACATCTCTTTGCTCAAACTTCTCTATTTTCTTGCCGCTCTTGTCAACAATATCTCGGTTGTAAGATCTTGATGCAAATTGGGGTTGCAAAATTAACATACATGTAGCAAGGGACCATGTGCCTTCGTCCTTGAAACTAATTTTGTGTTCGAAACTTCACATAACTGATTAATGTTATGTCTATGCTACATGTCTGTCTAAATGTAAAAATCTGGTCTAAGAACACAGTTGACCTTGACCTTGCTAAAAGCTCACATTGCCCCCGTCTAGACCTCTCACAGCCCCTGGTTTTCCAACCCATACATGAAATTCCACCTCTAATTGCACCCCACACAACGCATTCCATTTGCATGAACAGAGGAAACACACAGATTAGCCACAATTTCTACCCGAGAACAGTTCCAATCGGCCGCAAACGCACGCCTATTCACAATTGCACTAAAAAAAATTTCCGCAAGACTCCCTAAACGAACCGCGAAGACGAAACCTCACACAAGACAATGAAATTGCCGAAGCGGTGGAACAAGACAGCACCTTGGCGGCGTTAAAGATCTCCTCGGACTTCTGGACCGTGTACGCCTTCTCACCCCTCTCGACAGAGATGGCGGCCTGCAACACCGATTGAGAGCGGCGCGCGTTCGAGGGGTTAGGCGCGGCCGGCCGGACAGAGATCCCGGAGACCACGGCGGCGGCTGCTGCTGCTCCGACAAATTGGCACCACTCGTAGTAGGGCGGGTCGAAGACGCCGGCCATGGGGGACGCGCCCTCGGCCGGGAACAGCCCGTCTGCGAAGCCGCCACTGCCGTGCCGATGGAGGAAGGGGCGCCGGTGAAGTCGCGACTGCCTTCTGTAGGGGAGCTGGGAACCCTGGACGGCCACGAGCCACGCCGCCGCACCCTTCGATGAAGTCGCAGCTGCTAGATGCAGCCGTGGAGGAAGCCGCCATGGCCGCGACCAACAGGGATGAGTGCTGTCGCCGCGCCATGGCCACGACCAAGCGAGACGGGTGCCGCCGCAGCACCGTTGCCGCGACCGAAGGAGATGGGGATTGCCGTCTCGCCGTTGCTGCCGCGACCAACGACGGGTGGGGATTTTGGCGCGTAGCTCGGATTCTCCCGCGCGCCACAGCTGGATCCGCGCCTCGTCGCTTGGAGGCGACGACCCTGTACAGCGCGCCCTCCTCGTCGCTTGGAGCCTGGGAGCACGAGCCGTCATCGTCGCCTCGCGAGACGACGACCTCGCCCTGCTCCCAGCTCGCGAAGGGCTTTTCTGCAAAAAGTACGATATACAGACGACTCGTATCGACGCGTTGTACATGCCCCTATCGCTTACTGCCTCTCTTGATTCACAAGTATAATCAATATGGTTAGCTGATTGTGCTGTGTCGTTTCAAGTTGTAGTGGGCCATGGATAAACATGGAGATGTTGATTATGACTGAAAACAAATTGAATTCTCCGAGGAAACATGTACTCAAAATGCCTATAATAAACTTTGGTTAGGTGTAACCTGGAAATTCGTGTGCTTGTCCACTGCACACTTCCAGTTGCCAAAAATTATGATGTATCCAAGATATGTCAAATGGATACTTGGCTGCCCTTTTTGCAACTTGCACTGTAGTGAACTTATGTTGTGGTTGGTGGTTGGGTACGGGTCTGAAGACCAGGGATAGAGCACTCACCTCATCTAACTGTCAGCAGGACTCTTCTCTGATGAGTTAAAGAGGCTTATTTGGAGAATCTTTGTTTATTCATTGCTTGATTATGAATGGTATAGGTCTTCTCTTTTATATAGCCCTTAACAATATGGAAACAAACACAATCTAATCTAACCAATCAACTAAAGATAATATCATATACATACTATCTAAATATAAAGATATGCATCTAACTATTCTTAATATGAAGATATACATCTAACTATTCCTAATACGAAGATATGCATCTAATTATTCCTAATTCGGTTGCTACAGTACTCATGGTATTGTTCATGTGCTACAGTACATGCTACAATGCATGTGTTGTCATGTTCACATGCTACAGTACATGCCTCGTCGGATCTTAGACCATAACATTACACCCATCGCGGCGAGATAGCTTGTCCTCAAGCTGTCAGGTGGCGGCTATGGCTGAAGTCTTTTGTAACCCCATGTTGAGAGCCCATGGCGTAGGTGCACAGTCGTGTGGAAGAGGAAGTGCAACACTCCGATGAACAACAGTAAGGACTACAATCCCTTGCTGTGACTTATGGTTGCAGGCGCCGAAAGCATGGACAAGCTGCGTAGGGCAGCAATAACGCTCTTCTTATTGGTGCAGGAAAGAACGCAACGTTGTTGCGGTCTGGACACCCTCCACACCCCACATCTACGAAGGCATGGCATTGGCTGACCACGTGGATAGGATCGCTGCTGGACAGTGGCAACCTTCCTTCTCGGCGAAGGCACCTGATGTGCAGCCAAGGATAGCGAAGCCTAGAGAGGAATTGTCGTTGGTGAAGACGGTGGCGAAACGGAGGTTAACGTGTTTAATAAAATTTGGCTATGTCTGCCATCCGAGTGCATACTCCAGCTGCCGGTACCACAGGGCGTCATTCCCCATCAGGTGGTGCGATGCCAACCACTCCTCTTCCTCCATTATCCGCTGCTCCTGAAAGAATTGCTCAAAGAGATTCAACCAAGGCTATGGATCTTCCTTATTGTCAAAGGTTAGAAGCCCTAGGTAATGGAATAGTGAAGCTCGGACCTTCATGGAATTGAAACTCCTGTTGCTTGCCATTGATGGCGGAGCAGCGGTTGGTTCTGATACCAATGTTGTGGTCAGTGGTTAGGTACAGGTCTGAAGATCGAGAATAGAGCACCCGCCCTTATCTAACCGTCAGCAAGGCTCTTCCCTGATGAGGTAAAGATACTATGAGGCCTATTTGAAGAATCTTTGTTTATTCATTACTTGATTATGAATGGTATATCTCCTCTTTTTATATAGATGAGGTTAGCCCCTAACAATATGGAAACCAACACATTCTAATATAACCAATCAACTAAAGATAATATCATATCTATACTATCTAAATATAAAGATATGTATATAATTATTTCTAATACGAAAATATACATCTAACTATTTCTAATACGAAGATATGCATCTAACCATTCCTAGTCCGGTCGCTACAATACTCATGGTACTGTTCATGTGCTATAGTACATGCCTGCTATAGTACACACGCTATACTATTTATATGCTATAGTGCACGCCTCTTCGGATCTTAGGCCATAGTAACTAATGCTGTTATGCATCGTAAGAAAGTCAACATTCTCAACGTTTTCCCTTTCTGCTCCATTTTTACTAAGCAATTTTAGTAATGAACTATGTGTTGGTGCTACAAAGTCCGGTCTGAATCATTGGTGATCATTGTCGCTCTCCTTTGTGTTTAGCATCAAAAATTTTGTCATTACCTGCCAGATGCCTGCACTATACATAAAAAACTATGTGGTTCTCTTCTGATGTGCTGCTAGCTTAATGTTGGTGCTAAAATTGTCTTAAATTTTTAGAGTAAATAATCTGTATTTACTGGGGAGCTCAGTAAGTCATTGTTTGCATTGTTCTGTCCTATAAGGGGTGAATTCCGAACCTAAAAAATTTGTCTTCACGACACCTATCGATGCTTTTCTCTCCATATAAGCTTGTGTAAATTAATATACTCGATTGAACTTATGATGCGACTCTAATGTTCCTGTTGTTATCATATGATGATACAAACTCTTAGCTTTGTGTTGGTTTTGCATTGGTTCATTGGTTGGGTGTTGGGTGACAAATGTCGCAAATCACTCCAGATTACTAGCGTTTTTACTGGGGGAGGGTGGACAAGGACATGGTGACCACCTCTACTTATTATCCCCTCCATTTTCTGAATTTCTTTCTGTGGACACATTAACATAAAAGGTTGCACTTTTAGCGAAAATTTAATACAACATGTATATGCACCTGCATTCACTAACGTGGCTGTCCCATGTGGTTGGAGATTTATGTGCTTTCCTCCCATCACGATTTTTGCAAAAACAACCTTCACTCTATCTTCTCTATCATCTCTCTCCTACCCCTTTCCTTCTCCTTCTCCAGTTCTCCCCATCCCGACCTCCGGCCGTCGTTGCAGCGTTAGCCCGTCCTTCGCCGCTGCGAGTCGTGCCGTCGGTCGAGCCTGTTGCCATCCGAGAGCCACGCTGTCAATCTGAGCCCACACCGCCGTCCTCCATGAGCCAGACGCAACCAGAGGTGGACGAGGCCGAAGGTGGGAGGTGGATTGAGGCTAGCTGGATCTAGAGGGCACCGTCTCCATCAGCACCAGAGGGGAAGACCCCGTTCGGATCTAAGCGGTGGTGGAAGAAGAGGATGGGGAGGGGCAATGCCGGCGGCACAACGGGAAGGGGAGGTGGTGGTGGTGCTGGTGGAGCAAGAAGGGGATCTGGCCTCATTGGCTGCTGGGACGCTGGATCCGCCCACACCAAAGCCAAATCTGGCGGGGAGGACTCTAGCTCCAATGGTTGGCCGTGGGGACGACGGGGGATTCGGCAGTTGCTATGCAATCGCGCCTTCTCTAGTGAGAGAGCTAGGAGGGAAGAGAGAGGGAGGAGAGGGGAAGGAAGAGAAATGGGGTGGGGTGGGGGGCTTTTTGCGAAATTTACAAGTTAGAGGAACGAATCTTGGAGCACTTTTAACTGTGTAGATAGTACATGTAGTTGTATGTACATGTGAAAAAACCACATCCTATTTTTAGTCCTAATCATGCCTATTGCATGTATATAGTTTCTACTAAAGTTTACGAAAAAATAGTTTTGCTAATTATATTTATTTTAGGTGATGCCTACTGAATGAAAAATGGCTTTTGCATCATTACTATTCTATTATGGTGTCTTTGTCGTTGGTTGACCAATTATGTTGATGACAGTCTCCTGTTTTCTAAGTTGACTCTGATTTCTCCTTAAGAAAAGGTTGACTCCAATTTCTTGCCAAATACGGTGGAATTTTGGTATGCCCCTTACCCCTATAAGTACAAAGAGAAATGAGCCTCTATTGCTTGATGGTTTTGGACTATTGTTTAACTAAATTTAATATGCTCAAGTATTCTACTTGTTTTTATTCCTTATTTCCAAAATGTTTAAATTTCTCTGTCAAAGCCTTTTGTTTGGATGGGTTGGGATTGGTCGGGAATTTATGTACTCATATGGGGATTTCTTCTTGAGTCAGGATTGAGTCACTCGTTGCATGGTTGCACCTAATGCTCTAGGAGTAGTTCAGATGATATACCACACAATACATTTCCATAACCGGCCACATTATGAAATTCAAACTACTTTCTTCTTGTATAGTTATGTTATATATCACCCTAAAAATTATGTTATATATCATTTACACTTATTATTCGTCATGTTGATTTTCTCTTAGCCGTGATAATCTATTGTACTCCCTCTAAAATAAGGTATTGTATACTATAGCTTTCACAAAAAAGTATCTTTATAAATATTTAGGCGGTCATTGAAAATGGTGCGAGTAGAATTGTGTCCGAAACCACTTTCATAATATTATAAGTTTTTTATTATCATTACTATTATAAAAGAATGAGTTGGTGGTCGTACATCCCTTCTCCTCTAACCGACCCATTCTCAACTTCTCACCACTCTCCATTTTTTAACTGATCAGAGTAGCCATCTTCCATAGCATAATTCTCTAATATCCAATAAATTTCATTGCAACGCACGAGCATGTGACTATTGTTTTAAAAATATGCAATAGAAATTGATAGTTAAAATTGTGTTTTGAAGACCGCGTCAATGTCTAACATGACACTTGTGTTTGGAGCGGGTAGTTCAAATCACAAGAAACATTATAACAAACTTAGATGCGTGTTTGATACCTATTGTATTGGTTAGTCTAGCAATATTGAATAAACTGAACAAAATACATGTAGGGTAAGTTTTGAAGCATTCTCTCTCTCGTCCTGTTCTTTACATGGAAAACTAAAACAAATAATTTATCCTCTAATTCTTGTTCGGCCAAACCAAAAAAAATCCTACAAACAAGTGAAGATTACTCAAGTTTATTGCGCCACAATCAATGTTATTAAGGAGGCGAGGTGAGGCAACACATTACACACATTCTAAGGCGCTAAGGCAGTAAATAAAATAAGCATTTTAGCAGCACATATGTACCTTGTTGCTGCCAATTCTTAAGCCCATGTAGCACCCATCCATCCTTTCCAATTGCTCTTCTCCCATGTAGCATCCATCCCCCTTAGTCCCATACAAGTTTCAACATATAGATTGCTCTTCTCCCATGTAGCATCCATCTCTCCTCTCTTCTCTTCTTCCAAGCAACAAGCTACATGAATAATGAGCAACATAAGTTCACAATAACAATTAAGTGAATTCAAGAATTAAATATGAGCAACATAACAAATTAACAAACACGATATAAGCGACATAAGTCTACCAAATAACATATGTGATAAGTTGGTGTTAATGGTTGTTGTAGGGGTGGCCCCCACCTAAACCCAGCAGGCCCGGTAGGAGATTATAAGGCCCAGAATAGGCCATGTGTAATGACATAAGTGCCCCCAGAGGGGATAACCAGACGTAAGGGTATAACTGTAAAAGCACTCCTCATGGGTACATATATATGATTACAGTCCATGGGGAGGAGGCAGAAGACTCCCACCTCTCCACTACCATCTCTCTCTCTGTTTGGTCTGTAACCACAACAGTTGGCGCCGTCCGTGGGGAGGACAAGGACAAGCCCGAAGACCGAAGAAGAAGGATGGCACCGAAAAAAGCTTCATCAACGGCGGCGAAGGGAAAGAAGACGGCTGGGTCGGAGCGGCGCGTGAATACCAGGGCTTCGGCATCGGCCGCCGAAGGAGCTGGCGGCAGCGCAGGCGCCATGGTCGCGGACGTCGACGCTGGCACCACAGCGACCGACCCCGCCAGCGCCGCTACAACGACACGCAACCCCGTCGCTGGCACCACAGCGACTGACCCCGCCAGCGCCGCTACAACGACACCCAACCCCGTCGCTGGCACTGCAACGACAGCCCCCGCCACCCTCGCCGGCAGCGCGGATCAGGCGGCCGGGGGTAGCCGCAATGAAGCATCCGGCGGATCTGGAGATCGTGAAGTGATGGTCCCTGCACCGACCCGTCCGCTGGGTGTTCCGGCGGCCCCGACAGCGCCTGCGGTGGAAAGCGCCATACTAGCAGCCCTCAACGCGTTCCAGCGGGAGCTAGGGGACCTTCGCGGAGCCGTCCGCGATATGCAAGAGGCTCGGAGCCAGCAGGCCACGCCAGTAATCGCGCCCGAGCCCACGCCGGAGAGGGCGGACAGTCGCGAAGCCCCCACGTCTAGCCGTGCGCCGCTGCGGCACGTAGATCCGGAGTCCCCGCTTTCGGCAGGGCTGCAGCAGGCGGCGTGGCCTGAAGACTTCAAGTTTCCTAGCGCCATCGACTCGTACAAGGGCGACACAGACCCCTGCGAGTTCGTGTGCGTGTACGAAACCACAATCGAAGCCGCGGGCGGAGACGACACCACGAAGGTGAAGGGACTCCCCCTCGCGCTGCAAGGGGTGGCGCTCTCTTGGTTCTTTACTATAGAGCCAGGCTCCATCTACGCGTGGGAGCAGCTTCGCGACCGCCTTCACAACAACTTCCAAGGAAACTATGTCAAGCGAGTCGACGCGGACCAACTATTCGCTGTGAAGCAAAAACCCTCGGAGAAGCTCCGGGACTACTTCAAACGCTTCGCCAAGATTCGATTCCAAGTGAAGGACGTTAACGAAACCACCATCGTTAATGCAGCCATACAGGGCCTTCGTCCGGGCCCGATGGCTGAGTACAATGCGCGAAAGCCAATCAAGACGGTGGCGAAGCTCTTCGACAAAATGGAGGAATACGCCAGGGCGGAAGAGGACGCGCGGTGAAGGCAAGGTGACGACTCCGACACCAACCAGGCCGGAGCCTCGGCAAAAGCCGAAGATCCGCCGAAAGACGGTTCTTCGAAGGGAAAACGTAAGCAGGAGTCGTCCAGGGATACGCCCGACCGCAGGGACGCCTCGCACAAGGAGTCGTCCGATCGGCCCAAGCGCGGTCAACAGAGGTCGAGGCGAAACCGGTACGTCCTCGACATCGAAGGCGGTTCCGACGAAGGCGCTCCCGCGGGCCGAGGCAGTCGGGGGCGCCGTGGCCGGGGGCGCGGCCGTGGCCGGGGCCACGACGATAAAAGTCGTGGAGATTACGACGATCAGCACCAGGGACTCTGGTGCGTAGTCCACGGCCGCGGCAACCACGATACCCGCACCTGCACCTCCATCGCGGCGCTCCGCGACAGCGTCGCTAGGGACAGGAACCCGGAGACACGGCCCACGTCCAATTCCCGTACGAGGCCCCCATGCAGGTACAAGCGCAAGGGATGCAACCCCAGGAAGGCCCCTTACGGATCCAAGCTCACGTACAGCAGCCTCGGGAGGGCCTCCTGTCGCTGCAGGCACCGGAGGCAACCCACCGCAGGGTCATTAACGTCATATCCGGAGGCTCTGCGCTGGAATTCGCCTCAACACGGCAGCAGAAGGCCTATGCGCGAAGACTACATCACGTGGCGGCATACCCAGCGCAAGCACCGCCGGACTGGGCGCAGCGCGAAGTCACATTCACACCCGACAACGCCCAAGGCGTGGACTTCCCTCATCAGGACCCCCTGGTCATCCGGGTCACGATTACGGGATGCGACGTGGGGCATGCCTTGGTGGACGGCGGTAGCTCCGCGAACATATTGTTTGCGGCGACCTTTGACCAGATGGGGATCCCTCGAAGCCGCCTGGGCCCTCAGGAATCCCACTGCAGGGCTTCGGGGGACAGCCCCTGCGGGCGTTGGGCCAAATAAGTCTTCAAGTCTCCTTCGGCCAAGATAACAATGTGCGGGCCGAAGATGCCACCTTCGACGTGGTCGACCTTCCATACCCCTACAATGCCATATTAGGGCGCCCAATCCTCAACTCCTTCGGCGCGGTACCACATCACGGCTATCTATGCATGAAGATCCCGGGTCCCCGGACCATCATTACCGTCCGGGGCGACCAGGATATGGCCCGGCGCATCGAGCCAGGTACCAGGTACCCGCGTCGCGAAGCCCAGCGGCGCTCTTAAAGCTGGCATCACAGCGCGGGGGTCCGCGGGGCCATTCAGAGGCGCCTTGGCGGGCCCTGCAGATGTCTAGCGACTAGAGGCTTCGGCCGCACCACGGACAAACGGTTAGTATATCCACCCCCTGTAATTGCTTACCCGCGCAAACGGGGATGTAATGAAGATCGCCGTTTGCCAATAACCTTTCTTCATCACGCGCAAGTATGCGGCGGAGGCGCGCGCAGGTTTGGCCAGCGCGCGCGTTCCCACAGCATAAACAAAGACGCACGTTCGCGTGTGCACTCGCCGTAGCCAGGGGTACGGGACTGAGTATAAATCGAAGTCGCACGTTCGCGTGTGCACTCGCCGTAGCCAGGGGTACGGGACTGAGTATAAATCGAAGTCGCACGTTCGCATGTGCACTCGCCATAGCCAAAGGTGACGGGCCTGAGTATAAACAAAGACGCACGTTCGCGTGTGCACTCGCCGTAGCCAGGGGTACGGGACTGAGTATAAATCGAAGTCGCACGTTCGCGTGTGCACTCGCCGTAGCCAAAGGTGACGGGCCTGAGTATAAACAAAGACGCACGTTCGCGTGTGCACTCGCCGTAGCCAGGGGTACGGGACTGAGTATAAATCGAAGTCGCACGTTCGCGTGTGCACTCGCCGTAGCCAAAGGTGACGGGCCTGAGTATAAACAAAGACGCACGTTCGCGTGTGCACTCGCCGTAGCCAGGGGTACGGGACTGAGTATAAATCGAAGTCGCACGTTCGCGTGTGCACTCGTCGTAGCCAAAGGTGACGGGCCTGAGTATAAACAAAGACGCACGTTCGCGTGTGCACTCGCCGTAGCCAGGGGTACGGGACTGAGTATAAATCAAAGTCGCACGTTCACGTGTGGACTCGCCGTAGCCAAAGGTGACGGGCCTGAGTATAAACAAAGATGCACGTTCGCGTGTGCACTCGCCGTAGTCAGGGGTACGGGACTGAGTATAAATCGAAGTCGCACGTTCGCGTGTGCACTCGCCGTAGCCAAAGGTGACGGGCCTGAGTATAAACAAAGACGCACGTTCGCGTGTGCACTCGTCGTAGCCAAAGGTGACGGGCCTGAGTATAAACAAAGACGCACGTTCGCGTGTGCACTCGCCGTAGCCAGGGGTATGGGACTGAGTATAAATCGAAGTCGCACGTTCGCGTGTGCACTCGCCGTAGCCAAAGGTGACGGGCCTGAGTATAAACAAAGACGCACGTTCGCGTGTGCACTCGCCGTAGCCAGGGGTACGGGACTGCGTATAAATCGAAGTCGCACGTTCGCGTGTGCACTCGCCGTAGCCAAAGGTGACGGGCCTGAGTATAAACAAAGACGCACGTTCGCGTGTGCACTCGCCGTAGTCAGGGGTACGGGACTGAGTATAAATCGAAGTCGCACGTTCGCGTGTGCACTCGCCGTAGCCAAGGGTGACGGGCCCGAGTATAAACAAAAGACGCAACGGGGGGACGCCCTCGCGCGCACCAGTCTACGGACTTTAAATAAGACGTAGCGTCGAGGTCCGCCTCCGCACGCACCAGTCTACGGACTTTAAATAAGACGTAGCGTCGAGGTCCGCCTCCGCACGCACCAGTCTACGGACTTTAAATAAGACGTAGCGTCGAGGTCCGCCTCCGCACGCACCAGTCTACGGACTTTAAATAAGACGTAGCGTCGAGGTCCGCCTCAGCACGCACCAGTCTACAGACTTTAAATAAGACGTAGCGTCGAGGTCCGCCTCCGCACGCGCGAGTCCCCGGACTATAAAGGAAGTCGTAGCGTCGAGGTCCGCCTCCGCACGCACTAGTCCACGGACTCTAAATAAGACGTAGCGTCGAGGCCTGCCTCCGCACGCGCGAGTCTCCGGACTATAAAGGAAGTCGTAGCGTCGAGGTCCGCCTCCGCACGCACTAGTCCACGGACTCTAAATAAGACGTAGCGTCGAGGCCTGCCTCCGCACGCGCGAGTCCCAGACTATAAAGGGAGTCGTAGCGTCGAGGTCCGCCTCCGCACGCACTAGTCCACGGACTCTAAATAAGACGTAGCGTCGAGGCCTGCCTCCGCACGCGCGAGTCTCCGGACTATAAAGGAAGTCGTAGCGTCGAGGTCCGCCTCCGCACGCACTAGTCCACAGACTCTAAATAAGACGTAGCGTCGAGGCCTGCCTCCGCACGCGCGAGTCTCTGGACTATAAAGGAAGTCGTAGCGTCGAGGTTCGCCTCCGCACGCACTAGTCCACGGACTCTAGATAAGACGTAGCGTCGAGGCCTGCCTCCGCACGCGCGAGTCTCCGGACTATAAAGGAAGTCGTAGCGGCGAGGTCCGCCTCCGCACGCACTAGTCCACGGACTCTAGATAAGACGTAGCGTCGAGGCCTGCCTCCGCACGCGCGAGTCTCCGGCTATAAAGGAAGTTGTAGCGTCGAGGTCCGCCTCCGCACGCACTAGTCCACGGACTCTAGATAAGACGTAGCGTCGAGGCCTGCCTCCGCACGCGCGAGTCTCCGGACTATAAAGGAAGTCGTAGCGTCGAGGTCCGCCTCCGCACGCGCGAGTTCCGGACTATAAAAAGGCGAAGCGTCGAGGTCCGCCTCCGCACACGCCAGTCTACGGACTATAAAAAGGTGAAGCATCGAGGTTCACCTCCGCACCCGCCCGTCTATGGACGGTAAAGAGGTGAGGCGCCAAGGACTGCCCCCGCAAGCGCCGTTCTAAGGAACCCTTGCGTGACTACTTCGCCAACGGCGCGCGTCGAACATGGAGAGCCCGTCCCCGCGCAGCATGTGGCGTACCGATGAACCCGAAGCGGCATCAACACACAGCGCATATCTTAAGATGACAGACAATTTGCATGTCGGACAAATCACGCAAGTACAAAGGTCCGGCAGCATCCTTGCCGTTCTAAGCCGCTATCCCGCGGGCTCGTCCTTAACGCGCGCTAAAGCTGGGGCCTCGCTCGAAGAAGGCTGGCTTGCCCAAAAGTTCAACGACTCCTCGGCCCTTTGCCAGCGTCGAAGGCGCCGCCGGGTCGCAAGGCCAGACGCGAGTAGTCGCCCCCAGCAAGGAAGCTGCCTGGGATAAAGGCAAGTAATCAGTTCGTGAAGCAAACACGCACTTTATTCATTCAATTAAGGGGCAGACGCTACAACGCACGCCCACACTTAGCCGCGTTGGCGCCGCACCTGTGAACCTTCGGCATCTTCGGAGGCCTCTGCGCCACCCTCGTCGCGCCGTGGGACCTCAGCGCCGCCCTCGTCGCGCCGCGGGACTTCATCCAGAAATTGGCCGAGGCTCCCCCCACCACGAAGGGACTTCCGAAGCTCGACCTCCGTGGCGGCTATCCCGATCTAGTCCCAGATGCGCTCGTAGAAGAATTTGACGGGGCCATGAACGGCACGGACTTCACCGGACATCACTCCGGCCCTGCCGGGCATCTCCAGCTGAGGGTTCTCCAGCTCGGCGATGTGCGTGCAACCGCGGTGCCGAAGGAGGGCGCACACCAGGCATGACACCACATAGGCACAGTGGTCGCCAAAGGTTGTGCAGCCCCGCGCGCAACGTCGGCGGCGTCATGGATCCAGCGAAGGGCCCGCAGTAACTCCTCCGGCCCGAAGGCGTGGTCCGGCACGCCAGCCACAAGCCTTTGGAGGTGGACTTCCAGCATTTGCAGGGCGTCCCACGCAACCACCGAGGCGTCGCCAAGCGTCTGGTTACGCTCCGCTAGAGTCAAGGCAAGCTCGCCTTTTTCCTTCTCTAGCGAGGCGACCTATTCCAGGAGCCCGTCGCGCTCCGCCGCAAACTTTTGTTGCGCAGCTTCCGCGGCCGACTCCCGCGCCGACGCAACAAGTCCCTCGGCGCGTGCCCTCGCTTCGGCGCATTCCGTTTCCAGCTGGCGGATGCGGGCGTCCTGGGCACAGCGGGCTCCAGAAGCTTCGCGTAGCTCCTCCTCGGCGGCCCGCAGCCTATCCTTGAGCGCCTTTCGGCCACGAGCATAGGCCGCTTGCAAGGCCTGCCCCAGCACAAGTGTCTGCAGAAGGGAAGGACTTAGCAAGATCAGCCAACACAGGCGTTGTCGTATGAGTACTTACCCTCACCCCAGACACCTCGAAGGCGTCTTCGAGGCGCCCGACCCCATAGGCCTGCAGCATTTGCGGGTCGACGCTGGTGGCCGCGTCGTTCACAATCCCACGCCACGCCCTCAGCGTCTCCGGGGGCGGCACGAGGTCCGCGGGGCTTACGCGCGCGGAGGTCCCGTGGTCCGCCAAGTGCTCCCCCTCCGGAATGAGTAGCGCTGCAAACAAGGCTGCAGGTGAGCACCGCAAGGCATGAAAGAATACACCAGAGTAAGCTCAGCCACCATACCTTCGGTAGCAGAAGGAGGGTCTCGGGGACTCGCCCCCTTATCCCCGGGCGGGGCGGCGGTGGCGTAAGCCCCTGCAGAAGGAATGGCCCCGCCGCGGGCAGAAGCCTCCGTGTTCGGGGCAGGTGGCGGCTGTCCCTGCGCGACGGGCGGCGTGGCTAGAGGGTCTCGGACATTTGCGCTGGAGTCCCACAAGCTTCTGACGCCCGTGGCCACGACGAATCCCCGCGGTGTTCGGTGGAGCTCCGGCCGCACACACGGCCGTTTAGCCAGGGCTGCCGGCAGCGATACTGCCCCCGCAGTCGCGGCTGGGGAAGCCCCCGCGGTTGCACCTCGGTTTCTGCCGCTGTCGGTAGAGGAAGCAGGGCTCCGCGCGCCCCCGTGGAGGGCGCCTTCGGCACCACAGCGGCCACGGCCAGAGGCTCCACCTCAGCATCGCCGGTCCGCACGGGTTCCGCCCCGGCGACTTCGGTGGATGGCAAGACGTCCCCCTCCGGCTGCACGCAGCAAGCCTGCCGTCCGGGGCGCTCGCCGAAGATACCTCGCCTTCGGCGTCCACGCCACCCAAGCCTGAATCGGCATACCTCGCCGAGTCCGACTCCGCGTCCGCCGCGCCCTCGGGAGCACTAGCAGCAGCAGTAGCAGCTGTCGCGGTAAGCGCGGCAGGCGCCCCACTGCGGCCCCTCGTCCGAGACGGCGCCTTCTTCTTCTTCGCCGCACCGTCGTCTGGAGCGACACGGTCCGGCACGGCAAGGCCCAGGGCCTCGCACACGTGGTTTATTCGCCCCAGCCCCGCCTCGGCGATAGCAGACGCACGCTGCTCGTGCTCCCTATCGATGTACGGCCCTAGGAACACACGCGCTGCTTGCTCCGCCTCCTCCAAGCAAACCCCTGAAGCAACGGAGATGGCATCAGCATATAGCGCATTTCGCGTGAACGAAGGGGAGACGCGGTCCAGGCTTACGAAGACTGGAGGGTGCCGGCAGCGAGCAGACCGATGGCGCAACATTGTCGTCTCGACGCCTCTCGGCGGCAAGACGCCAGTCGCGGGCAAGCGGGGCCACGCCGTACATTACGTACTCTTCGGCGAGGTCGCGCATGTTGAGGCGGGCGGCCACGCCTACGAGCCGCCGAGTCCTCCGCCTGTCCTCGTCATCGAGCGTCCGGCCGGGCGAGGGCTTGAACGCGATCGGTCGGCCTGTGCACTCAAGGCCGCTCCCGCTCTCCACACGGTGGTAGAATGACCGCTTCATCCAGTAAGACTCCCACTTCCCGCGAGTTGAGTTCGCAGGGAAGAGCTTCTTGCACGACGGACGAAGAATAAAGGTGACGCTACCGAAGCTCGACAGCGTCCCGTCGTTCCAGTCCTTGGGCTGGCATCGTGCCTCATGAAGGTAGGCGAACAACGAGGCGCTGGGCCAACACGCCCCCGAGCGCAAGGCCCAGCTGTACACCACGAGCCGCGCCAGCTCCAGCCTAAAGGTCCGCAGCACGTCGCCCACGATATCCGCCGCTGGGATGCGGAGTCCCGCGTCGAAAAAGGCAACGAACACGACCGCCTCCAACCTCTCGGGATGCGGTTCCGTCTCGTCGGCGGCGGGCAATTGCACCTCCTGGCGCTCGGACAACTTCCCCGTGCGAAGAAGCCCTTGGATCGTCTTCTCGGTCATGAGTGAGGGGCCTAGCTCGCCGGAGAACGTGCCTTCCTCCTTCGCCACCAGCCACTCCTTGTCCGCCGCCGCCGGGTCGCGCTCTTGGAGCGTGTATTTCACCTCCAACAGCGAAGACCGCTGGCGAATGCCGTAGACACCACCCGCCTGACCACGCTTGCCATCAGACGCCATTGCTTCTCCGGGAAGGAGGCCAGCGGCACAAAAATACTACGCGAGTATGGAAGGCGGCGCAAGCAGGAAGGGGGCGTACAACAGCGGGGGCACGATCGCGGGGGCTACTTTAAGCCACCTCGCCCCAGTACCGAAGCGTCGCAACGGTCCGCGTGCGGGACGCGACTGCAGTCATACAAACGCTCGTCCAGCGCTGTTCCCCATACCCAAAGCTAAAAAGCCACGACCACAAGCGCCAAGGGCCGGCACAGCACGACCCTCCCTAGCCGCTATTAAAGTCGCACTAATGGGCCAGGGGATCACAACAGCATCCGCCCGCCATTCGTCGCCCGCCCCGTGTCCCCCTTGCCTAGGGAAGGGGCGAGCGGTCGCGAACACGCAACCGTCCACATCTCGACGCCCACCAGTCGTAAGCCGCCGCGTGCCCCGTGCGCGCCAAGGCGGGTCGCACGGCACAGGAACCTTTACAGTGCAAGACCGCATCGCGAGATCTCAAGTCACCGCACGCGTGGCGATGTCCGCGACGCAAAGGCGCCAGCTCCGCTGCCACCCGTTCGAAGGGTAGGGGACGGAGCGCGCGCGTCTACTCCGTCTGGGCGCCAGCTCCGCTGCCACCTGTTCGAAGGGTAGGGGACGGAGCGCGCGCGTCTACTCCGGCTGGGCGCCTGCTCCGCTACCACCCGTTCGGAGGGTAGGGGACGGAGCGCGCGCGTCTACTCCGGCTGGGTGTCAGCTCCGCTGCCACCCGTTCGGAGGGTAGGGGACAGAGCGCGCGCGTCTACTCCGGCTGGGCGCCAGCTCCGCTGCCACCCGTTCGGAAGGTAGGGGATGGAGCGTGCGCGTCTACTCCGGCTGGGCACCAGCTCCGCTGCCACCCGTTCGTAGGGTAGGGGACGGAGCGCGCGCGTCTACTCCGGCTGGGCGCCAGCTCCGCTGCCACCCGTTCGTAGGGTAGGGGACGTTGCGCGCGCGTCTACTCCGGCTGGGCGCTAGCTCCGCTGCCACCCGTTCGTAGGGTAGGGGACGGAGCGCGCGCGTCTACTCCGGCTGGGCGCCAGCTCCGCTGCCACCCGTTCGGAGGGTAGGGGACGGAGCGCGCGCGTCTACTCCGGCTGGGCGCCGCAAAGGCGGGGGTCTTATCCCGTAAAGTCTGCCTCGTTTTCCTTAACAGACCACCTACAGTGCATCAACGTAAAAGGTGATGCCGGCGGGCTCCATCAGGAACGCCGACTGTAGGTAGGCCTGTTAAGAAAAACAGGGCAGACCTTGCTGTCGCCTGCGGAAGCGCGGTGCGGGGGCAGGAAGCGCGGCTGACTGTCGACAACCGGCGCTGATCGAGCTCCCAAGAAAAATGGACCTCCTTCTGTGCATCAACATTCCCCAAGCCGTTCAGCGTCACCCAGGAATGTTGATGCACGGCAGGGGCCCATTTTAGGGGAGCAGCTTCTATCACAATATACGCAGGAGCAGTGCCGCACCAGCGCCATATATATACCCCATCAGCAGGGGAGCCAACCGGCGGAAGGCTAATCGGCAGAAGTCCAACTGCCGGGAGTCCGCCGCCATATTAATGGTCACGACGCCTCAAACGCCCGCACCGCGCCAAGCACGCTTCGCCGCATGGACAGCCGGCAAACCGAGCGTCACGGCACGTCCCTGATCACTTAAGGCTCATACGACGGATCAGGGGCCCGCTACGCTGTCCTGTGCCGGGGCAACGCCCCCGGCGCGCGTCTACTTCGACTGCAGCCCAGCCCCGGGTCAAGTTTGGAAAAGTTCACACGCCGCGGGGACGGAGGGGGCCAAAGGACTTGGCGACATGGCTTCGGCCCCGTGAAACCCTTTACCATGAGAGGCTCCTGTTGTAGGGGTGGCCCCCACCTAAACCCAGTAGGCCCGGTAGGAGATTATAAGGCCCAGAATAGGCCATGTGTAATGACATAAGTGCCCCCAGAGGGGATAACCAGACGTAAGGGTATAACTGTAAAAGCACTCCTCATGGGTACATATATATGATTACAGTCCATGGGGAGGAGGCAGAAGACTCCCACCTCTCCACTACCATCTCTCTCTCTGTTTGGTCTGTAACCACAACAATGGTGTTTTGCAATTTAAAATGATCAACAAAATTTTACTGAGTATTCTAACATGCAACGTAATGCTCAGAGATAAATATTCACTAAGAATGATTTTTATTATGCGCGTTTCTCCACTCTTCTTTTCTTCCTACTCCCTGTGTAGCCAAAACACCATACCACCTATTTCCTTCCCTCTATTTCTTATGTCTTCCCTCTCTCTCTTACTTTCCCCACTCTCTTTTCTCTCTCTCTTTTTCTTGCTCTGGCTCGGCTAAGGCCTTCCCGAGGACATTCACTTCTCTTCCTTATCCTCTCCCCTATTTCTTCTTCTCTCCCTATGGCTTGCTTTCCCCAATTCTTTTCTTCCTTGGTTCCTCCTCTAGCCAATTGCCTCCATGGCTGGTTCTTGGCTCCCAGCTTCCCTGCATCGCCTCATCTCCCCCTAAGAAAAATGGGTTTCCCCTTACTGCTACTGGGCGACGGGCAACGAGGATGGGCTGGAGAGGACGCCGAGCCAAGACGAGAGTAGCGAGATGGAGGTGCCATCGAGACGAGCGACGGAGATGAACTCGAAGGTCGTCTTAAGCATCAAATATGTTGAGTTCCAATGAGTGGAAACATCTAGAGATGGTTGCTTCTTGGATGTTATATCTTCTTGTGCAACGATCTCTTTGAATCTTTGCTTGCGGGATTGTGACGATCGGACATACTTGACACTTTCGTGAATGTGTTCAACAATGGGCTTGACAAGTTTCAAACCATCTTTGACAATGAGATTTATGACATGTGCTACACAATGGACGTGAAGCATCTTTCCTCCTATGGGTAGAGCCTTTTTCTCCACCAGATTGCCCTTCAACATATCAACCATCGCATCATTGGCTAAAGCATTATCGAGCGTGATTCCAAATACTTTATCTTCAATACACCAATCCTGAATGCAGTTGAGAATAGTATTGAATATCTCCGCTCCAGTATGTGGTGTCTTCACAACAAAAAACTTGATTATCTGTTCTTGCAATTTTCACTTGGTGTTAATGAAATGGCAAGTAATGCACATGTACCCTAATGTTTGATTACTGGTCCACATGTCAGCAGTCAATGAGAACTTACAATCCGTGTGCTTGAAGATCTTCTGAAGTGCCAATTTTTGCTCTTGAAAATCTCTCATGCAATCATTTCTAGCTGTTGTTAGAGAAATCACCTTAAATAATGGATTTAGACTTGCCA
Organism: Dendrocalamus latiflorus; assembly: GCA_017311315.1. NCBI lineage: Eukaryota > Viridiplantae > Streptophyta > Magnoliopsida > Poales > Poaceae > Dendrocalamus > Dendrocalamus latiflorus. Next base: position 25,372,405 of record CM029631.1, read on the forward strand.
CAAAACCTTCTAAACCCATCGTATTCCAAAAAGGTGAATGGAATCTCATGCAAGAAAATCATTCTCATAAGCTCATGCCATGGAACTTCTGGGTCAAAGCTCCAACTCTTAAGCGAACATCATCTGGAGATCGAATTGTGGAATTCAGCCTCTCCACAACCTTGAGAGCACTAGTCTATTTTTTGCATCTCTGTAAATGCTTCAGCAGTGAACTTGTTCCCACTCCACACTTGGCACTAATCTCATGCTCACAATGTTTGCATTTTTCTTTTGCAACTTCTTCATTGACAAGTATTGGCATATACTCCTTCCAAGCATCTAATCTGAATCTTTTTGTTCTCGCTTCAATAGTTGAACCAACACCAACAATCTCGACTTAGTCACCATCATCGTCATCATTGTCACTATCAATGTCATACATTTCATCGTCATGAGTGAATCCTGTCAACAATAACAACATATATGAATTTAAGCTTTACATTTAATAGATAAACCAACAATCTGTATGCATTGTAGTAGTAAATGACAACACAAACAAAGTAAAATTTCATAAGTAATAGAACCTATAGTTTAAATAAAGTAGAAAAATTGAGAAGGGTATCATAATAGTTATGGAAGTGCAACAGGACATGTTAATTATGCTTGTATCACATAGGAATTCATAAATGAAATTTAGTACCGTCATACAACAGCAGCAACAGAGACCCCAATAACATCAATTAGTTTTCCCTTTGGCAAACTGAGCAACACAAGAATTACCTCTCCTTTGTAAAGAAGGAAATATTAGAATATATCCAAAAACTAGAGGGAGTATACAACTACGTTAAATACATTTACACCTCTATTGTGAGCTATCTAGGCATAGAGTTTACAAATAGAACCATTTGCTGCACCACTTAAGAATAGCACGCAAGATTACAATAAATGCATGATGAAAGAAAATATCTAGGACAACTCAAACCAGTGCACAAACACAACAGAACTCAGATTGTTGTGAGTAATCCAGGCATAGTGTTTTCCTCTAAAGCATCTGCTCCTGTTTTTGAACTACCCCTACATTTCGAATTGATGTGAATTTAGTTAGAGACTGACATTTAGATCACACATTTCATCTTTCCCCTACATCCCAATCTAGTCCTGGGGGCAGTTATTGCCTTGTTGCAAGTACTGCTACTAATGACATTCACTCTTGAAATGTCGTAATACTGTGGCATTTGTATCATCCACCCTTGCATTACGTGGCACAGTGCCATTGTAGTGCCCAAGATTAATAAGGAACTGTAGCAAATCTAGCACATCGCAAATTAATGTAGGAACACAGAGAAGATCAAAACTTCACCATGAGAAGCGCTAATGCCAAGGGTTTGTCGTGGGCATTCGGAATGCCTCAGATGACCTTGCCGCCGGAGAAGCCACCAACACCGGTGAAGCCACCACCGCCATCACTAGGGACCTCTCTACTGAAGATAACCTCACCGTTGGAGAAGCGAGAGGCAATCCCCCTTACTTCCATTATGGGCTATGTTGAATCTTGCGTCTCTGAACTTGCCATGTCGGTGGTGGGGACGAACTCGAGGTTGGCAGTGAGGAAAGGCTCGAGGCCAGTGGAAGATGTGATGGCGGATGAGCTCGTAAATGAGGATGAGGAGGCAGGAGTGGCACTCGCGGAGGCAGAGCACGCGCTCGAAGCTGACAATGACGATAAGCTCGTAGCCGGTGGAGGAGGAGGCGACATGTGGAGGTGATGTCTTGCTACTATCTTGGGCTTCAACGGTGATGGCGATAGTGGTGGAGATTCAGAGGAGCAAGTAGGGGGAGGAGCTCACGGTGGAGGCAGATTCACAGTGGCGATTTGGTGGAGCTTGCGATAAAGGAGCTTGCAGCGGGAAACCCTAGCAGGGGAAGGAGTTCGTGGGGGTGGCATAGCGGCGATGACGTAGTGCAGGGGAACTGGGAAAGGGATCGGGTTGACCCTATGGCTGATGGGGTCTTAGATCCTATTGGACCTCTTAATTTTAGGGCTGGTCCATTACCCTTTGGTGCTAAGAATTTGGGGTGAGCCATGTGGTCTAATGGGTCAAATCGGACCACTTGCATCCCTAGGTGATATCATGTCATGCTATGACTTTAATTTTGAGATGTGCTATGTTGCATGAATGTCTCTTCTCACCAAAACTATTGACCCCTGTTCTTGAAAATGACTTGTATGCACTCACACTGCTAGGAGTTAGAAGGCAGGAATTTCATAGAAATTTCGCATGAATCTTACGTGAAAATAATTCAATTCTCATGGGAATAAAAAATACTTCTGTGTTTCAATCAGGGCTTTAGAGTATGTGGGCAATGACTAATAGAGCCAACTATACAAACTTTGGAGTTGGATTAACTCTTCTACGTGAAGCATTGGCAGTGGAAGTGTACCATAAGGGCATATACAATAGTCTATCTCTCAAGATTGAATCTAAGATTTTTACATCACCTAAAGACAACACTAGAGACAATTTTTTCAATAATAAATTATTTCTCCAACTATTTTATACTATTTTTACCATAACTTTCTGTCTCGTACCTTCTCACTATTTACGTTGGTTTGCGGGCTCAAGTCATCTCTTGCATAAGAGACAACACATTATCTCTCCTCACATCGTCTCTCCTCCATATTGGATTTTACTCATTTAATATAGCAAAGAGACAACTGAGATGTCACTATTAGAGATGCTCTAAGGTTATCTTACACAAGTGCTCAATTATTATTGTTTTGACCTATGAGGTGTATATCAGGTCCAAGTGGTAGCCCGTTGTTGCTCCCAAAGTGTATAGGCTATTATCACTTTGAAGCTTCTAAATAGTTAACAGAGGATGTCACATTTTCAGCAAGGTGCTTAATTACAACATGATTTATCTAACTAATTTTTAATAATTTTTCTTCACTTACATGGTGTTTCAAAAATGATGCATACACCAAAGTGCACCTAGGATTAGATGTACCGGATAAACCCTCTTTAAGAGAGTACACTGCAAGACTAATTCATAAACTTGCATAAAAAATGTTTAGCTCTCTTGACTTCCAATTGATTTGGCTTTGTAGTCATTGATCTTGTTTTTAGTAAGTTGGCAACATATCAAATTCAACCTACCCTTAGGATGGTGTGGAATTGTCAACACATCTTTGACTGTCACTTAATGGAAAAAAAATGACGTGCAATTGTTAGGTCAATTTGATTAAGTTTGTGAGAAAAATCATCTTGAGTGTATAAATTGCAGCTTGGAAGTGCTATGGTTGGATTTTTTGACTTTTCCTTAAAAAACACATTCCCATTATAGTCTCATGTGCGCATCACATATCATGTAAACCATGGAGGAAGCTGCATCATCTCAACTAATTGAATTTGTTTTCAACATCAATTTTCTTTCGCCAAGACAACTTAGGGAAATAAGTTTGTAGGCCTTTCTAAGCCAAGATTGGAGTGAAACTATAGTGTAAGTCTAAAAAACGACAACCCAATTTACTGCAAGATAAATGTACACATGATGCCAACACCAATCTATTGATCGAGATCATCATATATGTCCTGTTCCAAATAGTTTATAGTTTTTAGAAGCCGATTTTTAAACGGAGTGACTTCTTGATGTAAGTTGGTTTTGATCTTTTGGTGGATGATAATTCGATTGGTAGAGAATGATGTTAACAACGAGGCTACTTGACTGAAACACAATCAAACCATCCAACAATCGCTACACCATATTCTTGTCGTTATCAACCTTGCAAAAAACGATGGTTGACCTGATCACGAAGATTAATTCCTGCAGTCAATCAAAGAATAAGCAAGAATTTAAGTAAAAGAGCAATCTAAAAATTGTTAGATATATAAGTCGCACAAGATAGTTGAAGTTCTGTAACACGAATCTGTTGGTCTGATCGACACAAGAGAGAATGTGGAGTTTGCACACAAGGGATTAAACTGATCTAAACAAAACCTAAAGAGTTCAAGGGGGTGACGGCTGAATATATAAGATAGAAAGGGAGAGGTGCAGCCAAGGGTTGTCCTAGGGTTGGACGCCCCCAAGGATGGTACAAGGCCCATGGGCCCAAATGGAGGTGGCGCAGCATCTTTGGATTTGGATTCAGAATCAATCCCGACTTATTTTTGCGATTGTAGTGCACTCAGAAAAAATTTAGAGGTGGGACTAGATCCATTGAAAAGAGAACGACGACATAAGCTTTCCATGCTGTACTTATACATCTTAAACGGAGTCTGTATGTGAATTCTATGCACATTTGAAATCAGTGCTGTCTCCGAAGGCTAAATTGGATTCTAGAACATGTTAAACTTGAACTCTTACTTAACTTGTAACCAAAGTGATGTGGAAATCTTGAGAAAGAGTTGGGAAAGACGTTGACTTGATCTTGATGTGCTGATCGGCTTCCCTTTAGGTGGACCTTCTACCACGAGCACGTAGTATTGATGCAATTCTCCTTATATATCTGTACAAACATACATTTTTATCATTAGGTAACGTCATATTCTCATTTAAAATAAATTGAAGTTGAAGAAATGAATTCACACTTAGTTTAATCTTAGAAGTTATGGTCATATGCATTTGTGGCATGATCACATCATTTTTCAAGGTGGCTTCTATAAGCCATGTGCAGGAGTCACTGCAGAAACCGCTTTGAACGTGGTTAATTCTGATACGAGTATTTCTTACTCTCTCAATCTCTTTTGTAATCAGTCATAAACCAAAAGTTATTGACAAAAATTAAAAGCTATGTCACTTTTAGCATGACCATAAGTTGGATATTTTCTTCTCTGACTTTTTTTTGCCAGACTTACTTTTATGTTTGTGCACACGTGACACCCATACCTCCCTTAGCACAAATATACACGTATACGTGTACAACTGGTACTTTTTTTTGAACTCGGTGTACAACTGGTACTTGCACCCCTCCCCCTCAACATAGACAAAACAATCAACAATCACATCCTTTACAATATACTTTGCTTCCCTTTGCTTCTGCAGAATATATTTGCGTGACAAACATTGTCCTTTTCTAGTTTATAAGACCATCTTCGATATTATATTTTAACCAATTTAAATAAAAAGAGAGAGTATTGAATCGATTCAATACATTAGAGAGATCAATTCCCAAAAAAAAAACTAAACTCTACATAGGAGTCGATTCAAAGTATTAACACAATTCATATGAGTATTAAACAACTACATAGGAGAGAGTGCGGTTAAGAGATGATATTACTATTTTATGGTTTTTTAATATAACGTGGGTCTTAGTTATTAGTAGGAATCGGTTCAATACATTGAAAAAAGCTTAGTTCTTAAAATACTTATATGGTATGACTTTAAATCGACATCGATTCAATACACTAAAGATACATATCTTTTTATCGTGCCATGCAAAAGAGCATGAAACTATAATTTTAAAATTGTTGAATTTGAACCTTAAACTTGGCAAATACTATATCAAATTCTAAAGGGTGTAGCACCCCCTGTAAAATAACTAAAATATATCCTCTCTACCTTAGTTTCTTTTTTTTTAAAAAAAACCTCTACCTTAATTCAAAGCAATCAAGTTGGATTTAGGGTTTGTTCTTTTCTGATTTCGACTTATGGTTATAACTTATGGTTTTTAATTATTTGTATAAAAGAGTATGAAGACATAAATAATTTATATATAACTTTAATTGTAATAAATAAATTGCTATAGTATGTATTACAGTTTATTTGTAGACTTTCGCAAAAAAGCACACCACTTCCTCCTTCGTTCCCCCCTCTTCTCAGCCCCACTCCACTTCCCCCACCTCGACCTCGAGGCGCCTCCCATGGCGTCGCCCTCGGGGAACCCTAACCCCACCTCGAACGTCCCCTTCGAGCTCGGCAAGCTCTTCAGGCCTCCCCCAAACCCTAACCACCCCACGCCCGCCCCGACCCCCACCGGCATCTTCCCGGGGGCGCCCGCCGCCACGCCGATGGCCTCCGGCCCGTCTGGCCCCTACTCCTACCCGCCGGCTGCCCTGCCCTTCCACCGCGGCCCCTACCTCCACTACCCCAACGACCCCCACGCCGTCCACCTCCCCGGCGTCGCCTTGGCGAACCCTAACCCCAACCCCACCCCAATCCCTAATCCAGGCCCGATCCCGAACCCCGGCCCCACCTCGGGCGCGCGGCTCATGCAGCTGCTGGGCAACACCACGCCCACCCACATCGAGTCGGCAGCGTCCATGCCGCCATCGTCGGAGTTCTCCGCGGCCACGGTGGCGCCGCCCCCGGCGATGCCGTCCGCGCCGCCGACGAGGATGCCGAGCAGCAAGATGCCGCGGGGGAGGTTACTGGGGGCCGGGGACCGGGCTGTGCACGACGTGGACTCGCGGCTGCCCGGGGAGGCTCAGCCGCCGCAGCTGGAGGTGACGCCCATCACCAAGTACACCTCGGACCCGGGGCTGGTGCTGGGCCGGCAGATCGCTGTGAACCGGACCTACATTGTGTACGGGCTCAAGCTCGGCAATATCCGCGTGCTCAACATCAACACCGCGCTCCGCTCGCTCCTTCGTGGGCACACACAGGTATGATTGCTGTAGATAGATCACACCGAGGAAAATTTGTTGTTGCTTACTTTAGTACTGAAGTGTTTGTATGAGCCGGTAAGTGTTAGTAGCTCTAAAGTGAACTACAGATCCGTGCCTTTATGCATCAGCTCCCCAAGCATTGATTTGTATATTTATAGCGTGTTTGATAGGATCATTTTTGCTCTAGTGGCAGCTGCTTCACTTTTATGGTTGTATTTACGATTATGGAGCAGTCTGATATATACCAGGCTGAGCAATTGACTTTTAACTATATATATAGGGTGAATTATGAATTTGGAAGGTTATATTGTCAAATGAATTAATATGGTCACTACATGTAGCAGAAATCCAAAGGGAGGCGTGTATCTGGTTGCTGCAATGAGCTAGTTTGAAGAATATTAATAACTAGCTATATCTATTGTCCAGTGGAATTAATTCTCCTTTCTTGTACCTATGAGGTGTATTTGTCATCAGTATTGATATTTATAGAATATAAACCGAAAACATATCTGCTGTTAATGCTGTTTTGGTTTTATCCCAATATTTTTAGTAGTTTGGTATTTGTCACATTTCATGTGATATTGCTGGTTTTTGTTAGCATGAAGGTGCATTTTTTAATGTTTCATGGTCTTATTTGTTTGTTGCAGAAGGTGACAGACATGGCTTTCTTTGCAGAAGATGTCCATCGTTTAGCAAGGTACTATGTTCTGACATATAAGATGTGCTGGACACTTGGGTTTTCTGTTGGGGTAGGGATGTTGGATGCCTGTGCCCACATTTTATTCTTTTTTTGGGGCGTGTGATCTGACGGTATGGTGGTCGGTGGGTTAGCATGCAATTATTGGCATAACATAAACTTGCTTTTGTTGTTAGTCTCTCTGTCTCTTGCTCAGAATTAATAAATTGTTTGGTTCATCTACAGTGCAAGTGTAGATGGATGTATATATATATGGAAGATTGATGAGGGACTGGATGAAGAAAATAAACCACAAATTACAGGAAAGATTGGAACCGCCATCCAAATTGTAGGAGATGCTGAAACTTACCATCCAAGAATATGTTGGCACTCCCATAAGCAAGTAGGGTCTTATCTACATTGCCTGCTTCACATTCAATATCTGGACTGCTTTTTTCTTTTTAATTGTTCATGCTCTTTTTCCTTGTAGGAGATTCTGTTTGTTGGAATTGGGAACTGCATCTTACGAATAGACACAACCAAAGTGGGAAGAGGAAGAGACTTCAGTAGTGAAGAGCCTCTTAAATGCCCACTTGACAAGCTGATTGATGGTGTGCATTTGGTTGGTAAACATGATGGGGATATCACAGACCTGTCCATATCTCAATGGATGATTACCCGTCTTGCTTCAGCATCGAAAGATGGCATGGTTTGTACAATATATCCTCTTGTTGATTAAGAAACCTGTACTTCATGATAGGTAGTAACACATGAAAGAAATGGTTTGCAAAACTGAAGATCCTGAACACTCCGCTTAAACTTCTGTTCCATTGCACACAGTCAAATTCAGATTACTTTTCGTTTTCACTTTCGTAGGGTCCAAAATGTTTTCAACTGCAAAACGGTACCTCGTATTTCCACTTTCACTGAGTAATCCCCGTATGGTTGAGTGTCTGTTTGTGTTTCACTGCAAGTTTTCTGCAACCAATGCATGCTAGGAATGCTAGGATTGTTGAGCTTAGTTTAGTCTTTGTTATTCTGCCACACAAGGACAAAAATCTCTGCCTCTGATAAAAGATTTTTCTTCCTTTGATGGGATGGGTGGTCAGGGGATTTTTTTTCTGTTGGTACCTGTGAACAACAGTAACACTATCCAGCATTTCTAGGTGCAGTTTATGATGTGTACCGTCTGACAGGTAAAGATCTGGGGTGATCGCAGGGCAGTGCCTCTATCTGTGATGAAACCGCATGATGGTCAAGCTGTTTACTCGGTTTCTTTCCTTACGGCACCTGAGAGGCCAAATCATATAAATCTTGTCACATCGGTATGTATCTTTCGTACATTATCACTATATTTATTGTCATCTTTTATCACCTTTATCAACTAGTTATGCTATTCTGCTAAATAATGAATGACCACAACGTTGTTGTCCAGCTCATATAGGATTGACCATGCTTAAGCAATTAAAATTTACAATAATTTCCTTTATCAGGAATGGTACATCATACTAGCGCCCGAAAACTGGAGTTAAATAATCTGGAAAGGATCATGGTTTCCAAATCATAACTAAGATCGCTCATGATTGGATAGTTCATGGAATGCTGATTTTTTTTGTGGTGTGTGGGTCTCTGTCTCTCTCTGTGTGTGTGTTTGTGTGTGCATTTTTAGAGGCGCACCGGGGGGTGGGGGGTGTTGCATATATTATTCAAGAATAGGATATTCCCGTTATTTATCAATATATTATTACGATAATCAATGCATGGAATTCCGCTCTACAAACTTGGTGAAAGAAGCTTGAATATCCTCTTCATTTAGATTTACCATATATCTTCAATGGGATTAGTATGTACTATCTTTTGTTAATGTTTCAGGGCCATCTCAACCGTGAAATAAAAATTTGGTCTTCCACTAATGAAGAAGGTTGGTTGTTGTCAAGTGACTCTGATACATGGAGATGCACTCAAACACTGGAACTTGTGAGTTCTCTGGAACATAGGTTTGAGGAAGCATTTTTCAACCAAGTAACAGTGTTGCCACAAGCTAGCCTTATTTTGCTTGCAAATGCCAAAAAGAGTGCTATATATGCTGTGCATGTTGAGTACGGCTCAGATCCTGCTTCTACTCGATTGGACTATATAGCAGATTTTACAGTTGCAATGCCTATTTTAAGTCTGACGGGAACACATGAAAGCCAACCGGATGGTGCACAAGTGGTTCAAGTCTACTGTGTCCAGACAATGGCTATCCAGCAGTATGGGTTGGAGTTATCACTCTGTTTGCCTCCTACAGCTGATAATACTGGGCTTGGTAGAGATCCAGCTATTTCTCATGTATACGACAGACCTCCAGAAGTGGCAACAGTGGTGTCATCCACAGGAATTAGTCCCATTGACTCTTCTGTTGTTGCTTCAACTAAACCATCAAGTAATAATCAGGGAACAGGTAATGTAGTAACTTCACATCCAATTGTTTCACTTAATTGGCTTAATTCAGATACTATTAGATTTGACATCAATCTTTCACTTCCACTGTTTGCTTATGCAGAAGCTGATGCTCCTTCTCATGTTCCATCCCTGACTCCTACATCAAACATGGATAATGCTGGATCTTACGCAGAAGCTGTTTTAAAAAGAGGTCCATCTCTTGGTGATCGTGATGTGGACCAGTCATCTTTTGATTATGCAAGTAAGAAAAGGACAGATTCTGATACTACGAGTGGGCAAGGTGCATTTGGTAGGAAGGATAGCTTAGGAAAGGAAGAACTGAGAGGTGGCCAGGGTGATGTTACAATTTCAGATCCTCGACCCATGTTTAAGGTCGGAGGGAACGCTATGCACTTGATAACTCCATCTGAAATTCTTCCAGATGTGCCCTCGTCTGCTGATACAATTGCTAGGGGCAGCTCTCATAATGTAGAAGTGGAGTCAAAACATGTGGTTGAGAGAAAATCAGATCAAAGTGTTGAATTTGAGGCTGTTAAGGAGACCCAAATTGTTCATGAGAAAATGGAGAGGCCTCACAAGTCTTCGGAGCAAACTTTAGGCACAATCACTGAACGCTCACTAACAACTGACAAGCACAGCGTGGAAGATTCACCGTCGATTACTGATAGATCAGCGCCCATGCTTTTGAAACAACATTTCGGTGCTGCGGATGAAAATACAGTGAGGAGAACAACTGAAGCTCCTGAGAAAACAGATGACTCTTGTGCTTCAAGGAACTTGCAGTTACCCTCAGCTACCAAAGAGGAGAAAGTGCTGCATCCTCAAGTGTCTGGGCAGTTGTCTCCTTCTACAAACACTTTCTACTCTACTGCTTCCTCACATGAACCCCCAATCCTTCAAGTTGCTTCTATTCAAGGAGCACTGCAACAGGTGATTACATTAAATATTTTTGCATTATGTCTTGTGCTGAAACTTGTCTGACTATGGTTGTCACGGCGCTCTTGCAAGTCGCAGTGAGCGCGTGGCGCCAGGACGCCTAGGCGCTTGCCATGGCGACTGGCGAGAGTTAGATGGTGGTAATAAAAATAACAAATAATACCTTATATGGCTAAGCATTAAATAAATATACCTCATATGGTAGGGAATGAAATACATATACCTCATATAATACCTTGTAGGGCAGGGAATTAAATAAGCATAGCACAAAATTCTCCAAACAACAACTATAGTTAACTAACATTACCATAATAAGGTCCATAATAGCAACCAACAAGGTTTTCACTTTTCACTTCTCAAAGTGACAAGATAAGTAGACAACATAATGGAAATAAATGCGATAGTAGCATGAGTGCATCACATGACAACTGACAACAAAATAACTCATCTTCTACTCTCATCTCCATCTTTCGGATTCATTCATCATCCAACTCTTAACTCATCCCCATGCCCAACCTCAACTTCAGCACGTTCTTCACCATTCTCATGAGAAGGTGGTGGCTGTGCAAAGTCATCTTCAACATCTTCATCATCACACACCATCTCATCTTCTTCATATCTGTAAGCAGTAAGCACACAAGCACAAGCACACAAGTCATAAGCACACCATAAGCAGAGAACAAAAGAAGAGAGTAGAAAGCAGAGCAGAACGAAGAAAACAAGAAGCAGCGAGCAAGTAGCAAAGAGCAAAAGCAGGGAGTAGAAAGCAGAATAGAGAGCACAAAGAAGAAAGCAAGAAGCAGCGAGCAAGAAGCAGAGCAGAGCAGAGAGCAAGAAGCAGTGCAAGAGCAGAGAGCAAGAAGCAACCGAGGTAAATCAGAGCAGAGAGCAGAGAGTAAATCAGAGCAAAGAGAGAAGAAGAAAGCAGAGAAAAAGGGGAAGAACGAAGGAGGGAGGAGACTGACCAATGGTGGTGGTGGCGGTGGCAATTAGCTGGAGGGGCGGCGGCAGTGGTGGCAATTAGCCGGAGAGGGGCGGCGGCGGCGGCAATTAGCCGGAAAGGGGTGGCGGCAGTGGAAGTGAGTTGGAGAGGGGCGGCGGTGCCAGCGGCTCGTCCCAGCCTTACTCGAAGCCTCCCTCAGCCCAGATCTATTCTCTTCTCTTCCCTCCTTTCACGTGAAACCCTACCCTTCAAGGGGTTTTCTCCCCTCCAGGCACCTGCCAGACTCGCCTAGATGATAGGGTGGCGACCATGGCGTCGCCCAGCTTGCCTAGGTGCTCGCCTAAGTCCTGTGGCCTGGACGAACAGCCTCGGCGTCTGCCTCTAGCCGATAGGACACCTAGTCGTCGACTAGGTGACGCCATGACAATCTTGTGTTTGACACAATAGATGCTGGTAAGTCTTCCACAGATTTACATCACAGTATTTACTAGGAAATGCCCCTTGGCCGATTGGCCCCCAAATCATTTCTTTTGGAGTGTACACTTCCATTTTTTAAAAGAAAAAAAATATATTAGATAATTTGAGTTGTGGCTGATCAAATTTTATATTTGATATATCGATAGATCAATGATGTTGTGCAATGGTGCATAGATTTACCAAGTTCATCCATTAGTTCTTATGGTCAAAGATTTACCAAGTTCATCCGTTAGTTCTTAGGGTTAAAGTAACTGCATCAAGTTACAATTTTTTTTTTGGCTTTGGTTAAAACCGCTAGAACTCAGGTGTCAGCTTGGCTTTGTTTTGCTTGCAAGAGAAGACTATCACAGACGCACAGTGTCACCATCATATAGTTTACATGTGTCTCCCAAAATGAAGCGGCAGTTCTTTTATGTATGATATGTGTATGCCAGGTCAATTCATAAACTTGAAAATGAGATTCTGCCCTGTGTTTGTGCATTGTGTACCATTCCTAAGCTGCACACTGAACTGTGAATTAGCAATGAATCATCAGATGACCTACTTCCGAGGACCAGTGCTCGAGAACTACTTTTGGAATAGTTTTGACACTGACATTATATGGTGTTTCAATACAACAGCATACAACAAATTTTGTAGATCGTCCTGGTTGTATAGATAAATTTCTAGTTCCTAACTGAGTCGCTGTATCCACCATTCCACCATATTCAGTTCTATATCTTGATGGTGCCTTCGTTGTTTTCCTGTCAACTTATTAAATCTGAAATATTCTTGTCCTCAGGTTGTGTAATACAAAATCAGTATTTTATTTTGTTTTTAGTTGATGCTATGGAAGGGAAACATAATTTTCCTTGCCTAAAGATGGTTTTCAGTGTGATACAAGGTTTTACGTTTTTATTAACTAGGCTTGTGCATGTTGCAGCTTATGGCCATATATAATGACCTGCAAAAGCAGTTGAGCACAATTGTGTCTGCCCCTATTGCAAAGGAAGGGAAAAGGATTGAGGCATCACTAGGGCGTAACATGGAAAAGTCCATGAAGGCTAACATTGATGCCATGTGGGCTCGTTTCCAGGAGGAAAATGAAGGGCATGAAAAGGCTGAAAGAGAGCGAATGAAGCAGATTGCTACTCTAATCACAACTTCTGTAAACAAGGATATTCCTGCTATGCTGGAGAAGTCATTAAAGAAAGAAATATCTTCAGTGGGACCTGCTGTTGCACGGACAACAGCACCTATCATTGAGAAGTCCTTATCTTCTGCTGTTTCTGATCCACTTCAGGTTGTGCCTGTTGCTGTCTTTGGTATTGTGATTTTTCCCATCATCTCTCTCATCGACCTTCCGCTTTCAGAAAGTGCTCGGTGACAAGTTTGTGAATCAGCTGGATAAGTCTGTAAGTACGAAACTTGAAGTTACAGTTGCTAGGCAGATTCAGACACAGTTCCATACATCTGCTAAGCAGGTACTTCAGGTATGTATCATTGGTATGTAAAGTCCTTGTAGATCATTAGCAGTTAAAGTCCTTGTAGATCATTAGCAGTGAAGCTGTTAGTACCCAATGGAACATGGCACCCATGAGGCCATGATATGTTTGTGGTGACTTGATTTGTTTTTTCACAGTAAGATTTTTCTTGTGCATCACATATTGAGGGTTGCCTGAACAAACCCGTGCATGCATGGGATGGCGTAGGATGGAGATGCTTTCAGGTGTTTGGTTGGGAAGACCATATGGGTGCACCCTGGATAAGATGATGCACAAACAGGGTATTATGCTGTATTGTATTGCGCAACCAGATTGGTTGCATAATGCCATGCAGCACGGGCATCCCTCATGGAGACACATGCATTCACTCCAAACAGAGTATAGCTTACTAATTTAGTGAACCAATCACCCTATAACTTACTAATTTTAGTCAACCAAACACCATCTTGCATATCCAAATCCATGCCCAACCTAGACAACCATGCATACAAAATGAAAGCCCATTGTAGCACCAAGCAACTCACCTTGCATCTTCATCTTTAGAATGATGAGTGGTACTGTGCAGGATCATGATGTGTTATAGTAGGCAGGATCAGTTGCTTCAGAAAAACAAGGAACCTTTATGTCTATATTAGTAAGTTTGCTACTCAAAGCAGCTGATTGCATTTGATTTGATCCCTGCAGGACGCTGTGTGCTCTAGCTTTGAGTCAACAATCATTCCAGCATTTGAACAAACTTGTAAGACAATATTTGAGCAAGTAGATGGTGCATTCCAGAAGGGTATGTCTGAGTATGGTGCTGCTAATAAGCAGCAGGTTGCGACAGCACATACTCCATTAGCACAAACTCTAAGGGTAAGCTTGCAAGTCTTTTGTTATGCTTTTATTGTATGCAATGCTGTAGTCAACAGAGAGCACACAAACCGGCATCTATTATATAATGCTTTTTTCCCTTGTGATGAATAATGCTAATGCTTTCTGTCTCATTTGAATTCTCTCAGGAAACAATCACTTCAGCATCATCAATTACCCAGGGCCTTACATCAGAGTTACTTGATGGCCAGCGCAAGCTTTTGGCACTAGTCGCATCAGGTAGCTCAACATCACATAATACAAGTGCTTTGCAGGCCAGCAATGGACTAATGCCTAATCTCCCCGAGGTACTAAATACTAAAAAATTTCCACTCTCTGGAATGGTAGTCTGTACCATTCCCTCTTATGTTTTGATGTTTTTGTCTTTGGTGATCTGTATGATTGAATACAGTAGCAATGGTCTTTATCTCCCCCCAATGTACTGTAAGGAATGAAACAGCAAGCATTCGGTTTTTAATTGTAATTGCTGTTTCAGGTTGATGTTCCACTGGACCCTACGAAAGAGCTAAGCAGACTAATATCTGAGCTTAAATTTGATGAGGCATTTACAATGGCTCTTCAAAGAAGTGATCTCTCCATAGTATCTTGGTTGTGCTCTCAGGTATCCACCCCGCCCCCACCACCGGCCGTTTAGAATTTACACTATGGTTGTTGGGTTATTCCCCGTTTTCGTCTTGTGCTTGAACAAGTCAAGAGATGACTATCATCGTGCAAACTTGCATTTCATAGTTAGTGCATGGCATGCACTACATCCATTACGCAAAACAGCACTTTTTGTCAGATCATCCGAGCATTTAATTACAGTAATGCACACTAGCTGTAGATGTGTGATATTCTTATACCCTTTCTGTCAGGTTGATTTGCACGGGTTGTGTATGATGAACCCTGTCCCTCTAAACCAAGGGGTCCTTCTAGCACTCCTCCAGCAACTAGCATGCGACATTGTCAATGACACATCCCGGAAGCTTCAATGGATGACATCCGTCGCCGTCGCAATCATTCCGACAGATCCGATGATCGCCATGCATGTGAGGCCAATATTTGATCAAGTCTACAGCGTCTTGGCCCACCAGCGGTCGCTACCGACAATCAGTCCAGCAGAAGCTACCAACATCCGCTTAATCATGCATGTAATCAACTCAGTGCTGCTGAGCTACAAGTGATATGATCTTAGGGCACATTCCGTAGTTACTGAAGTTTGGGCAACATGGTCTATTCTAGCATCCTTGTAAAGGGAATTTTGAAAAGCAAACCGATACAAGGGGGTGATACGTTGTGGCCGACAAGCCAAGAACACTAGTGGTTAGCAGGGTGGAAGGTCTCGTCTGGTGTAAATTGGTCCTGTGCCGGTCCGTACCGAGTGAAAATTTTCACGTGTATTGGATGTTTTATTCAGCGCAGCTGCGCAGGGTTAATGATACGTTTTTTAGGGTGCGTCTTATGGGCTGTGGCGGATGGTTTTTGATTTTAGTGTGGGCGCTACATTTTATGGCTACGGCTGATGGTTTTTAGTTCTGATTTTACTCATCCTAAAAATGAGGAATGGATACAAAAGAAGAGGGAAAGAGTGATTTCAAGGAGGTTTACCTAATGGGATGGTTTTTAGTTCTGATTTTACTCATCCTAAAAATGAGGAATGGATACAAAAGAAGAGGGAAAGAGTGATTTCAAGGAGGTTTACCTAATGGAATGGAGAAGCGATGCCAACAACTTGATTTTTGCAATAGATTGAAGTTGGTCTTGATTTCCTTGAGGATTTAAGGATGAGAAGAAAAGAGAGACGAGAATGAGTGCTCCGGTGGTTTGAGAGAATGGAAGTCGATTGAACTGAAGGAATAGAAGTTGGGGATGATAAGAAGTTGGCCACAATTGCTTTTGGGACCACCAGTCAGGAGCGGTAGTACTAACAATATAACCGTGGTAGTATCGATTTTCCTAAGAAAGCAGGGACATGACATGGATGCAAATGATCCCTTAATATAACACTCAAATAAACACTTTCAGGATCATTATGCATGAGATAGACAATAGAGCTCCAAATAGCATGGTTTTTTATCAAATTAGAGATTTTAAAAAAACATTTTAAAACAAGTTCTTCACAAGGACATTAAAAGCTCCAAATGAGAGCAAATACATGAGGTATGAGTTCAAACAACATTAGAAGAATCTATGACATTTAACTCATTCCTCAATTTACGAAACCGGCTCTTATCTAGTGGCTTAGTGAAGATATGGCTAATTGATCATCGGTCCGTATATGGCTAATAACATGATCTCTTAGGAAATAGTGATGGATTGGGAAGAATTTGAAGGTACCATTCACCCCCTCTATTGTCTGTCCGGTCCTATAATAACATCAATGATATGCTGCTGTTTAATGATAGTATTCACCACCTGGATTTAGTTGAGGTGCCGTTTAAAGGACGACGTTTTAAGGGACGTTTTACTTGGAGTAATACGCAGAACAACCCTCTCCTAAGTTAGTTGGGTTTTTTTACTTTTACTTTTGGACTTCTTTCCCTGGTACCATGGTTCTGTCCCTGGCTCATTTGTGGTCATGTCCCTTGCCTAGTCCAAGTGGGTACTATTATTCTAAAAGCCTCAATTTTTCACTTTGAGAACTATTGGGCTGAGTTTGAGGATTTCTTTCCAACAGTGCAACACTTTTGGCAACAACCTTGTACAATAAACAATGAGGCACAAATAATTTCTGCAAAATTTAAAGTGCTAAGAAGAGGTCTCAAGCACTGACAGCAAAGAGCTTTCACGGTTGGACTCAACAATTAATAACTGCAGCTGGTGCTTGCTCTCATAGATGGTCTGGAGGATCAGAGGCCATTGTCACTGGTAGAAAGAAATTTCAAAGAGATCCTGAAAGGTCATCTTATGCATCTGTTGGAAGTTAAAAGAATTTATTGGCGCCAGAGAGCTACTATCAAATGGGTGAAGTTTGGGAATGAAAATACTAAGCTTTTTCAATCCATTGCAACTCAGACTTTCAGAAGAAACTATATATCTCACCTATATTTAGAGGATGGCACTTGTTTAACTAATCATGATCAGAAAGCTGGAGCGCTTTGGAATTGTTACAAGGATTGGCTGGGAATTTCAGAATACACAGGCATGCTCTTTGATCTTCTTCCCTTACAAAGGGGGTGTACATGCCAGGTATTGATGAACCTTTCTCCAAAGAAGAAATTGATGCCGTAATCAAAGAAATGCCTTCTGACAAAGCTCCAGGGGCTAGATGGCTTTAATGATTATTTTCATGAAAAAATGTTGGCATCTCATTGCTCCAGTCTTTTTGTAATATCCTGATTTTCAATGCCTTTTTGAACCTTTTAAAATAAAAATAACCATTTGCACTCCATTCCCATGTGGCCCGCCTCCTCCTTTCTGCTATGCAGCCCAACTCCCCCTCCCCCGCACAGCATAGCCCAGCCACATGACACAGCCCAGCTTGCCCGCGCTAGCCACGCATCGGTCTAGCCGCCTGCCGCGCACCACCGTCCCCCGTCTCCTCTCCGTACTATCACTGCTAGCGGGTCCCTCCTATCAGTGGCCCTCTGTTCATCATCTCCTCCTGGAGTTTTCTTCTTCCTCATGTGCCCGACCAAAACACTGTAGCGATGCAATGATTGTTCCGGATGCACTGCCGTCCCCGCCTCCAACTCATCCTCGCCATGCCATAAATACCCCGCCCTATGCCCCGAGTTCACGCACCCCGAGATGCCTCGACTTCCTTGTGCTAGCACTGGAACCAATGCCTTCGTCTCGCCGAAGCTCATCGGAGTTTGCATCACTTTGCTGAGGCTGTTGGACTTCATCACCTTCACCCATCGCCGTTGGTGAGCCATCTCCGCCGCCATGTTCCGCCGGAGTCCGTCGTCCAACTGCCACCGTCGAGCTGTATCGCTCCGCCATGCTGTGCAGCCGCCTAGCCACCAAACCGTTGTACTGCCTCACTTCCCTCGCCACTTCGTTTCGCTTCCGCCACTACTAGTGTTAGCGCCAACATCAGCAAGGTGACATCAGCCCTATGCAGCCCCACCATGTCACTTTACCACCTCAGCGCACGAGTTGATGTGTTCACCACGCTAGCGCCATGCAAGACACAAATCGCCACCTTACCTCACTAAAGTGCCCTACCATGTCAGCAGCCGAATCATCATCCACACAAGAGACACGCTAGCCTTAGTGCACACGTGTCATCCCAGACATCATGCCACCTCAGCCAATCTGCCATGTCATCAACACTGGGTATGCTATTCTGTAGACCAATCTATTGTGAGCCAAGCCATGGTCCATAGATCCGGTCCACAGCACAATAAACCTAGCACAGTAACATTTATCCCTTTTCCTTAATTTTCTCAGTCGATCAATCTTCCGAGAGTCTATTCTCCTCTACTTGAACTCCGATTGACCTGGTTTTTATTTCTAAATTCATCTAAAATTAAGCTCTATCTTTTGATTTTGGTTTTATTATTATTTATTTTATTTGAGTTTATTTATATTTTGTCCACTTTCTCTCTCGTTAGATAATGTTTTTGAAGAATCAAAAGTAAGACTAGAAGATCAAGAATTAGTAACTGAGTAAAGCCAAGGTAAGTCATAATCTTTGATACTGTTAAACCTATTGTTTTAAATATATTTATTATTATTTTGACTTAAACTATTGTACATTGCTAATTTAACACAAACCTTTGTACATGTTAGTTATCAATCAATTTGATCATTCCCTCTTTGATAATTTGCATGTCCTAATTCTATTGTCATCATAGAATGAGTAATTATTTAGTGATGCAATACTAGTATCCACTTGGGTTATACGTTTAGTATGCTTAATCATGCTTATGTTACGTTGGGCTCATTATCACATGTTGATCAATTAATTAATTTTGACTTAATGAGATATTGAATCGTAGTTGTAGTCACAGCTATAAAATTTATGTACCATGACATAGGTATGTCATTGGTCTTGGTTAAACCAAAATAGTTTTTATTTGAATGAATGATCGCGTAATAAAGTGGGTACTATTAGCACATTAGGATATGAATGCCTTTCCTTGTTAATGATTAAGGACTTAACTTTATGAGCTATTGATCTGAGCCTTATTATACAACCACATGTCTAGTATGAGATATACCTGGCTAACTAATTTATGATATTTCAACTTTAATTCTGCTATTTAGATAAATGTATTTATGATATTTCAACTTTGATTCCGCTATTGAGATGAATGTGGGTGTGGTCACAACCATTGTCTCACATTGACGCAAGAGGAGGCTTTTACCGACTAGGTCGAAGTTTACTCAGCATCGAATCCTTAGCGGGAGGAATTAGATTGAGGTTAAGCATTGTAAAGATCTTATTGTGATCTTCTTGATTGGCATGTCTAAGAAAGTGAATTGTTACGCAAACATTACATGTTGATTATATCATATGAGTAAAATTGTGCAACATTTGTAGAATGTAAAACTATTCGAATAGTCATGTACCCTGTTATAAACAATACTCGATGATTTCATACGAGGGTTAGAGATTTCATAAAAATATTGATTGGGTTTGTTGGGAAGTGAATGGCAGTTTACTTGTGGTTTACTCAATTTTTTGATTTATTTATTTACTTAATCATTTTAAAGTACGCTTTGAATCTATTTATTGTATTCACTCTAAATTATTTCTTTCTACAAAATAATCCTTCAGCCATCACTTGATAAGTCTTGCATCATTATATATTGTATCTTATTACAAACAACTTGCTGAGTACTCTATGCACTTATAGCTATATACTTTGTTGCTTAGTTACTGAGGAAGAACCATATCAGACAGAGGTATTTGAGGAGTACTTTGTTAGCTTCACGGATTAATACTTTGGTCCTTAGTCAATTGCTTATGGGCATGTCGAATGTCCACTATGCTTATCTTTATTTTTCGCTGCTAGTTTTTGCTAAGCCCTTCAGACTAATATTTGTAAGCTTGACCATAAGGTCGTTGTTATAATTAATAATTTTTTGCATCTTTCATAGTTAATCATGATCACGGTCGATATTTTATCTATATTTCCACTGTATACACTAGCGTAATCCTAGACTAGTGCATAATACACAAGAGAGTCCGGGTTTGCAAATTCGGGTCTCGGCACTTTTATAAATTGTGAGGCTTTTTATCATGGGACAATAAACATTCAGAGTATGAATAATTCGCATATTACTTTTGTCCCAAAAAAAGTACGCCCCTGAAACAGTTAATGATTACAGGCCCATCTCACTCCTCAATATCACCTTGAAATATTAACTAAGCTTCTGGCAAATCGTTTCCAATCTATGATCTTGTTTGTCGTGCACAAAAACTACTATGGCTTTACTAAGGAGAGAACAATACAAGATTGTCTAGCGTGGGCTTTTCATTACTTGCACCTACGCTGTCTTTCCAAGAAAGAAATTGTTGTCCTCAAGTTGGATTTTGAGAAGGCTTTTGATAAGGTGGAACGTCACGTTATCTTGGAAATGTTGAAGCACAAAGGCTTTAGTGAAAGATGGTCAACATGGGTTAAGTCTATTCTCAGCTCTGGCACCTCGGCAGTACTCTTGAATGGAGTACCTCGGAAAACCTTGCATTGTAGGAGAGGGGTCAGACAGGGAGATCTTTTGTCTCCACTTCTCTTTTTTTGGCTGCAGATTTACTTCAAAGTAAGATGAAGAAAGCCTTTCAAATTGGCTTGTTGTCCCTACCAATAGAGTGTGGCTAAACTCAGGATTATCCAATCATACAGTATGCAGATGACACCTGTTGATCATGCCAGCTGATGCAAGACAGCCTTTCTGCCTTAAGGGCTTTATACACACTTTTGCAGCCTCTACAGGATTAAAAGTAAACTTAGTTCTCTCCGATTTGCCCACTTACCATATGTGCACCCTCAAGCTGCCAATCTCACTGATAGAACAAATTGACAGATACTGTAGGCACCGTCTATGGTGAGGGGATCTGACATCAACAACAAAGGAGGTTGCCTGGCATCTTGGAAGAAAGTCTGTAGAGCCAAGAAACAAGGTGGGATGGGGGTAATTGATTTAAGAACTCAAAACGGTGCTTTGTTACTTAAGCATCTCCGCAAATTCTTTAATAGAATGGATTTGCCCAGGGTACTTTTACTATGGAATGAATTCCATCATTCAAGAGCTCCCCAAGCTTGCAAACCTAAAGGTTCTTTTTGGTGGAAAGATCTCTTCCCCTTGTTTGATATTTTTAGAAGACCGGCAGCCTGTCAAGTCCATGATGGGATGTCAATATGTTGCAGTTACGACCACCCTGGCAGTTGTTACGACCACTCAGAGTCTGGCTACAACCACGTTGTAGCTGCTCCGACCACGCTTCCCAGCTCTGACCACGTACTCGTAATTTCAACTGACAAAATTTACGACCACATTCACGCTACGCTGTGCTCCTTCGACCACGTAGTAGGCTCAATTACCGTAGTTGTAACTCAATTACAACCACGCTGTGACTCTGTTGACCGTCGTGATCGTAAAGTTTACGATCACGTTGAAAACCTGATTCCGTGGTCGTATCCTGTTTATGACCATGTCTTCTGCTGCACGACCATGGTCATAACTCGTTTACAACCACGTCTTCAACTCCTACGGACACCTCCACTCGATCGCCGTGGTCATAACTCGTTTACGACCACGTCTGTGAACCACATCGAACTCGATACTCGATAGATTTCCTGGAGCCAAAACCGCTCCTTCTTCTCGTCTTTATTTCTCTCTGTTCGATTACACCGATCGCTTTCTCTCTGCTTATTCTCTCGTTACAACGCTCTCTTTTATACCCGGTTCTACGACTAAGAAATGGACTTGACTACGACTCGACTTCTACGATTGTGACACGAACTCGAAGAACTGAATCATACTCATACACGAACTCGAACACGACTACGACCACTGACTCGTACACGACTACAACCACCAACTCGCACATGACTGTGATCACTAAACTGAAAACAAGATTACTAATTCTAACAATCACCTCCGTAATCTTGTTTTTCCATCTTGATCACGCCAATTTTTTCTCTTGCTTTCGCTTCTTTCTTCTACCTGCACTCCTGTGCTCTGTTCTTTCCCGAGCCTTGCACAATCCGACGCTTGTCATGTTTTGCACCTGGACTAATCCCGTCTTTCCTTGCACGCCTGCCTGAGTTGGAGCACCTGCTCCCACAACCGCTTTGGCTTTGACGTTATCTAAGCCTTTCACCTTTCTCCAACACATATCTTGGCTGAGATCACGCCACCTTCGGTCTTTACGTTTGCACATCCCACTGACGCTGCTCCCATGTATCCCACTTTGTCTTGGAACACTCCAGTGCCTCGTGCATCTCCTCACCTTGATCTCCCTTTGTGCTGTGTATGCGCGGCCTGCACCAGCTACATGCACTCCGCCAACTGCATGTATGTAGGGTGCCGTGCCTCTAGTTGCATGCTCTCATTGCCCTGCATGCATTCTGACTGCACCCATCCTTTCTCCTGTGCCATCTACTTGCGTGCCTGCTGCACGCACACCTCCTGCCCCAACTGCATGTTCGTGAGCCCCACTGTCTTGTGCGCCTAAGCCACCACTTGCTGCCCGTTTGTGAATTCCACCATCTTATGGCTCCTCCAGACCGCTCTTTATACAAACCAATTTGGAGATCTTTTTATATTCATTAACAAATCTCTGTTCTTGTCGTACACACGCAAGAACTCATTCTGCAGCACCACCCTGCACTCTCTTTCTATCATCTGCCCGAGACTAAGTATGTTGTTGCACAAACTTGGTATAAAGTAAATCGCTGTCAACAACTTCTTATCTCTGTTCTTGCATTGTAACATCATCGTCCCTTTGCCTCTTATCTCTACCATGGAGCCATCGGTAAACTTGACCTTGCCCCAAACCTTCTCGTCGAGCTCATGAAACATGGAGCGATCTCCTGTCATGTGGTTGCTTGCTCTACTGTCCAAGTACCACTAATCTGTGTGATCGTGGCTACCTTCCTTCATGCGTAATTTTGGAACTACGTTCTCCTCATTTAGTATCTCCAAGACCTGCGCCTTTTCAACATATAAGGAGAGAATTAGTTCCAGTTCTTCACCTTCTTTTTCATCTTGAGCGAGGTTCACCTCCCCGTCCTTATTCTTGCTTCGATAATCTGAAGCATAATGCTCGTACTCATTACAGATGAAACACTTTATATGGCTGTGGCATCCTGACGCGTAGTGCCTGTAATCGCCACATTCAAAGCACTTGACATGTGACTTACCACGGGATCTTTCCCCACCGCCTTGCACAGCCTTGTCTCCACTCTGGCCACCTCGAACGCGCCACCTCCCATGGTTGTTTGATGAGCCACGCCCGTCTCTTGGATCTCCCTTTACTAGCAACGCTTACTCGTTTGAGTCTGAGATCCCTGCTCGTTATGTGACTGAAACCCCTTCAGTAACTCCTCATGCGCCTTGAGGGAGCCGGTGATCTCTTCTATCTTCTTCTTGTCCAAATTGGAGGAATACATAAGTGTGGTAACAACAGGTATGTACTTCTCCGGAAGAACGCACAGGTACTTCTTCGCCACCACAGATTCCTTCATCTTTTCACCAAGAGAGTTAATCTGATTGTACAATGACGTCAGCTTGCTGACAAACTCGTCCACCGACTGGGTCTCTCCCATCTTCATATTCTCGAGCCGTCTCCTTGCCGATGAGCTAATGCATCATCGCATCTGGCACCACCTAGTAGATGATGGCCAAAGCCGCCTGATCTACCCACCCCAGACTCCCTGGGCGTGCATGTTCACCTTTATCTTCATTGCCCACACCAGGTAATTGTCAGTCATCAGGAGAGGGTACTGGAGGGGGATCAGCCCACTCCAGGCACTCGAAGTCGACGCTTCTCCTATGTTCTTAAGGTACCACCAAGATCAGCAAGCTCTGATACCACTTGTTGCAGTTATGACTACCCTGGCATTTGTTACGACCACTCAAAGTCTGGCTACAACCATGTTGTAGCTGCTCCGACCACGCTTCTCAGCTCCGACCACGTATTCGTAACTTTAGCTGACAAAAGTTACGACCACGTTCACGCTGTACTGCACTCCTTCGATCACGTAGTAGGCTCGATCACCGTAGTCGTAACTCGATTATGACTACGCTGTGACTCTGTCGACCGCCATGATCGTAAAGCTTACGATCACGTTGAAGACCTGATTGCCGTGGTCATATATCGTTTACGACAACGTCTTCTGCTCTGCGACCGTGGTCGTAACTCATTTACGACCACGTCTTCAACTCCTATGGACACCTTCGCTCGATCACCGTGGTCGTAACTCGTTTACGACCACACCTACGAATCACGTCGAACTCGATACTCGATAAATTTCCTAGAGCCAAAACTGCTCCTTCTTCTCTTCTTTATTTCTCTCTATTCGATCACAGCGATCGCTTTGATCATACCGATCACTTTCTCTTTGCCTATTCTCTCATTACAATATTCTCTTTTATACTCGGTTCTACAACTAAGAAACGGACTCGACTTCTATGACTACGACATGAGCTCGAAGAATTGAATCATACTCGTACATGAATTCGAACACGACTATGACCAGTGACTCGTACATGACGACGACCACCAACTCGTATACGACTATGACCACTAAACTGCATACAAGATTACTAATTCTAACACAGTGTTTGTTTTGGAAGGATATATGGAATTTCGGTATTGTGCAATCGAAATTTCCTTAGCTTTTCTCTTTTGCCTATAACCAGTATGCTTCGGTCAGGGATTTTTTGGATGGCCAGGAGCTTTATACAAAGTTTCAGCTTCCTTTGTCCCCTATTGCTAGTTGAATGAATTATCTGGTTGGCTTGCCAACTTTAGTTTGGATTTGAATGAAGCTGATTCCTGGACTTATATTTGGGGGAATATTGTTTTCTTCACAAAACTGTACAAACTGCTTATGGGCCAAGCCTTGGTCCCGAAACCTTTCATTTGGCTATGGAAATCCTACTATATGAGTAAACACAAGTTTTTATTCTGGCTTTTATTCAGGGATCGACTCAATACTAGGAATATGTTGGCTAGGAAAACCTTTCATGTGCCTAGTCATGATTGTGTTCTTTGCACTGGACAAATAAAGGAAACTCCGGTTCACCCCTTTTTTACTTGCCCTTTCAGTCAATGGTGCTGGTCTGCTGGAGGTTCATCCACATTTCCTAGAACTAAACCTTATCAGTGCAAGACATGATCCAAGAAGGGAAGGGAAGACTTCGCCTAAAATGTTTCAAGGAGATAGTGATTGTTGCGGCTTGGACTATTTGGAATCACCTAAACAAAATAATCTGCAACAATGGAATTCTCTCATTGGCAGCTTGGAAGGAGTTCAAAGAGGATTTTGCAATGGTTATATATAGAGCAAAGCCTTCTTTGAAAGATGAAATGAAAAGTTGACCGAGTAGTATTTCATAGATTTTTTTGCTGCTCCCGAGTGAGCTTGTAACTCTACTCTTATTTTTATAAAAAATCACTGCAGAGGCCTCCTCTCCTGTTTACAGGGGAGGAGCCACCGGTGGATTTATCAGGCTCTAGCCTAGCCTTCTGTGGCCGGAGCCCCCTACCCCCTCGGAGTCCGCCGGTGGTGGTGCTGAGTTTGGCACTCCTATCTCCTCCCCTCTCCAACTCCGGATCTGGCGAAGAAAGGCTAGACTCGCCAGACGCCGCCGCTTTTCACCACCACCACTGCATCCACAGGCCACCGCCGCTCCACCCACTCGCCTTCGTATTCTGCTTCTCCTTCGTCACCCGCGACCACTCCGGTGAGCTCCACCGCGAGAATCCGCTGTCAAGACCACTTCTGGCATCAATATACTCTTCCATCAAGCCGCAGAGCCTAGTAGCGCCTCCGGCCTCTTCTTCTACATCTCCGCCACTGCTTCCTCTACACCAACAATGACGAGCTCCCTTCCTCCCCTGCCTATTCAAGAATCGTGACCTCTTCTCCCTCGGACAGACATCCTCTGCTTGTCCTCTTCTTGGTATACTCCAATCCTATTTTCCTTCCTTTTCTATTATAATTACTGTCCAGTTTAATAGGTAGTTGTTACTCTGCTGTTATTGCTATTGTTCATTGCTACTTGATGTTATCCTGTGGATATTGAGATGTGTATGTGCAGTGTGTTAGGTCTGTGATTGTTATCAGTAATATTTGATTAGCACTGTTGGGAATTGGAGTTAATTGTTGTTGTTTTTATCTTTGAGAGTTTCTATCCAGCTGGTGTTGATCAGTGAGTAGGTTGTGTTGCTATACATCGACTAGTTTGTGTTTGTTTCAGTTGGTCATGTGCGCACGAATTAGCTGACCATTTCCCCCTCCTTTTGTCCATCTATCCTCCTTCCCACAAATTGCTTCTCTCTCATGGTCGGGCGATGGTTAGGTCGTATCATTAGTTTTATTTATGCATGTCAGTAGGTCGTCCTGTACGCTTTGTTGGTTCTTTTGATACAACTAAATTGGTTATAGTTTGTTAAATTAGGCGAGATAGCTATAATTTGTAAATATGGACAAGTGTGTATTTATTTTCAAGAAAAAGGTAGTTGGGTTGCTATAAAATCTATGTTCGCATCTTTATTTCATTGACCTTGAGGAATTGTTTGTACCATGCTTTAATAATTTCCCCTATTGGATTACCTTAGCAAGTTGTCTTGTTTGTAGTGTGATTATCTCGTAGAATGAATTTGGCTCCTGATTTAAACTAGTGTTTTAGTGGTATATGTCATTTATTTTAAATGTTTATGACCATTTATAATTTGTTATTGTATAACTAATTTTACTATTTTTGATAAGGAGATGGCATCTCTATTCATTGAAAGTATATTTATATATCTTCGAAATACATTTTCTATTACTAAGGTACGATTATTGTATTTCTTTTTTGTTTTACTTCTCTTCTATTTATGTATGAATTTGAATTACACAAGAGTAAAATAGTATGCTCATACCAATTTAGTTTAGTCCTTTCAGACTTTACGCTAACCCTCTATTTTCATCCGGGTTCACCTGGTATCGTAACCGAAGTAAAGCCGGGGGAGTTCCTGCGCGCGCGCGGTGTCCACGTCGCCCCAGCGCCTCCCTCGGCCGGCGCGTGGCGGAGGAATCCGCGTACGGCCGGGGGAGGCACTTTCCTCCGGTTTTTGCGAAATTACGTACAGGTCCTTTTTCCTCGCGGATAGGTCCCTGCGAGTTTTTTTTAAAGGAAAAAATTTTGGATAGCGCCCTGCGGATTTCCAAAATTACGTATAAGTCCTTATTTACTTACGTACAAGTCCTTACAAGTCCTCGTTTTTCCAAAAAAAACCTTTTATTTTTCCGAAATTACGTATTTGTCCTCGATTTTTTTTAAAAAAACTCCTCACGAATTATCGTCTCTTTTACTTTGGTACGTACGGTGGCTGGCGCGGCGTGCCGCCGCGCCTTTGAGGCTAGTTTACCCTAAACAAAGAGAACCAATCGCCGCTCGGCACCAACCATTCAACGTCGGTCTTCCACGCATCGTTAGGCGTGGCCATACACACGCAAGATGCTATTCGGATCAAGCGCGGCTCAGTAGTAGACATGTGAGGCTACTCACGCTGCAGCCTTAGGCTGTGTCAGGTTCTTGCGAAGCTAACGTTGTTGCCGACCAATTAGAGCACGCCACCGGAATCCAAGCGCAATGTGAGGAAGCCTATTGGGCTAATCTTTTTGGCTTCAACTTATAACTTTTGGCTATAGTTTATAGCTTTTAAACTATTTATATGAGAGAGTACGGACTAATAGAAACTCGCATATGGTTTTGACATATATAAATGAAGTTGCTACAGTGTATATTACAATTAACTTATAGATCCCGTCTTGAAAAGACACTCTATTTGAAAGCTAGTAACTGTCTATAGCCCTCTTCTTTTTGACTTATGATTTTCTCCAAACAAACAAACTAGACGATTTTTTCATCATCTTTTCGAAACGACTTATCGAAACAACTTTTTCAAAGCAGTTTATCGGTTTGTCGGCATTTGATTCATTCGCATAAGCATTTGCATTAGAGCTAAAAGCTATTAATCATAACTGCAGCTATAAGTCATCAATCGACGGTGATGCTGGCCTAGTATGCCGAGTTCACCACATTGGTTGTCAAGCCTATACTTTCCATGGCCTTGGTGGTGTCGGACATGCTCGAGAAGGGCTGTTGTCAGGGTAGCACATTCTGCTCAGCGCACAGCGTGTCAGTCGGGGCCCTGAACGTCGACCACGTAATAGTTGTCGTGTTGACATCAAGCTCGAAATTGTTGTTGTCGCACATGGCGGTCGCGGTGATCTTTAGGCCTTGAAGTGGGTCCTAGGTAGGCTAAGGAGCAAAGATGGAGGTGGGCGTGGCTTGGACCGGTGAGCCAGGCCATGATGGAGTCAACCCATATGGTGAGGGCGCGGGAGGTTGGAGAGCACCGGAAGAGGGGGGTGCAAGTGAAGGGAGGGTAGGGTGGACCGTACTGCTAGGGGTCACATAATACTTGCAGGTCGGTGACTGATGAAATTCGTGACAGGGTGAGTTTTGTAAACATTCCTTTCTTTCAGGGTTGTCTATATTTTAAGTGACTGTTTTCATCGCTTTTCTTAGTTCTTGATGAAGATTCAACCACTCTTGTGACTCCACTCTCTTCCTATATAAACCCACCCTTCATCCTTAGAACAAAGTGAAACAAAGAATTATTCTAACGTAGACAAAAAAAAATAAGTTTAAGTTTGATGAACCCCTACGGAATACAAAGACAACAAAAATTTCTAACCTGGATAAAAATAAGGTAAACTACATGTTCCCTACAAATACAGTACAAATAAAAACAAATATAATAAAAGTTATAGTAAAACATTGCTAAAATTACACATTACTCAACACTGCAATTTTAAACTTAGTAAAAATTTCTAACCTGGATAAAAATGAAGTAAACTACATGTTCCCTACAAATACAGTACAAATAAAAAAATAAATATAATAAAAGTTACAGTAAAACATTACTAAAATTACACATTACTCAACACTGCAATTTTAAACTTAGTAAAAATTTCTAACCTGGACAAAAATAAAGTAAACTACATGTTCCATACAAATACAGTACAAATAAAAAACAAATATAATAAATGTTACAGTACAACATTACTAAAATTACACATTACTCAACACTGCAATTTTAAACTTAGTAAAAATTTCTAACCTGGATAAAAATAAGGTAAACTACATGTTCCCTACAAATACAGTACAAATAAAAAACAAATATAATAAAAGTTACAGTAAAACATTACTAAAATTACACATTACTCAACACTGCAATTTTAAACTTAGTAGAAATTTCTAGCCTGGACAAAAATAAACTACATGTTCCCTACAAATACAGTACAAATAAAACAACAAATATAGTAAAAGTTACAGTAAAACATTACTAAAATTACACATTACTTAGCGCTGCAATTTTAAACTTGTAGTGTATGCTTAGGTGACCGAAAGATACAAAGTTTTCAGGTAACAGAATTAGCCGAACCTTTTTTTTCAATCACTAGACAAGGAAACGGCCAAAGTGGAATTTAAATTTAGAACATTCCAAAAAGTACATGGGTAAGTTCCACTGAATTCAGCATCCATTCGACCAGTCGAAACGACATTTTCGATTAGGGTACAATTAAAACGCAAAAATGAGAGAGCGAGAGAGAGAGAGAGAGAGAGAGAGAGAGAGAGAGAGAGTAATGGCATTTTGAAAAATAAATATTTTCTTTCCGTTTTTTCCGACGAAACCACGAGTTGAACTCGGGTCACCTGGGTGCACATGAGCGCCTTCTCCACTGGGCTACAAGGCCTCGTGCGAAAAACAAAGATTTTCCGATGGCACGGAATGAATAATCCTATCTTTTTTTCCCCCAGCAGATGTATTTTGTGTCACAATATGGCCTGTCTTTCTATCGAAGGTATTATCTGGGCTTACAAAGATTTAAGCTACTCAAATCACTACATAAAACAAACAGACATCTGATGTTGATAGAGGCCGCTAACAGGGACATACAACTGAACGAGCCTACCAAAATCAACAAGGCATCGCGTGAGAGTTTCCCCTCTGGTATTGCCAAATCTCCATCTATATCCTTTGTTTATCCAGCTCTCATCTTCCCTTTATTTACATCTTCAGTCATTTTTTGCGTGCTCGGCATTGTCATTGTTAGTTGTCGATGTGGCAGCCCCGCTCTGCAACATTTGCAACTGGATTTGCAACACCTGGGAGAAAGAAGTGACGTATGAATTCAGTTGGCTACAGACAGAATATCGAGAAAGAATATCACGCAATGTTATTCCCAGCAAGCATGTCATCGCAAAATAAGGTGGATCATATGATATCAAACAACAGACTTATATGATCTAGTTACTTAGCACTGGTCAGTGCTAATTACTAGACAAAAATTCATATCTTGAGTAACATTGCAGATTATAATCTGGCAGTGATGACAAAAGACTAGCCGTTTGACGCTGATGAACTGCGCTTACTGTCTACAGTTATTTGACCATAGTTGCCCATCAAGAATGTTTTTTTAAGTAATAAAGACACTTGCATGCTGCACACTGTTCTGCAAGAATCAAGGGTGCCTCAAGATAGTAATGAAACTGAATAACTGATATAGTAACAAAAGAAAAGAACTTATTGGTATGCCTATAGCGGTATAGCCTATTGATTGCATCTCACCATGATATGCAGACAGTTACGTGAAACTACTAGTAGCCAACATAAATATGGGCAGTAGACAATAAAAACATAAACATGAGAATCTAGTGCAAACCATATATTAGTTGCAATCATACACTTTAGTTTGAATAGCAAATCAACATAAAAAATTGCAAAAAAATTGTGAAGGCAGTGCTTAATATAATATACCTCCATTTAAAATTCAAATTCAATTTGTATTGGGATAAAAAAAAAGAGGTCCTTGGCAAACTATAGGCTAAAAAAATGGAGAAAAAAGGACAAGATTTACTATTCACAGCAAAATTTCCCTTTTCATCTCTCCTAACTTGTTTTAAGCTTAAATTTAAAATTTTAAAGGTTGATACAGTACACATAATATATCCTAAAATTTTTCATGCTGATTTGGTGCTCAAACCAAAGAGGTATGAATGATTGCACCCAATATACGGTGTGCACTAGATATGTTTGCCATAAACATATCTGGGGACATATCCAATGCAGCAAACTCATCTTTGTGTGGAACCATGCAAACTCTCACGTGAATCATTGGATGCAAGTTGAATGGTCTAGATACATTAGGTAATCAGAGGAAGCGGCCCTCGTTAAAAATTTTCAAACATGGTGATGTGGATGTGATTCAGAAAGTTATTCATCCATGTGACACCCAAGTTCCCATGAATCTAGCCCATTGAACTCTTAACCAATGGCCCATGTCGAGAATTTAGAGTTAGCAGCTTTGCATGCTTGCACTTAAAAGATGAGTTTGCAATAGATATGTTCCCAGCATTGCAACTTGCAAGCAGTCAACATATGCATATCTGGCTCCACGTATCATTTTCATATGCAACACTTGCTAATGTAGTAAGATTAAAGCAGGGTGCTTTACGAATCAAGACAGTTTATTACCTCTATCTGGCTCCTTATAGCATTTTCGTATGCCTTTTGCAGTGAATTTTCAAGGTCCCTGCTGTTTGTTATTGAAGCAACAGGACCATGTACATAAAAAGACTGAGATGCTAAAGGATCGCCAGTGTTTTGCCATTGCAATGCTTGGTCTTTCTGTGACTGATTGGAAGTACTTGCTTCTCCTGATTGCAAAGTACTTGATGTAGACTGCAGAGGTCCTGAATACCTGATGGTTGAATAAGAGGTACTTATTGGTTATTAGTATTAGAATGTATAGCACAAAATAACACCAGTTTCTTAGTCACAGTAGAATAATGAAAACACAGTGACTACCCAATCTCAGGTACATAAGAATAAACAAACATGGTTAACCACCTAGTCCTAGTAGATGCTATGTAAGAAAAATGACAGCGTGCTCTAAAACAAAAAATTGCAGCCCAGCTCTGAATAAAGCATGTTAATTTAATCTTGGACACCATAACCATAAGTCAGTGTGTTCCCAGACAAAAAGGAAGATATGCTTAGCAAAGAAAAAAACAAGTTCCACAATTTTTATCCAGCATACTCAACCGTGGCACGTAGCACATGTAAATTTATAATCAACTGAACGAAGTTCACAGATATGTTCCAAGTTAACAATGTGTAGGAGATGCCGAAACATTGTGGAAGTTGCAAATTTAATCAATCACAAAAAAATCAGATTCAGCATTTTTTATCATAACTAACAAATCTCAAGCAGAATCATGAAAAGCTTTATGTTTTTAGACTCTTCCAGAAAAAAGTAGCCACAATAATGAAGAAGCATACCTATTCACAATGTTCTCTGGAGGATAAGCAAAAGATCTCCCATATAAGGAAGCAGCTGAAGCAGCAGCTTCAAGTTTTGCTTGGTGCCTGTTCACATTCTCACTTGGTGCTCCTTCTGAACCTGGAGTACCAGCGCCTGCAACTGTTTTTTTACATTGAATTAGGAACCACATATAAAACTGCTTGCAAAATGTATTGCTAACTGATACAAATGGTTGAAGTGGGAAAATGCAAAATTAAAAAAAAATCAGATCAACGAAAAATAGCTCACCAGGCTGAACTCCAGGTTGAGCTCCATGCTGTCGCGCTGATGCAGCACGTCCATTATCTGGGGGAACAATTGGAGCTCTACATGTTGGACAAGTGTGTTGGCGCTCTAGCCATGACCTCAAACAATGCACATGGAACAAGTGCCCACAAAGCAGCTTCTTTGCTGTGGTCATCTCCTCACGGCAAATAATACATGTAGCATCGCTCCTGAATATATATAAATGAAAACTAAATCACAAACAAGTATCATCGTTGAATGAACTGAAACAGTGCCAATGAAATTAAAAAAGACTCACGCATTGAGCTCATCTGCCGTAGCATCTGGAAAGCGTTCATTCATGTTGGAAGCTATCTTTCTGTAGCGTACATAATCTGCAATACGTATTCTGAAGTTGCGGAAGGTCTCATACAGCTCACGAATCAAGTGCAGTGGAACACCATAGTTCCTGATGTCAGTATAACAGATCAGCCACCAAAATTCACAATATAGTACCCCTAAGGGGAAAGATCATCTTAAGAGAACTTACAGGAAGATAGCTATGAAGAAGAGCATATATAAAGACAAGTGCACAAGGTCACTGATGAGCTCCAAATAAAATGTATACACTGCCTTTTTCTCCCATTGACCTTCCATCAGCATGTCGCTGACATAGAATATATACTTCACGAACGTCGATACCGTGGATGTTGCTAGTATCATATACCTGAAACATGATTTGCACATGTCTGATTTAGTATGAATCTCAACATCTCGAAATAACACATCAAGAATCATCTTCAGATTTTTCAGAACAATAGGAACTTCAAGTAACTAGAAGATTAGTCAATATGGTTGTTACCTTGCCTGAAAGGCATGTCCCATGCTTTAAAAGCAATAGGCAACATACAAATTCTACAACTGGTAAGTCTTACTGCAGTTTAAACAATTCAAACCTAATGATCTGCAGTGCTTTCACTTAAAAGTATTGCTTAAACTTAGACAAGCATATTTAACAAGGTCCTAGACTCAGATCTTGAAATATAATAACCATAACATATAAATGAATGGATTATAAGCTTGAGGTTGTAAACATGTGAGACAAAATTATCCATGGCGTAGTGGATACATCAAGTGAATTGACAAAATGATAACTGCTGACTACCATAGCGTAAGGTCCAGTGCAAACAAAAGGTATGCAAAATAAAACTTAAGGAAAACATTAATTAAGAATCACTGAAGGTCTTGATAGCAGGGCATGGTACAAATACAACAATAAAAAGAAACAAGCACGAGAAATTGAGTAAATACATCTTCAAGCATATCGAATTAGAAATATTTAAGAGTGCAAAAAGAAACATTGAAAGAAGAGTAGTTAAAACTAAACATGGAGCTTACTCAAAGGAAAAGAAGATTGCGACCGGGGTATCCCGCTTCTGTATCAGCGACCTGAGCGAGTTGGACAGGAATAGGCAGTCGGTGACGAGCAAGAACGCCATGAACGACACGATCCTGACGTGGGACAGCATCGGCACGGAGGGCGTGGTCTCGATATACTCCACCCTCTTCTGCGCGAGCCAGTGCAGCGCCTTCACGAGGAGCAGCGCGGCGACCATGGCGAGGAAGGCGACGGAGAAGTCCTGGCGGAAGATGGTGACCGCGAAGAGGATCTCCACGACCTCCCGCCACGACTGCTCGTTGAGGCGCTCAACCTCGGCCTCGCGGAGCTTGCCCAGGAAGAGGCGCTTGACGAGCTGCCAGGCGACGCACATGGCGACGAGGCCCGTGTTGAGGAGCAGCACGAAGCAGATCTTGGACGTGGAGAGGTAGACCATCGTCGGGTAGAACTGCTCCCGGCTGCTGAACGCGTAGTACGTCGCCGTCGCCGTCGCCAGCAGGCTGAACGCCGCGTACGTCTGCAGCCGGATCATCTCCGCCACCGCCCGCGGGAAACCCCAACCAAAAAAATTCCACCACAAACTACACCACCACCACCACCACCGGATCACCTAGGACAGCAAGCGAAATCAGAATCCTAACCCGCAGCAGTTTCCCTCGAATTTTGCGCAAGGATAAAACCAAACGAAACGGACGCTAATCGCATGGATATCGCGCGAATCCAATCCCAAACCCTAGGTGATCGAGGATGGATCAGATCCAGAACAGCAGCGAGAGCTTAGATGCTTACCGATGCGAGGATGGAGATTCTTCGGCTCTAGGAGAGATCGGACCGGGACATGTCGGGGGATTCGATTCGAGCAAGTGGATAATCTGCTGCGATTTTGCGGGGAGGGAGAGGTTCGGATTTTTTTTTAAAACGACTTCTTTTTGGGGAAGGATGATGAGAACGAGATGGTTCGTACGGGCGGTTCGCCACGTAAGATGAAGGCGTGTGGGTAGAGAGCGGTGGGGCTGGCCGCAGGTCGGGGAGGTGTCGTCCTGGGAGTGGATGGGCGTTGCGGATGTGCTGGTGGACTCGTGTCGTGGAAGGATCCGGTGCGGCGGTGGCGTGTCTCTGGCCAATGGGTGGTCTCCACGTGTAAGGAGAAGTGTGGGCGGGCTCGTAGGAAAGGCCAAAGGGAAGAAAATGTTCGAGAGTTAGGGCCAGTTTGGGAGAGCTCCACCACTGAAAATGTGGATCTGGAGCAGCAGCTCCACCATGGATCTGGGATCCCACCATGGAGTGTTTGGCTTGTACAGCAGCTCCAGATCCACAAAATTGAGGTTTTGATGGGAATGACCACTTTTGGTGGGATGGGGTGTGTAACCAGTGGTATTGGTGGGTAATTACCACCTAACTCCACGGTGGAGCACCCCTTGAGGAGCTCCATGAAATCCATGGATCTGGCCCTCAGATCCAGGATTTTGGTGGATCCAGATTTGGCGGAGCTGGAGCGTTTGGGTAAAATTTCGTGGAGTGGAGCTGTTTTTCGTGGATCTGGAGCTGGTGGAGCTCTCTTTTTTTCCCCTTCTATTGTCCGATTTTGCTCGATGCAACATAGCATTCAAGGAGACACAGTTTTTTTTTACTTTTTAAGCCGAGAGCTTTCATTCAGTCGAGAAGTTCAATTGACCCACTTATTTTGGCTTAAACTTATAATTTCTGACTTATTTTTACTATTATTAAATTTTATCTTTTTCTGATTTTTACATTTATTGAGCTTTTTTGCCGGTTATTTGTTCGTATTCATTTACATTATCCGTGATAGGCTAATCTGTTTTTTATTTTTAATTTTTTTAAATTTAATTATGTCAAATAAGCTACCATCAGCTACAGTATAATTTTAGCCAGCATGAGTATAGAATCAGCTATAAAACAGCTTATTTCAGCCCAAACGAGTAGCACCAAAATACAATCTTCTCTTAGAGTATAAGACAAGAAAACAATGACTCAAGTTGAGCCAACTCTGACTGTTGACAAGCAAACCTCGCACAGCAGCGAGCCACTTTATTAGCATCTCTAGGATAAATTTGCACAACAAAACCATGGGAAAAAACTCGATATTTCTCGGGGTTAACTGTTAAAGAATGTGGAAATGCTACTCAAATCTAGGAGGAAAATGACCACGAAAATGCTTCTTCACATACGTCCAACTTTTCCATACCTCCTTGGATGTTTCATTATAGAAAACCCCACTGTCCCATGCGAATCGGGACAACTGCACGAGGATTCGATGCTTCCCATTGTAACACTTTATATATATTTGTATCATATTTCTTTATTTTTTGTATACAAATAATGAAGTATTGTGTCCAAATATTGTAACACCATATGTACATAAATTAGTAGTGTTTTTTTTAAAAAAAATTCAGATAGGACGAGATTTGTATACATACTTATACAACGTGTTATTTACTCTTCAGGATACTGCATGTAACTGAGTTTCAGTTCTTTGTACATGTATTATGCAAGAAACTACAGATATGACAGATTGACAAATACATTCCAAGAATAGATCACTGATCCACTGATTATTCTGTGGTTCATCTCCAAGAAAAGGCACACCTTAGTGCAGATTGATAGAGGGAATGTATTTCACATTTTTGCCGTTAAAGTACTTATCACAAAAATCAAAGTAAAGGAACCAGCCGCGTGTCTCGGAGAAGGAAACACTATTTGGAACACAAAAAGAGAGGAGCAAGTTCACAAAGAGAGAGAGAGAGAGAGAGAGACAGGAGCAAATGTGAGATCTTTGCACCTTGTCATTACAACCGGTCCTAATCATCCAGCCTCGCTATAATAAGAAGTTTAAAAGAACGAAAAATGAATACATCTGATGTCTCGTTTATTCCATGTAAAATACTCTGCGTAATCCATGAATGGGTTCTTTTGGGCTATAGCTTATGGCTGAAATAATCGCATCAGCTGTATTATCAAAAGTACAACATATAGTATATTGTACACTTGGAAAGGAGAGGTGATCGTACTTTATCCGTAGCATACTATCATTGAGGTAGCTTAAGCTGACGAACTGAAAAACCTTGGACCTAAATGAGAAGAGAGAAAGCTTAAGGTCGACTGAAATTAAGGTTAACTCACAGGATGTACAAGAAATATCACAAAATATGATAATAACAATGCAAAATATGGCAGAAAGAAAGCATCTGCTGAAAAAGCATTTAAAAAAATATCTCAAGAAATTTAATTTATGAATAGACATAAGAGAAAGGGATTGAAGTTTGAACGCTATAATCAAGAAGTATGGTTGTGAAGAACTTAAAAGTTTAATGGTTATATTATCGACACAAAATGTAACTTGTAACATTAAAAATAATGTGAAGTGCATTACCGAAAATGCATGCCATATCCATGAAAAACCTAAAGCCATTTCAAAATTGCTGCTCATGAGAGCCAAGTCTTTTATGATGAAAGACGGCAACGTTCTCGCCTCCCCAAGCACAGTGCCGCTCACGAGCCTCGTCCTGAGATGGTGATGTTCTCGTTTCGTCCTAAGTGCAAAGTCTTTTCCGATGGGAAATGGCGATGTTCTCGCCTCTCTAAGAAGATTGCCGCTTAATTTTTTCCGATGGGGGATAGGATAGCAGGATACCCCAAGTAAAGAGCAGCAAGCAGACTTTATTTTGATATTAGGCAAGCAACAATAGTGCAAGCCGTGTGAAAGGAACAAGGGCAGTTAGAGGCCCTTTACATTCTTTCCAAAGAAGGCGAGGCAGTTGTAGGATAAACTTCGGGTACCCTGGCTTCGCGATGCATGAGCCAGCATTATTCCTTGCTCAAAGATAAATCCTAACATAGGGCACAAAGGGTCTATACCTGGGCATTCCACATGATCGCTCGAACTTAGGTGCTTTGTGTGAAGCTCGGTGCTTGAGCGACTCAAACCGAGAGGGTTTAGTTCCCAAGTGACCAGCAACTGGTTTAGTGCTCCACACCACCATTCGAAAAAGCAAGTAAGCGTTGCAAACATTCCATCACACAAGCACATCGAAGAACAACAGACCAAATGACACAATTCTATATATTTCATCAAAGCTACAAAAGGTGTTAGCTCTCGGGAACACCAAATGTACATAAATTAGTAGTGTTTTTTTTCAAAATTTCAGATACGACGAGATTTGTATACAGACTTATGCAACGTGTTATTTACTCTTCAGGATACTGCATGTAATTGAGTTTCAATTCTTTGTACATGTATTACGCAAGAAACTACAAATATGACAGAATGACAAATACATTCCAAGAATAGATCACTGATCCACTTGTTATTATGCGGTTCATCTCCAAGAAAATGCACACCTTAGTGCAGATTGATATAGAGAGAATGTATTTCACAT
Source organism: Dendrocalamus latiflorus (assembly GCA_017311315.1). Taxonomy (NCBI): domain Eukaryota; kingdom Viridiplantae; phylum Streptophyta; class Magnoliopsida; order Poales; family Poaceae; genus Dendrocalamus; species Dendrocalamus latiflorus. Next base: position 25,411,371 of record CM029631.1, read on the forward strand.
TTTTGCCGTTAAAGTACTTATCACAAAAATCAGAGTAAAGGAATCAGCCGAATGTCTCGGAGAAGGAAACACTATTTGGAACACAAAAAGAGAGGAGCAAGTTTACAAAAAAAAACAGAGAGAGAGGAGCAAATGTGAGACCTTTGCACCTTGTCATTACAACCGGTCCTAATCATCCAGCCTCGCTATAATAAGAAGTTTAAAAGAACGAAAAATGAATACATCTGATGTCTCATTTATTCCATGTAAAATACTCTGCGTAATCCGTGGACGGGTTCTTTTGCGCTATAGCTTATGACTGAAAATTTTCAATTCTGGACTGTTCGCGAGAGGCAGTACGCAGAAGAAAATAATATCATGCGATTTTGGCCGGTACATCCGAACTCGGTACAATTTATACTACAATCTATCTGTAGATCTTACCTTAAAAAACACAGACCATTTAAAAGTTACTATATTAGCAAGCCAAAAAGCCAAAGTCTAAGTGGTGCCAAATCCACCCCATATTCAGCATTAGAGGCAAATAATACGAGCCTTCGCATTTTCAAAACACCCTCCAGATAGCCAAAGTTTGTAAGAACCATTATCTAGCATTAATGTCAGCAAGAAATGGAGCTTCAAATGGTCACCGATATCGGGCCTGTTCTTTTTTGCTGAGGCTTATGCCTTTTGACTGCGATTAATGGCTTTTGGGCTGTTCGTGCGAGAGATTATAGAGTAACAGAAACTCACATGTGGTTTTTGTCGATATAAATAAAGTTAGTACAACATGTATTATAATTAACCAGTAGACCCTATCTTGAAAAGACACTCTATTTAAAATCTAGTTACTATAGAAAAATCAAAAACAGAAACCAAAAGCTGAAAAAGAACAGAACCGTTGGTATACAGCGTTATTGCATTTTTTCTACAAAACTTCCAGCATTGCAGGAATCACACAAAGATTTCAGCCGACTCAGACTTTCGCACACAAGCGCTCTGGGAAAAAAAGCAGAAGGAAACTACAGTCAGAAAACCCGAAATAGTTTGCAACCAGATTAGAAAATTGGCAAGAATTAAAAGCCCCATGTCATCTCAGAAAATTAGAGCTTTAGTTGGCACTTGGATGAGCTAGGTTTCATGTAAGGTTACAGGGGAAAGGCATAGAAGTTCCGCAGTTTCAGTTTGCAGCCCAGTAGTTTGTATTGCACATGGAAAATATGGTACATCATACAAGAGGGATGGGCTGACGACGACAGGCGACCAGAATGACACCATACACCCTAATTTCTAATTGAGAAATTCGCACGTACGTAGAAATAATCGCATGAGCTGTATCATCAAAAGTAGAACATATAGTATATTGTACACTTGGGAAGGAGAGGCGACAGTACTTTATCCGTAGCATACTATCATTGTGGTACCTTAAGCTGACGAGCTGAAAAACCTTGGACCTAAATGAGAAGAGAGAAAACTTAAGGTCGACTGAAATTAAGGTTAACTCACAGGATGTACAAGAAAGATCACAAAATATGATAATAACAATGCAAAATATGGCAGTAACATAAAGAAAGCATCTGCTGAAAAAGCATTTTTTAAAAAAAATATCTCAAGAAATTTAATTTATGAATAGACATAAGAGAAAGGGATTGAAGTTTGAACACTACAATCAAGAAGTATGGTTGTGAAGAACTTAAAAGTTTAATGGTTGTATTATCGATACAAAATGTAACTTGTAACATTAAAAATACTGTGAAGTGCATTGCCGAAAATGCATGCCATATCCATGAAAAACCTAAAGCCATTTCAAAATTGCTGCTTATGAGAGCCAAGTCTTTTCTGATGGAACATGGCGACGTTCTCGTCTCCCCAAGCACAGTGCCGCTCACGAGCCTCGTCCTGAGCGCTAATTTTTTTTAAATGGGAGATGGTGATGTTCTCATCTCATCCTAAGTGCCAAGTCTTTTCCGATGGGAGATGGCGATGTTCTCGCCTCTCCAACAGAGTGTCGCTTAATTTTTTTTCCGATGGGGGATAGGGTAGCAGGATACCCCTAGTGAAGAGCAGCAAGCAGACTTTATTCTGATATTAGGCAAGCAACAACAGTGCAAGCCATGTGAAAGGAACAAGGGCGGTTAGAGGCCCTTTACATTCTTGCCAAAGAAGGTGAGGCGGTTGTAGGATAAACTTCGAGTACCCTGGCTTCGCAATGCATGAGCCGGCATTATTCCTTGCTAAATATAAATCCTAACATAGGGCACAAAGGGTCTATACCTGGGCATTCCACATGGTCGCTCGATCTTAGGTGCTTTGTGTGAAGCTCGGTGCTTGAGCAACTCAGACTGAGAGGGTTTAGTTCCCGAGTGATCGGCAACTGATTTAGTGCTCCACACCACCATCTGAAAAGGCAAGTAAGCATTGCAAACATTCCATCACACAAGCACATCCAAGAACAACAAACCAAATGACACAAATCCATATATTTCGTCGAAGCTACAAAAGGGGTTAGCTCTTGGGAATTACAAAAGGCTACATCAAAGACAGACACCGACATGACACTCCGGTGAGCTGAAGTACAAAAAAGAGCTAATCAATAGACGTCGACATACTAATAACATGCCTCACACCTGGGATGGACCTGATCCCTCGTGGTCTCCCTCTCGTGCCCCGAAAGAGCCTTCCTTGGACGAGCGGGTGTGGGATCATCGGATGATCCCGTCAAGGTAGTCCAATCCGTGCAAGTTCCAAACTCATGAGAAAAAGGAGCGAATGTGGTCAGTGATGGCCTCTCGGCCTCCTTCCAAGTCGGTATAGCTCGGAGCCTCATAGGCGAGTGTGCCGAAAGACATGAAGTGCTGGCAGCCCACCAGCCGGAGGAAGGTAAGTAGGATCTCAGTGGAGGCCTTCACGCAATAGCACCAAAAGCCCGACACAACACCCTGGCCACCTTTCTGGTCGCACTCAGCCAAGTCTCCGCGATGAGCTTTAAAGAGTCGAAGGGAAACTCCATGGAGATGCCCAATCCCTAGCAAGGCCGAGCATCATCTCGGCAGTGAAGACAGCAGCAGTGGCCACCTGGTCCCGCTTATCAATGAGCTAAGATACACCATGGCAAAGGCGCTCCACATTGGACTCCTGCTAGTCGAACTTGCGGTTCAGCTTAGTAATCATCTCACAAGCCATGTCCAGGTCCCGATGTGTGGCGACCACCTACCCTTTGCCTCCCACACTACCCTCTTGTTCTCCATCAAGATGTCATTATGTATGGAGGACATTTTGCACATGTTGAGGAGACTCTACAAGAGGAAGGAGCAGGGGCCAGGAGCTCTCCAAATAAAAGCAAGCGGACAACCTAGTTATCTTCATGAGGTCACACTCCACTAAGGCAAATGCAAGCCTCTTGGTCACAGGGTCGTCATTGAGGGCTGAATCAAGGTCAGCAGGCACTGCGTGCATGATGACCTCGCTTAGGAACTGGAACATAAGCTTTGGTAGGGTGAAGTCCTTGGTGGTAACACGTCCCCAAACCAAGAGAGGGGTGCTCGAGCCCGCGCCCTTGGGTGTGCCCGCACACGGTACGGAGGTGGCGATCATGCGCTCAAGTCTGGGCCCTGCAGCCACCTCGTCCATTGGGATCTTCGTGGTGGCAGTAGGAGCTACGCCCACCGCAGTCCCCAACGTGCCTGACGAGGTGGTGCTTGCCATGTTGACCTCGGTAGCCATGTCATCTGCACCCTGGCTCTCCTGCGAGGATGAGTCGACGGGCAGGGGCCCTGAAGAGGCAAACACGCGAGGGGTAGTGGTGGGCATGGAGCCAATTGCTGTCTCTTAGTGACTCCCCTGTGGGCACCTCCTGGGCCAAAGGTCAAGGCAGCCCCCGAGAAGGAAGTGGGAGAACCTAGAGGACCTGACAAGGGGAGGTGAAAGCATCTAGGCCCCTAAATATATTTTGGTAATTAATGATGACATGTACATATGGGACTAACATGTTTATCAAGTGTTTGAAAGTTTTAGTCCCAGAATTTGCTTGACTACTTGGAGATACATGAAAAGGAGTAACAAGATCACAATGGCTTGAAATAAACGTATAAGTAGCCTAGGATATGGCCCGATCTTCTGACGAGAACGATAACTATGACTGATTGATATGACATTGACCATGAGATTACTTGGCTGAAACGACCAAGTTCATCCTGTAATCACTACACCACATTCTTGTCATTACCAACCTCGCCAAAAACGATGGTTGACCTAATCACAAAGATAAATTCTTGCAAGCAATCGAAGAACAAGCAAGATTTCAAGTAAGAACAATATAAAAATAGCTAGATATGAAAGTCATATTAGGATAATTGAGGTTCTATAACACAATCTATCGGTCTAATCGACACAAGAGACATCGTGGAGTTAAAAAATTGATCTAAACAAAAACTAAGGAAGAAAGAGGTGTCTAGGGCTATTTAAGAGAGAAAGAGGGCAAGGGGTGGTGACTAGGGGGTGGGCATGCAACCCTAGGTGGTACAAGGCTCATGGGCCCAAGTGGACGTGGCACAACACTTTTTGACTTGGATTGAAAATCAGCCCTTATTTGTTTAGACAATTCCATTTTGTTTAGACATGGTTAGACAATAGCTAATGTCAAATTTTGGGTATATTATATTGAGTACATGTTCTAGATGCTTAGCCATGCACTAGTTTTTGCTAAGTTTGAGCTTTCAAATAAATTTGTGCGTGAACATGGCGATTTCAAACTGTTGGACCAGAGAAGGAATATCTGTTAGTTTGGTATAAAACAAAATAAAAACCCTAGTTTTTGGACGCGAGTGAGTTATATGATAAATTGTCAAATGTGATAGGGCATCTTGCATGTAGATAGGGGGAGATTCTCACCCAGGTCAATTAAGGACCGAACGCTATTGCCACTGATCTAAGTGTCACCGTACTACCACATGTGCTATATGGGCTCTGTTTTAGCTGATTAAGTTGCCTAGGTCTAACCTTGCATTGTGGTAGGCACAGATATTGTGAGGGCATTCCAGGTAGATTTGCTCATAAAGGCTCCCTTCACTAATATGTTGGGGCCAAACCTTGCTAATAGAATGGTGAATGCCCACTTGGGGGATGGACCTAAGTGAGAGTTTTCACTTAGGGGATGTACCTAAGTGAGGATTTGAATGCTCTCTTAGGGGATGGACCTAAGAGAGGTTCGATGTTCATTTGGCTAGTGCAAGGTTAGGATTAGATGATCTAAAGGCTATATGATAATCACTTTTGTCACACGCCAAAGGAAGTGTGAAGTTGTCTAACAGTATATTTGATTATTTCATGTGAATAAAGTTGTACAAACTCTCGGGAGTATTAAAAACTATTTAAATAGCCATGCTCGCAGTCATGAGCAAGCTTGGATGCAGCCATAGTAGGTATAGTTTTTATTTAAAAAACTATTTCACTGAACATGATGAGGTGGCATGTACGTGTCTTCCGTGTGCCATGTCCATAGGTGGGAATTGTGTGATGATCATAGCCGAGTACGACTACGAATAGATGTGATTTACTGTTATCAAAGTCATATAAATGTTATTTCATTACATGTCAAATGCTCTTTACAATTCCATTTGTAAATTATTGCTTATTGATATTGCAAATGAATTTTGCTTCATGCTATAAATAACTTAATATAGAGTCTCATCCTTTGACAGCTTTGCATATATGTATAATTTTGTGATACACTACAAGTTTTGCTGAGTACATAATGTACTCAATTTTGCTTAAATTATTGTTGATTATAGAGAAGAAATGATGCATACTTTGCCCCTAGCACCAAGGAATTCGACGATGGGTAGCTTTCTAAGGTCTAACTCTAGTCGGTTGCCTGTGGGCTATGATGGCATATCACTGAATGCTTTTGCTTACTTACTAGTCTTTCACTGCACTTTGTTCTAGACTCTGATGTTTATTTGGTCGGACGACCCGATGTTGTAAATCTTATTATGCATCGATATCATATTACCTTCTTTTTTTGTTATAACTTATTTGTATGCAATGTGTATAGATGTGATCTCGATGATGTGAATATGTATACTAGCTACTGATCATAGAACTAGTACAGAACATATATGGTGATTTCGGGTATTCCACGCCCGGGGTCCCCACAGAACTTTGACATGGATTTTTGTGATCTATAGATAGAATAGGTTCCTGAGACCTTAAACGAAGTATGCACAAAATTTCATAGCATTTAGATTTGTATTTTAGGAGTTGCAAAAGTGAACCACTTTGGGCTACCCTGGACAGGTGGCTGGTTAGAGCGGTCAGACCGACAGCAAGAAGCTAGTCAGACCGCCAGTGTTGGTTATTTTTCAGGAATTGATTTCTTGAGCATTTTTTATTTGGGTTTTTGGCTGCGAACCCTATTCTATGTAATTATATAGTTATTTGAGAAAAAGATCAAAAATACTTAGAAAAAAGTTTGGACGGTACCATTCACCCTCACTATGTTTCCTTTCGGTCATACAATAGCATTTGATACAGGCAGTTTGAGGTTAGCTTATACGAATGTTCATTGAAGAGCAGATTTACAAACTATGCTTGAGCTGAGCTTTGCTGGTTATTTTAACTCCAAAGCACTTCTCGATCACAAAATGGATGATTTGCTTGGCTAACCTATTTGTGCTATGCATGGAATGTGCGATGTCAGAAACTTTCGGTACTCTTTTAGTAGGTTTTTTAGGTACTCATTTAGTAGTTTCCATAGAACACAAGTACTAGAGCATGGTCCTCTGATGTGGCTAAGAGTGTGAATGCTACATTGATTTGTGTTTCATCCATGCAATCTGAAGTTACAAGGCTTAGTAGTGCTGAATGGCGCAAGCAGAAAGAAGCAATCGATTACGGGAGAGAGAAGAATATCCTAGTTCATGCGGATGCTTATGTGATTCCTCCTTTACGCAATATAAACAAAACAACAATGCATAGAACTAGAGGTGTGGATGGAGAAGAAAGAAAGCTAGTTTGGTTAAAGAGGAAGACACAAGATCAATCAAGTTCTTGTGATTGCAGTTCTGTCCACAATGTTCATAAAGTTTTCAATGCCAATTATGAGGTTTATAATTCACACAAAACATATATTTGGAAAACTAATGAAGTTTACTTTCCAACTAATCGAACAACGCTTGTTGGAGTTTCCTACACAAAGTTATGGCAACTTCATTGGATGATGCATGAGCTGTCCGGAGAGACGCGCGAGACTTGCCAAACATAAAGAGTCCGAGTATTGCAATGCAAGTAAAGGTAAAATCCAACCACACCATGGCTTTCCAAAGGTTAAGAAGGATTTCTTTTCAGGTTCCAAACAGATTTGAAAGCCCCTTGAACAAGAAAAGAAAACATATAAAGATTTGAAGTCAGTTCGGATTCGGTTCGGGTCAGACATGAAGTCCAACATTAAAACGCCCATAGCTTTCACAAACGGAGTCCGATTTGGGTGTTCTTGGACTTGTTTGAAAGCTAATTTGAAGCCCCATACAATGGATAAGGTGCCAACCCCAGAATCCTAATAATCACATCGCAAATTTAGAAGGAATTCGATGGCAGTTATTTAGCTATTTCCTTTTTAGTTCGTATTAGAATTTGTTTCGGTCTTAGGTCAGGTTGTGCGTGAGTTTTAGTTAAGCCGTGCATTATGCACCTATATAAGGCCAGGGCTTAGCCCTATTATAACTTAGGCTATGATATGATAAGTTTTTATATTTGTGAAATAAAGGAGAAAATCGCCTGATGGTTGTTGGCGGCCATATTGAGTGATTGCAAGGTTTTCTCGTTTGGAGTTTGCTGAGTTGGTGCAAGGCAAGAATAGGAGATTCTTGAGATTGCCCATCGAATCTACAAGGTTCATTTCTTCTAATTCGTGTCTTCTTGCTGAATTCACGGTTTGGGGAGTTCGATGGATTGCTTCTAGTGTGCACCTTGCATATTAGTGCAAATTGCTCTTATCAAGATTGCTGGCTGCATTAAGATAAGGAGAAGACTCTATCCGCAGAACCAAAGGAGAAGGAATCTCGCTGAACGTACCGGAAAAGATCAGGCCATCTCTACGCATCAACTAATCCTTAGTTGGTCCGTATCATCCTCCTTAGCATTTGTAGTCCCAACATATTGGATCTTAACACATGAACAAACCTGCCACATAAGAAATTAAGAGATTATAAACTCCTTATCTGTCACATAAGAAATTAAGAGATTATAAACTCCTTATCTGCGCTATCAATGGAGACTATCTGAGTAATGCTTTTTTGACAATTGATATCGTAGTTTTGACAGCATTAAAAAAAGATAACAATGTGGGAAAAAGTGACTAGTGCACGTCTTGCTATCCATTACATGCAGCTCCCTCCATAACGAAAAGCAGTACTAGGGCTTACGATGTAGCAATTATCGAATACTGGGAACACCCAAACTAACTGAAGTCTGTTATTGTTGTCATAGACAAGTTTGCTTCGGTGCCTAGCATAACGAACTAAAGTTTTCTCATTTTATTGGAAAAGGCATAATAGCAAAATAAAAGGTTACTTCAAATGAAGGGGTGAAGGATGCTGAATGAATGGAGAACTTATGTTACCAAATCATAAATAATAGACCAAATCTTCAAGCTATTACACTTATTTTTTTCACCCTTACAAAGGTTGAAACACTTTTACATATGCACGGCGTGTACACACTGGTATCATATGACCCCAGATCATGTTAACTCTTACATGTTTTGTTCACATGCTTACTTAAATCACCTTCACCTAAAGAATAATATTTATTACCCCCAGTATCTATCTTGTTTCACATGAACATATAACATGCGAATCTAGGCCCTAGAGCAACATTTTTTTACTTCTTTCACATTAATGCATTTACAAGTGAATGTATTTGCAAGAAGCTTGCCGTGCTCTGCTCTTGCAGATAGGCAGCAAAAGAAGCATTGCTCATTTACCTAGCTTAAGTTCATGCGTGCAAGTGAAATTCATTCTTCAGCTGCAGCCGCCGGCCGCGAAGCCGATCCTGGACTGCGCGACGTCGTAGACGACGCTGAACGTCTGCTGCTGCGTGTTCCCGATGATTGCCGTGCTTCCGGTGGGCGCGAACGCCAGGCACGTGGTGGAGTCGTCCACGTCGATGAGCACGTTCCGCGGTGCCAGCTTCAGCGTCGCGCCGCCTGCGAACGCCATGTCCACGGCCGGCACGCGCAGCTGCGACGCGCGGCCCTGGAAGCACGTGTCCAGGATCGAGTACGCGGGCGCGCGCGGCGCCCCTCCCATGGCCGCGGCCACCGCCTTTCTCAGCGCCGTGTACACGCTCGTGGGCAGGCGCGTGATCACCGTGCCGGAGTCGATGATCATCGGCAGGCTGCCGTACTCCGACGACGACACGGCGAGCGGGCTCCCTTGGACGGACATCCCAGCCAGGCTGACGAAGTAGAGCGAGGCGTCGAGCTCGCTCGACGCCATCGGAGTGTATGAATACTGCCCCGGGTTGTAGGACCCGATGGACAGGTACCCCGCTGACGCCGACGTCGGGAGGCAGTAGGAGAAGGAGTAGCCGAGGCTCGGCGCGAGCTGGTAGAGCAGCGACAGCTTGTTCCGCGCGAGGCCGATGATCCCCGCCGACCGCCCGAAGAGCCCCTCGTTGTCCTGGCCGCAGCCGTAGTAGAAGTTGGGGAAGCTGCTGGAGCCGAAGGACACGGTGTCCTTGCTCATGTACCCGACGGAGAAGGAGCTGTCGCCGTAGCTGGCCTGGTAGACGCAGACGTTGGAGACCGAGCAGGAGGAGGGATTGAGCGTGGCGACCTGGAGGTCGCTGCACTGCGACGCGGAACACGGCACGGAGGCGTAGGTGTTGGACGCTCGGGGGTTGTAGAGCGGGCCGGCCTGCCGGTGGCACGACACGACGCAGGGTGAGCACTGCAGCCAGGTAAGCGACGACCCCGTGTCGACGACCATCACGTAGGAGGTGGCCGGCGTGCCGAGGCCCAGGCGGGTGACGTAGTTGCCGACGCCCACCGAGGTGCCCGGCGTGAGCGGCGTGGAGGAGGCGAGCGAGTCGTCCAGGTGGGAGCCGCCGGACTTCTTGCGGTGGCCATGCAGAGACGTCGGGCGGCCGGAGGGGGTCTTGGCGAGGCGCGAGGCGAGGTGGGCGATCCGCGACTCATCGTGGGTGACCACAGCGGAGAAGGGGAGGTCGGACGGGAGTGGCGCCGGCGAGCAGGGGCTCTGCGGGTGGTGCAGCGTCAGGTGCAGGCCGGAGCTGTTCAGGTGCTGGAAATCTGCAAGAAATCGACACATGGTTACCTACGCCAGTTTGTTCAGATTTTCACCGTTTCACCGAGCTTTCACCTAATAATCTTGCACAAACAACGTTTTTACACTGCGATCGTGCACAATTGCCAGGTGGAATTGAACATGTCGAATTCTATGCTCTACTTAAAATAAATTTTGACAGGTTTTATCAAATTTTAACACAAATTAACGAGGAGCAAGAAAGTTCTAATCCTACAGTCCTATATCTGAATGATAGTTAGAAAGAAAACATCCGGATAATGTTTAACAAAACCCAAACAATACTAACTAAACAGCCATTAACTATTGATAACAACAAATCCTTCAAAATTTCATACAACTCTACCTCACAAGCAATTCTTCAATGCATGCTCGATCAATTACCGATTGGTAGTCGACTAGTCGGTACTACTACGTGATTTGCTTATGAGAAGGAAATAGCTAGCTCGACTGATGATTGCAAGCTCATCATCACTGTACCAACCACTTAGCTAGCCAGCTACCAACCTTAGCCAGCAGCTAGGTAGCTGGGTGCCGTGCCGTCGATAATTGTGCCCCGAATTCTGGTACGTGGTCGATCGTGTGATGAGACAGCGACGCACCACCAAAACAGCAGCAATGTCACTGCAAATCACCGAATTGCACACCGAATCACGGTAGGGGTGTTTAGACTACTTCGGTTTTCGGTTTCAAGGGCTTGTTTGATATGACTGCGGTTTATGGATTTTGGTTGAAAATTTTGAATTTTAACTGTTTGCGACAGAGATTACGGAGAGAGATACTCGCTTGTGATTTTGGTTGATACAGATGTTGGACTTTTAACATATACTACAATTAACTTGTAGACCTCGTCTTGAGAAAATACTTTATTTAAAAGTTAGGGACTACAGCAAAAACCAAAAACCACTTTTAGAAACCGTAAAGAACAGGGCCGAAGTCGAGAGTAGATTTGAACACATTAGCTTAAGCCGCTTTTAAAAACGATTTCTCCAAGCCGCTAGCCAAAAGCCTTTTTTTCATAATTTTATTCTGATAATTACTTATTCTAGCTTTTACTATCCTATTTTAACTAAGAAACAAAAGCCCTAACAAAATTCATTGTGTCCCGCCGACTAAAACACCCCGATACTACCCAAACTACGAAACAGCGCATGTGACTCGATCTGACGGTGTCGCTTGCGCACGTAATCTATTCCCTTGATTTGAGCATCGTTTTGTCGCCGTACGTACTTGCATGCAAAATCACACCCACCTCTTCAGACATATGCTTTTGGCGTTTAGCTTAGCTTAGCTTCTAACTTCTTAATATCTTAATTTTTAGTTTTTTTTGGCTTTTCGTATTTTTTGCATTGTCCATGATAAAAGAATTTATTTTTTATTTTTAAATTTAATTACACCTAAAAAGTTTACAGTAGTTATAGTAAAAAAAATCTTAGACAGTGCTAAATAAACCCAAAAGCTAAAGGTATAAACCTAAATGAGCAAGAACTTGTTTGATGCAGGCCAGCCGACAGTTTTTGGCATTAGTGAAGTGTACGTAGATTATATATGACATGATAAATGACACGTCGGATTATATTAATTCTAGCGGTATTAGATAGCACTCCAAATGATTTTCAGTTATGGGCTTATGGCTTAAAATATATTATAGCAGCTAAAAATATAATGTACGTACGTGAAAGATGTATGTGAATATATAAGCCAATTCATAGGTTGGTGTGGGGTCACGATCGTGTGTGACGTGAAGAATGCTTGCATGTACGTACGTACGCACAGTATGAAAGGGAGCGTTATAGGATTAGCATTTGTCGGTTGTCTTTTTATTAATTTAATAGATAGTAATTACTAAAAAATTAAAAGCTAAAAATTATTGAAAAATCAAAAAGTACAGAGCTTTTGATTCGAGGGGAACGCATACAGGTCCTCTACTTTGCGATGGGTATCCAATGGACTTTTTGGATTAAGAACTTTCAAATCTTTGCCAAGTTACCAATTAGGCTGGATTGTACTGTACACCCAAAGGTCCAGCACAAGACGAAACTCGGCAAACAGAGTAAACTAAATTAGGGTATGTTCTTTTTAGCTGAGATTTATAGTTTTTAGCTGTGATTTGTGACTTTTGGGTTGTTTGTGCGAGAGATTACAGAGTAACAGAAGTTTACGTGCGGTTTTTACCGATATAAATAAAGTCGGTACAGTATATATTATAATTAACTAATAGATTCTATTTTAAAAAGATATTTTATTTAAAAGTTAGTTACTGTAGAAAAGTTAAAAATTGAAGTAAAAGTTGAAAAAGAATAGGACCTAATTTGTTGACGGTTACGTGGGGAAGAGAATTGAAATGGTTCACGCAAGCGTCTGTTCGCCTGATTGCTCTGTGGACGACCACCTTTTCTTTGCAAGTACAAATTAAAGACTATACCTCGCATAATACAAAACTAGTACATAGGCTTTGGGTAAGTGAATAAGAGAAGCATCCAAATTAAGAGAGTGAAATCGAAGGAGTTATCCATGGGCGATGGTACGTGTTGGCTTGACGATCTTGTTTGGAGAATACAGACACCATACACTGTTGGACCACGGCTGCTTGTAGCGTAAAGACGCATAAGCCAATGTTCCTAACGACAAAGTACAAGCTTTTTTGGGCGGCTATTAATAGGCCAATTGTCTCGTGTGTTGTCATAACTTTTTATAGTTCATTTCAGATAAGCTAAGCCACTCACGATTAGCACTACATCTGAAATTTTGTAAATAACTCCGCGAGCAGAACCGAAGAACATTTACCTGAAACACACTGTCACATGATTTCTTTGGTTTTGCTAATTATCAGGCACCTGATAGTTTTTTTAAAGCATGTTGGATTTTCTGGATGTTAGATATGCGTGTGCTAATTTCTTTAACAAAGTTAATACCATACATTGGTCCATTTAATACCATACATTGGTCCATACCGGACTCCTTATCATGATAACCAAAGGACAAACAGAAGCTGATTAATGACATCTTAAATAATCAACATAATAAGAACCCTGTGGACCTGATGACATTTGACATGCCATCTACCGTAAGCTCTAGGTTTCCAAAAGGCAAAAAAAAGCTTGGACATGTCGTACAAATGATATGATATGCTATGGTGGGTGGAGCTGAATTGGAGGTGGCAGCAATTGAAGTCACGAGAGAGCTATGATATGATATGCTATGAAATCCGGCAGTAATGGCGCTCCGTCGCCTCCCAATCAATGGATCACGGTGTTTCAGGCCAGAACAGAGTGGAACTAACACTCGTGATCTCAACAGAAAAGAAGACAATAGGACAGGTTAACTGATTTGTGATTTTTTTTCATCTGTTATGTGTTATCATCTAATGGACCAGTGTAACACCAGGCCAATTGAGTAATCTAGCAGCTCTGTTCTTGACATGAAGAAGACTGTCTTCGCCAACACTTCAAGTGATTGCAGAGGCATAGATAGGCATAGATATCCAATACTGAATCAATCAAGAACCAACCATTCTTCTACTTTTTGTAGATTTTCATGGACGGTTCAAGTTAGATGCTACACAATTTTACTGCTTAACTACGAGGAATCTAATGATGTGCAGTCATATTGATTCACATACAAAGCAACCAAGAGCAAACTAACTGAGAAAGCAGAGATAAATTAATTGCCAGTAATACTGAGTATTATGGGAATACCATTAACTTGTGAGGTGCACGCGTTGGTGATTTGCCTGATAGGAGTCGCAACAGCGAAGAGGAGAGAGCAAACAAGAAGAAGAGGAAGCAACTCCATGATGTCCCCGTCTGAAAGCTTCTTCTTGAGGCCGTTCAGTATGGTCAGGCCGTCGTGCTTGGGGCCTTTACATAGAGAAGATTCCTAGTGTGTGTGTGTGTGTGTGGTGTATGGGAATCTCGCCCGGTAGCTTTCAACGCTCTTGAGTTAATCATCATTTCATCCACCCATATGATTAAGTATGGTAAAGATGACTCATGTTTGGTTAGTGATATTTTTACCTCTAGTGTGATAGGATTTAGGCAGCTAAGCATATACAGTGCTCTGATGACGGCTGGCCTAATTAAAGATCTCTTATGTCTATTGTAGTCTGTACGGCGAACAGCCGAAGTGATGGCTGAGGAGTAATGTGAAGCTGTTCCTGAAGTCTCAACTCTCAATTAGTTGGCATAATTATACTCTTGCTTGCCAAGCATAATTACTTTGATATCTAAACACACATTTCTACCCCAAAGACACTTAGGGCATTCCCAATGGATCCTAGTCAGCAATATCTATAATATTAGTTAGTATGCCAACTAGAATTTATGATGACGAGGAGAGAGAATTAAAGAAGAAAGTGAGGGAAGTAGTGTCTCATGCAAGACATTGCTTAGGCACAAATTCCAATAGCAAAACATTGAATCCAGTGAGACAAGGGAGAGGAGGAAGTTATGTGAATTTATTGCTTGGCTCAGGGATAGGCACTACCAATTGAGAAGGGTTTATATTTACCGCTATTTCTTGATGATATGGAGGGGCATGGACATTAATTTGTAATGTCTTTTGATTAGGAATGCCTTTACACTGTCACATAGTAGCTGTTATGAATATTGTATGTATTGATATGAGACCCAATGGGTCATATATATAGGAGAGTACAAGAGATATAAGGAAACAAATAAGAGTCCTATTCTATCTCTAATACCTTATCTCTAATACCCTTAACACCCCCCCCACAAATGCAAGGCGTATGCAATAGCATTGCATTTGAAAAAGGGTTAATACTAAAACAAAAAATATCCAACATCCGAGTCGTGATAAAGTCGTCGTTGCGTGCAGTCGTCGAATAAACTGTCAAATCAAGCCGAAGAGGAATAGATAGAAGCATGACGGCACAGATCGAAGCCTGAGACGGCAGCGGCGCAGTGCACAAGAAGCGCAACGGAGGCGCAGTGCAGAAGAAGCGCGGCGGCGCAATGCACAATAAGCGCAACGGAGGCGCGGTGCAGAAGAAGCGCGGCGACGCAATGCACAATAAGCGCAACGAAGGCGCGGTGCAGAAGAAGCGCAGCGGCCTCATAGAGACTTCTACAATCTGCAGCCATGCAAAAGAAAAATTCCTACACTTATATGACTGACAATAAATTTGTGGACTCGCACGGCTTGGACGAACGAACGAGACTACGGATTTTGGATGGACGCGACGAAAGACTCACAAAAAAAATAACTGAAGACTGACTAAAACAAAATAGCAGTTGAAAACGTCCCACTCCCTCAAAACCGACAAAGCTTAAAAGCCACAACCGACCGGCCAAAACCGACCGACCGAGAGCGAGCAGAGCAGCCCACTCGGGACCGAGAGCGAGCAGAGCGGCCCACTCGGGCGTCACCGAGGCGGAGTGGCCAACTGGTGGTGCGGCGACCGGCGGAGCGGGGTCGGCGACGAGCGGCCAGCCGGCGGTGCAGCGACCGGCGGAGCGACGTCGGCCTCGAGCGGAGTCGGTGATGAGGGCCGGCGGCGGCCAGATCCGGTGCGGGAGAGAGGCGCGGCGTCGGGAAGCGGCAGCGCCCGCATGGAGCAGCGGCACATGGCCCGGAGGCGGCCGGATCCGTACGGATCTGACGAGGGGACTCCTCCAGGCAGCGGTGCCGAGCGGTGGAGCGGGCGCGGGGAGACGCGGCGACGGCGCGGAGAGCCCTGAAGCCGGCGGCGGAGAGCCCGGATTGGGGACGGCGACCGTGAGCGGCCGGAGAAGGCCGGTGGTGTACGGCCCATCCAGATCGGATCTGGTGCGGAGTCGCCGGGTCCGGTGGCGGAGAGGCCGGAGTTGGAGGCGAGCGGCGGTGGCGGAAGAGCCCGGCGACCACGACGGGCGGCTTCTTGGCGGCCTCGGGCGAGCCTGGATCCGTCTGGATCCAAGCGGGACGGCGGCCGAAAGCCACTGCAGAGTCGGCAACCACGACGGATCCGGGATGGTGACCACGGCGGCTAGGCGAACGGCGGCCGGATCCGACGGGTCTCGTCGGTCGGATCTGACAAATCCGGCGACGGCGGCGAGCCGGAGACGAGGAGGCGATGACGTCGTCGAGCAGCGAGCAGCCCAACAAGATAGCCGCCCCCGGGAGAGGAGATCCATCCTCCCGGGGGAGGCGACGGCGGCGGCCGGCGATGACCGGCGGCGACCGGAGCGGAAGTAGATCGAGGTTAGGGTTTTAACCTAAGCTCTGATACCATGTTATGAATATTGTATGTATTGATATGAGACCCAATGGGTCATATATATAGGAGAGTACAAGAGATATAAGGAAACAAATAAGAGTCCTATTCTATCTCTAATACCTTATCTCTAATACCCTTAACAGTAGCAACACCAACTTGATGAGCTGCTAAAAATTTCTCTTGTGGTATAATTATGCATGAGCTGATCGCAAAGAAAAGTTCGAACGTACCCATGCTCCTATGTATTTGGCTTTTTGTAGGGATGTATCACATTTATGCCTCTCATTGCATCACATTTTTGTTGGGATGTACATGATTTTCATGTCACCTTTGACATCAACTCGGCAGAGCCTTCAAGTTAAGTACTGGTCCCATTTAATAAAATATTTACAAGAAATTTGCTATACACTACTACTATAATGATCTCTATTTTATCCAAATGTCTCATACTCTTTATTTCCTTACTCTGCGTGAGATTTGTGCACCAATCTCTCTCAGGGTTTATGTCAATGGTGGACTGGTGGCGATGCCAACCGCAGATGGAGAGGGTGATGGGAGTTACGGCGGTTAATAAGTTGTACCATGCATATTTTTTTTTCCAACTAAAAGGTGAATAGTCTTATAAAGTTGAAGTTTCGAACTAACTTGGGACAAACCAAGAGTTATCTTGAGCAATATATTATGATGATCGTGATATGATCAATAGCAAGGAAACGGCCATCCTACCAACCACATGACATGCTCCGGGCTTCCGGCATCAAAGTACACCAATGGCAATCGCAAATTTCAGGTCACATAAGAAAGACGTTAGTCGAAATCAAGATTTTGGAGTCATTAAAAATACGGGGACAAGCTAACTTGTGAGCCTATTGTCAGTGACTAAAAAGAACATGATTACATTGAAACAATGAAGGCAACTGAGTATATTATAGCTAGAGAAGTTCACCCAACCAACAAGAGAAGTTTTTATAGACACATTGTAGTTTTCACAAGTTTTTTTCAAAAATATTTTCTGATTCATATTAATAACTCATGGATAAATTACATGAGTACTAAATTTTTGGATTGAAGATTCTAGATGAACATGTTACAATCAAGCCTTGTTGATAAACATACCGGTCTTCTTTCTCTCTCTCTCTCTCTCTCTCTCTCTGAAGACTCTAGTTCTTGCAACGGCATCATAATTGTTGAGTATCATGGCAACAGAAAGTAGATTGTTGATGATCTACAGTATCTACACTTTAGTAGAGGTGTCGATCCTACACCATTATCGTGTAGGTGAGTTGATCTGGTAGAACACATCATGGGTTAAAAGAATTCGAGATGAGAACTCACCGATAAATAATAAACTAGAACAAAGTAAAAACTAGAAAAAACTAAGGAAATCTACAATTACTTCTAAAAACCAATAGCTCCTTCACCCACCCATCGTCGGCGAAAACAATGGATAGGAGGGAAGAATGACTGGCGACGGACTAGGCCTGTTTGGTTGGAGACCTGGGTGACGTATCTAACAAAAAGACATGCCTGAAAATGATTTGGAATTCTGATAATTTTTATTTAATCGACAAGCATAAAAGATTGTTGTTTGGTTTGGAGACTTAGACCTGAACCGTGACAATAGAAACGCCTTCTTTCTAAACGAGAAAGCACAAAAGGGCGGTGAGGTTAATAGCTCTAATCAAAATATCCTCATTACTCCCGGGAACAGTCTATTCCAATCCTTATCTCTTCCCTAGTACCCTTCCTGTTGTTTTCCTCCATCCAATCAGCACAAAATCCAATCCATTTCATGTTTGAGCAACCTATCAAACGCCAAATCGAAGCTACTCAATCAGTCGATGCCAACGATAAAGGGTAAACGGCTTCAGCTTCTACATTTTTGGTTTTCAACTTATCAAAATTAGAAGTCATTTGAAACATATCAACTTCTAATTCTAACTTATTTTAGTTTTTTTTTGTTTTTTTTCGGCTTATTTGCCTTTCTTTTTTCTCTTATTCATTCGTATTGTCTATCATGATATAACGATTTTTTATTTTTTTTCTTATTTTTTAATTTTTTAGTTAAATGATTCAGAAAAAGTTAACGGCTGTTACAGTATAATTTCAACTAAAAATTAATAATCAAAACGGTAAGCCAGAAACTAATCTCTTTGGAGCGGGCCTAAAGCAGTTGGGCGTCAATTGGGCACTAGTCGGGCGTAGTAAGTGGTGGCTTTATCAACGGTGTCGAGCGGCCGCTTTGGGTTCATCAGTCACGAGCAGTGGGGGATGAAGAAATTCAGCGGAGCTAACGAGATCTTGCAGCCTCCGACGGTAGCGAAGATTGGTAAACCCAGTAAAGCCTGGGTCGTGGTCCCAATGGCGGCGAATTGCCAAAGCAACAGGGACAACACAGATTAACACAAAGTATTGTCGTCGGTATAAATCTGAACAGTAAATTTAGAAGTACTTTCGATCGGATACAGAGATTATTAAGGATGCAGAGGGACTCAAGTAGAAGTACCAAGGATGCAGAGGGACTCAATTAGAAGCACAAGAATTATCAAGTGTATTCAATATGAGTGTCTAGAGTTACAAAATAGCCTTCCCTTCTATTGCAAGGTGTCCTATTTATAGGCGGAGAGAGACAGGCGATTGAAGTTACAAATTTGCTCTTGGAACCTAACATACTCCTATGGTATCCATATCATTTGCTTCGCACGGTTCTGCCATGTCTAGGACTTAGGGGATCGGTCCAGGGTTGGCCTCGGACCCTTCTGAGGTTGATCTCGCGTACCTCGCTTGGGGTTGGCCCTGGATCCCTCTGGAGTCGATCTTGCGTACATCGTCCGAAGTTAGCCCTAGTCCTCTCCGAGGTCGGTCTCGTATACTTCATCTGGGGTTAGCTTTGTATCCCTTGCCTGGGGTTGGCCCCAAACCTCTCCAGAGTTGGTCTTACATCCCTCGCCTAGAGTTGGCCCCAAACCACTTTGAGGTCGGTCTTGGGTATCTCGTCCGGGGTTGACTTTAAGGACTTGGCTTGAGATAGACACTCCAATGGGTGTCGTCGATCTGAGGTGATCGTAGGCCCAAGTTGGCATAGGGACCCTCCCCCAACAAGTATGATTGAATAACTTCTTAAACTCGGTTGCTGTCACCTAGAGCTCCGGCGCACGAATTTGAGCACCTGGCTCTGGCTAAGCTGTCGAGAGTAGGATTATGAAAATCAGCCAAAAATCATTGAAAATCGGTTCTATCAAACACCCTCGGTTGAAGTATAAGTTAGTCTTGAATATTTTGTTTCACTTTGAGTTACTACGAGTTTATTCGTTTTACTCCGATGTTTCTCCGATTTACACTGTTTTAGACCATTTCAGCCATTTTTATTTAAAATCTAAATTTTCATTAAAAATTTTTAGCCCAAAATCTATCAATTTTTTTTTGAAAATCGGTGTTACTGTATCCCTGGGTAAAAATTCAAAACCGGTTTTGATAACTTAGGCCGAGAGGAGGACCAGGCCAGGCAGCAGGCCAAAGCCGTGGAGTTCACAAGTTTGGTGATGATCGGTCTTCGGTGGAGAGCTCCAGTTGGCCCTAGGGATGGCAATTGTGCCTGTTTACCCGTGTACCCGTGGGTAAATACCCTAATGGAGTCGGGTATAGGATGTATTCTTTACCACGGGTATGAAAATGGAAGGAAATCTCTGCCCATCGGTAAACGGGTATGGGTATGGGTTAGCTCTACCCGTACCCGTCTCGCCCGTTTACCCGTGAAATAAACTGACAGGTGGACCCTAAAATAATAAACCCTATACTACTGTTAATTCACTGCCGCCCGCACAGAACTCTCCGCCCTTGGCCCCCCTCTCGCACTCTCGCCCCCCTTTCTCACTCTCCGGCTTCCGCCCTCTAGATCCGCCCCGCGCCCCCGCTCGTCGTCCTTCATCCGACTCCTCCGCCCCCACCCGGCTGCCGGCATCCTCCTCCGCCAGTCCGCGCCCCAGATCTGCCTCCTCCTCCTCCGCCGCCCCCACCCGGCCGCCGGCCTCCTCCTCCGCCCCCAGATCCGCCTCCTCCTCCTTCATCCGCCTCCTCCACCCCCCTGGCCGCCGGCCTCCTCCTCCGCCCCCAGATCCTCCTCCTCGTCCTCCTACTCTGCCCCCCACCTGGCCGCCAGCCTCCTCCTCCGCCCCCTACCCGGCCGCCGGCCTCCTTCTCCTCCTTCATCCGCCTCAGCCCTCAGTGCCTCCGCCTCGCCCAGATCCACCGTCGCACCCGGCCGCCGGCCGCCTCCTCCACCCCCACCCGGCCGCCGGCCGCCTCCTCCGGGACCGTCAAGGGCTCAAGGCCAAGGAGATGTCCGGGACCGTCAAGGAGATCCTCGGGACCTACGTCAGCGTCGGGTGCACCGTTGATGGGAAGGACCCCAAGGATCTGCAGCAGGAGATCACCGACGGCGAGGTCGAGATACCCTCCGCTTAAAGGTATATATATAAGAGCTTTTCTTGTTACTACTTTGTTCTTTTTTTGTTTTAAATCTCCGTGGATTACGTGCAGATCAATGTGTGTATTTGTTGAAAAGTACTGAGGAAAGCATAGCTGGTTACAACAACAGAGTGCTTTTCTATGAGCTTATTCTTCCTTTTCAGATTTATATAGGATGCAGATGGTAAACATACGCTACAACAATCTGGAGGTCAATAAGTGTTCATTTTATTTGTTTCATAACAATCTAAATTTGATGGCAAATAAGCATACGGGGATTATTTACCCATAATTGTTGGTCACTTGGTCCTGAGATGTATTCTGCTAGCTTTTTTGTGTGCTTTAGGTAGCATCAGCAATAATTCTTGGCAAATAAAATTCAGATAAATTGCTATGATGACACTAACTGTATGCCTGTATGTTGTGAATTTGGTAATGAAAAATGAGAATCATGATCTTTTCATCGCGTCTGTTCGATAACATATGAGCATCTTTGTTTCTATATCTCATCCTGCTGTTTTGGTGCCATCTTAGTTTTACTCACTGGATCAATTTTTTCTTTACTTCTTTCAGAGTTATATCAGTAAAGATGAGCGCAACAAACTCAGAGGAATTTGTGAATAAAGAATGAGGGAAGGCAAAATGTAACAGGCATCTTTCTTTGCGTGTTCTGATTAGTTTTTCTGTAGCTGAAGATAAATGTTTCTAGCTCAACACACTGATGGTGTATCTCAAACATCTACTTTTGATGAAGCGAAGTCGTTTGTGTATTCTAGAGATAATACCATTGATTAGTCTTGTATTCTGAAACCTTATTTTGCAATACTATGGTTTCTTGCACAATTCTGTGATGCACTCAGTTCGCAGGTAAACGGGTATGCCCGCGGGCAACGGGTACCCGCGGGCGACGGGTATGGGCGAAGTTTTTTACCCGTTGTCCTTCGCGGGTATGCCCGCGGGCGTAAATTGGGGTTGCGGGTACAGGTATGGGCGAGCACTACCCGTACCCGCCGCGCCCGATTGCCATTCCTAGTTGGCCCAGGTTTGAGTACGGAGAACAAGTAGGTGGCACCTCTCTAAATTGTTATTGGGCGTATCTTTGTATCTCAGGCATATCTTTGAATCTTGGGTCAAATATATTAATTCGGCCGCTATTTCCATGGCCCGTTCTTACCCACTGAGCCTGAGCATTGATTGTCTTCGACCGAATGATTTTCTTTCTTCCTTTTGAGAAGAGGCTCAATGCAGAAATAGGTTTTGCTGGGAAACATTTCTCTCACTTTTAGTTCTTCAAGAAACGTTTTCTACATGCTAATTGAAAGTAGGTTGGGCCTTGTAATTTTGCATTGATACTGAATAGGTCTATTTTACTCCCTTAAAACTTTTCAAAAGGTCCACTTAACATCCGAACTACAAAACCAGTTTTTTACTTTTTAATCTTCAAAACTGGGTCAGATAACACCTAAGGTTTTGCTTATGTGGATCAAATTTAGAGCTGTTTTGGCCACTTGGACACATAGACTTACCACATCATCTAATTTTGCCCATGTTGGCAGCCACATAAGCAAACTTGGATACATAGAAACCACACACATTCTCTCACATTCTCTCTCTATCCTGTTTGTTGCGGCACCGCTAGGCACCAGCTGCAGTCCACCACACCTGCTAGCTAGCAGGTGTGGAGCTGGGCCTCGGGCCGCCAGGGCAATGGCCCGAGGCCCAGCCAAAAAATCCTTACTAATTACTGTAGCATCAACAGTGAAAGCCCTAATATCTTTCTTTCCGATGGGCTTTCCAATGTGGTGAGCCCAAGGCTGGTCCTCGGGCTGGCTCCACCCCTGCCTGCTAGCCACCCCGCAGCTGGATTCCAAGTCGCCAGTCATCGCTCTGTCACCATTAAACCTCCCAAAAACTCCGTTTTCACCGCATGAGCAGTCGTCAACCTTGTGTCAACCGCCGGACTACAATACCATCGCCTCGATGTATTCATGCCGACCACCACATACTCGCTACCCAAAATTTGTTCGACGATGAGGCAAATCCAGTTCAAATTGGGGACATTGGGGTGGTACACATGCGCAGCATCCACCAGGAGCCCTAAGTCCGACGTAGCACAAATATTCATCACCGGTGCCTGTCGACGTTGAACGATGCAACGGCTCTCCCGGCGCGCCTCGGTCTCCCTTTGGCAGCCTCGACCTAGTACGTGGTCACCATCGGCATCGGGACAACGGCGCGCAACCTCACCGTTATCTTCAA
Source organism: Dendrocalamus latiflorus (assembly GCA_017311315.1). NCBI lineage: Eukaryota > Viridiplantae > Streptophyta > Magnoliopsida > Poales > Poaceae > Dendrocalamus > Dendrocalamus latiflorus. The sequence continues at coordinate 25,434,615 of CM029631.1, forward strand.
CACCGGCAGCGACCTCACCTGGGTCCGGTGTCTGCCATGCATGTCCTGCTACAGCCAGGAGGAGCCCATCTTTCGCCCACGGCTATCCTCCACCTACGACGCCGTCCAGTGCGCGGAATAAGGGTGCTCCATGTCCGGCGACGTAGCGGGCTCCTCGTGCGTGTACCAGGTCAGCTACGGCGACGGCTCCTCCTCGAACAGAGCAAGCAAAGAAGATTTTGCCCAGCACAAACCACTGTAGCTTTTCTGGTTTTTCTCTCTTCCTTTTGTTAGCATCTAGACATTACAATTTGGCAACCAAAGATTACAATTAAATCATAATCTATTAAGCCTACAATTCTGCTATAGCTATCTCTTCCCATATCTTCTACAATAGTTACCATAGCTAATGAAAGCTACCAAAACAAACTACGCCAATTTCAGTGCCACTCACGATATTGCCATATTACCGAGCGCTATACAAACTGACAGATGTGCTTACTTCGATCATGATGCATCGGGTTCTTGCTTAGGGAGATGGCGGACTTGTTGTCAATATTGAGCATCACCTTGCGACCAAAGAGACGCTCTAACCAAACCCCTTGACACGCTGCGGATGCTACTGCTATATATATTATGCTTCACATGATGACAATGTGACCACCTTTTGCTTCCACGATAGTCAACTGATCAAGCTAGAGCCTAGGAAGAAGGCGATCTTGTCGTGCTCTTGCGATCAGCAATGTTGTCGGCCATGTCACTATCAATATAACCCACCAAGTATAATCCTTCTCCTTCTTTCTTCTTCTCATAGCAACAACCCAAATCAAGTGTTCCTTTAACATATCTCAATATGATTGTAGTTATATGTTCAGTTATCGGGGACTCCATGTATCGGCTCACATTGCCGATCGAATAGGCCAAGTCTAGGCTTGTGTTTATGAGGTACCTCAGACTCCCTACAATGCTTCTGTACATGGTTTGATCCACTGGTGGTGATGAGCTTTTCTTCCTTAACATGAGCCTCGCTTCCATCAGAGCTTAAGTTGGATTACAATCACCCATGCCATAGTTTTCAAGGATATTCTTTGCATATGCTTCCTAACAAAGAGAGATACCACTTGGCGTTTGATAAATTTCTATGCCACATAGTAACTTAATAAGCCAAGGTCGCTTATCTTGAAGAATTCCTTAATTTGCTACTTGAACCTCACAATCTCCTCACCACAAACTCCTGTGATCACCAAATCATCCACGCACATGCCAACTAGGAGACAACCTTCACCTTTGCCCCTCTTGCATACTGCATGCTCAAGTTAGCTTCTCTCGAATCCAAATGACATCAACGTTCTGTCCAACTTAGAGTTCCAAGCTCTAGGGGCTTGACGCGTGCCATACAAAGCTTTGTGCAGCTTCATTACCTTGTTTTCACTTCCCTTCTCAATGAAACTAGGAGGTTGATTCACGTACACTTCTTGTTCTAGCTCTCCATTTAAGAATGTCGATTTAACATCCATGTGATCTAATCGCCACCCATCTTGAGCAGTTAGAGCAATGAGCAATCTTACTATTTCCATCATGGCAACTGGAGCAAACACTTCTTTGAAGTTGATGCCTTGCTTCTGCACATACCCTTTTTGCATCTAGGCGTACTTTATGTTTCGCCACCGTATCATTTGAGTCCTTCACTTTATAGTCCTATTTCCTATTTGAGCCCTATGGCCCGTTACCCAATAAGAGGACCAACCAGATTCCATGTCTAATTGCTGTAGATGGAGTCCATCTCCTACTACATTGCGCACCACTAGCTCTCCTCCTTCTCGGCTTCTTGGAAGGTTGTCGTCTCCTCTGCTCCCAGCAAGCACAAGCTAGAGTACTGAGGTTGGATCGACTCAGTGGCATTGTACAAGTCATGCAAAGTGTGCATCCACACCAGCGCCTCCCATCGTGAGGCCGGCGTGTCATCAGTCATCGAAGCTGCCATGGGTATAGTCGACGTCATGCTAGACATCAAGGCCACTATGGTTGGAGTAGGAAATGCGGTTGCGCCTGACGCCGAGGCCATTATGGTTGTAGTAGGCAATGCCGGTGTGGCTGCTCCTGCATCATCTTTCACTCCCAGTACAATTTCGTGTATCAGAGTGGACGGTGCTTGTTTTCCTTCTAGTGCACCAATGCTCTCGTCAAAACTAGTAGGCTCAATGTGTTCATAAACACACATGAAAAACCTCATCAGATGGGAGTTGTTCTGCCTGTGGTGTGGCACTCTAGTCCCACCTCTTCCCTTTCTCAAAGACAACATTATGCATTATACACAACCTAGCTCCTGGTAGCAGGATCACCACACAATCTGCCTTCGAGCTGCTCTCATACCCAATGAATACCATTGGGGAGTTGCGGTCCTCAAGCTTGCTGATGTGGCTGCCCCACCATCTTCACATGTGCGATGCACCCAAAAGTGCAAAGATGGTGTACTGCTAGGTTCCGCTTGCACTAGGCTTCATATGACTTCATGCCAACCATGCTCTTGGTTGGCACACGGTTCAGGATATATACCGTGGTTTGCATAGCCTCACTCCAGAACTTACAGGGCATGCTTATGCTCTTCATCATACTACACGCCATGGCGACAACCGTCTAGTTTCTTCGCTTGACCACCTCGTTTTACTGAGGAGAGTATGGAGTGGTGAAAGATCAAGCTCCGTTTAAGATGATTTTGGTGATAATGACAAATACTATTATGATATTTTGGTAATAATGACAAATCTATATGTGAGACTAATATGTTTGTTTAATTATATTAATGCTTAGTCTCATTTAGATGAAAAGGTGAAATCATTGAGGTATGCATTCAATATCTTTCTTATAATCTTGTTGCATTTCTCACATCCAAATATATGATTAAATGATAAATCTATATGTGAGACTAATATGTTTATGTAAGTATATTATTGCTTAGTTTCATTTGGATAAAAAGGTGAAATCAAAGAGGTATACATTCGAAACCACATTTTCATATATTAATGCATTTCTTAGATCCAAAATATAGATTGAACTTCACAAATAGTCCAAAATGAATGTGCAAATGTCTTCATTACACATACTTGTATGCACACATTTAAGGGGTGTTTATTCTATGTTTTGACGTAGTATCGATCCATGTTTCCTTTAATACACATATTTAGGATCTTTACTTTGAAACACATCTATTGAGTATATATAGCTTGTATAGTTTATATATACTCATTTGCAATCAGGTTGTCATCTAACTTCTCTATTATGTGTTAATGGTCGGATGATTATTGACAACCGGATAAGTAAGTTTTGCTTAAAGCTTATCTTAGAGTATATAAGTGTTGTGTGCATATTTTATACTCACAACTCAATATTTCTATCTCTTTATTTGTTGGGATTGCCATGAATTACCAAAAAGGGAAGATTGTTGAATCTAGTCCATCCATTACGTGTTAATGGTAAAGTTTGGAAATTAATGGTAATTGTTTTGTGGACTAACATTTTTCATGAGTTGGATGAATAGGTTAGGTTCCACAAATGAGGATGACTTGGGATAACTTCATGTGTTAAAGATCATCAAGTCTAGATGGAAGATGGCTTCATGTGTTGGAGGCCATCAAGAAGAAGATGCATCATAAGTTGATGCATGTCTAAGGGGAGATGATCATGTGTTGATCATTAAGTCAAGTGAAAACATATCATGTGTTGATGGAGTTCAAGAATGCATGTTAAGACGATGGCCTAAACTTGAAGTGGTGATGTACGTCATCATGCTTCAAGAGAATGCTCAAGGTAAAGGTATGACTAGCTAAGGTTAAGGATGTGTTCCTAATCTTTTACCGGTCTTGGTGTTTGGTTGGAAGACAGGGTTGGTAGTATAGGTTGTTGTACTATTAAGAGGGGTCATGTCTTATAGTTTGAGTCTCATCATATGTTGATAGCTCTACCTCATCTCATATAGCTCATCCTAGCATGAGGCTTGTATTTGCAAATGTGTTTTGCAAATAGTTAAAGCCCATGTGTTAAATCCTTGTAGCATAGGACTATACATAGCAAATGTGTTTTGCAAGTGTTTGACGTCCATGTTTTCCACTCTTTGTTGTATGAGACTTAGATTTGCAAATGTGTTTTGCAAATGGTTGAAGCTCATATATAATCATTGTAGCATGTGACTTAGGTTTGTAAATGTGTTTTGCAAGTGCTTGAAGTCCATGTTTTCATTTTTTGTGATGTGAGGCTTATATTTGCAAATGTGTTTTGCAAATGATTGTAGCTTATATTTAATCTGTGTCATGATTTCAAAAGTGTGCAAATGTGTTTTGCACTTTGTTGGGAATCATGTTTGGTACTTGTATGCATGATACTGTAGTTTGCAAATGTGTTTTGAAAAAAATCTGTTAAGATATTTGCACTTGTCAGGGAAATCGGAACTACCGCTGTGTGTGTAGCGGTACTACCGGAGGTCAGAAGTACCGGCTCTATGTGAGCGGTACTACCGGACATCGGAAGTCCCAGGATGTGTTGCGTAGTACTACCGGATGCGAGTGGTCTGATTAGCTCTGTGTGAGCGGCCTGTCCGACAGTTAGAAGTACCGTCTCTATGGGAGCAGTACTATCAGAAGTTGGAAGTATCAGCGTGTGTTGTGCGGTACTACCGGACTTCGGAAGCTTCAAATTTTCCTATGGTATGTTTTGCACTTAGGTGAACTTAATTGATATAGACGTTGTTTGTGCTAAACCAAATTGATTTAAGCTTCTGCATGTTTATTTGGTTTAGACAAATAGAAAAAGTCTTGAATTGTTAATAATAATTAAAAGAGATTTTTAGACCGCCTACTCACCCCTCTCTAGTCGGCCTCCTTGATCTTACAAGTGGTCAAATATCTTCTTGTGCCTATCTCCTCATAATAGGTGATGAACTCATGTGACTTGAATTCATCTCCCTGATTTGTACGAAGTGCATTCAATTTTGCTTCAGCTTCAATGTCGGGCACTGCCTTGATCTTCTTAAAGGCTTGGAAAGCTTCATGCTTGGATTTCGACAACACAATCAGCATATATCTACTATAATCATCTACTATCAGTAGAAAATACTTGTTACCGGTTAGGGTTAGGGGCGAGATAGGGCTACATAAGTCGCCTTGCATGAGCTCTAGAACTTTTTTTGCCCTAAACTTTGCCTCCTATGGGAACGATGTGCGGCACTTCTTACCGATGAAACAACCATCACACAATTGCTCCAGATGGCTAACTAGTGGGAGTCCTTCGACAAAGCCCAACTGGCCCAATTTACACAGCGCTTGGAAGTTCAATGCCTATAGTGCTGGTGCCATATTTGAGCATTGTCATTGAGGCATGCCATCAAACATACCAGCTACACGAGGTCAAGATTGAGGATGTACAACCTGTTCCTCGCTCTCTTGACCCAAACAAGTAGCTGTCCCTAGAGATCAAACACGCGTAGTGCCATCTTTCAACACAACCTTGCAGCTGTGTTCCTCGAGCTGACCAAGCTAATTATGTGGCTAGTTAGTTTCGGGATGTAGTTCACATCTGTCAATGTCTTGTGCTTGCCTGTGCATCCCCGGATTAGCACCGTGCCATGGCCGCCTATGGTCACTGCCGAACCGTCACTGCCGAACCATCACTGAATTTCACCATGCCACCAATCGATATGTTAAGCTCGGTGAACTACTTCCTGCAACCAATCATATGATTACTATCTCCCATATGAAGGTACCAGACATTGTTGTCATCCTTCTCATTTACTCTAAGATGGGGTTGAACGTTCTCCTCAATGAGCGTCACCACATCGACGGTCTGTTTCTTGGTCTCTATCAGCTCACACACCTCAAGCATCAGCAGGGTAGGCCCATCATTATCCTTTTCTGCCACATACGCCTTCTCCTTCTTACGCAATTCAGGCACTTCTTCATTGTACTTGGTCTTGTCGGATTGTCGGTCGAAGGACAGAATCTGGATTTACCGGAATCTGTTTTCACTCGAGTCGGGACGGTTCTGGACTCTGGCATGTTGGTTTATGGCATTTAGCTCTAGTATGAATGTTTGTACGAATAAATCAAATATGGATAAACCACTTCAAAAGAGTTGTCTCAATAAATTATTGGGTTTTGTTAAACATCATCCGAATGTTTTCTTCCTAACTATAATCTAGATTTAGGACCATTAGATTAGAGATCCAATAGCCATGAATTTTCCCCCCTCCCCCTTGAAAAAAATCTTCCACCTTCAAAAACAAGGGGTCCCTTGATCTCTCATCCAAAAGTCACAAATTTGGATGATAATTAGGAAGAAAATATCCGAGTGATGTCTAGACACTCCCTAAATTATTTTGAAAAGACGACAAAGAGATTATCTATCTATTTATTCGAAAGAAGCCATAAATCAAAACGAAAGGGCTGTACGCTGCACATTCCGCGGTTTCATGACCAAGTACCGTCCGACACTTTCACAGGGATGAGGTTCGGGGAGGTTGGTGTGCCACAGATTGGGCTGTACTTTGAGAATGGCGCAACCTACGACCTCAGCTTTGGTGACACAATCTACGACACAAGCGATAGCACCAACGAGGAGATTGGGTGCCTTGCGTTCACAGCAACAAAGGAGGTGGGCAAATTCTCGGTCATCGGAAACGTGCAGTAGTGGTCCATGGAGGCGATATACGACCTTAACCAGGGGCGCATTGCTTTCATCCCAGGAAGTTGCTGATACGAGTAATTTAATTGAGTCCAAAATTCTAAATGCATACATGAACTGATTGTGCGTTCGACCCGTCGTAAGTGGTTTACGATCAGTTGGGGTGATTTCTGAGTACATTCTTCTAATACAGATTTATGATCACAGTGTTTTGTGTAGTGCTATGTGATGTTTTGCTTGTCAGTGGTGCTTGCAGAACTTTAGAAGTAGGTCATGGTGAGCTGAAGGGTCGGGACTAGACACAGGTGGTGTTGTGGTCCAGAGTGATCAGAAGAAGCCGAAGATGACCTGGGCTGCTAGGTGGTTGCAAGTGTGGTCGGCAAGTTAACAGGAAGCTTCCGGGAAGGTACTGAAGGGGCATTTCAGTAAAGTGCTCAAGACCTGCAAAAGGAAGCGTATTCTGTTAAAGCGTTTGTTGTCTGACAGAGTTAGCGGGTTGTCACGAGTGTGTCTGCGTGTAAAACCCAGTGTTAGTTGGGGTTAACAGGTTACCCCCGCTATTGAAGGCTATAAATAGAAGGGTAGAGCACCAGTGCTTGTAAGGTTTATTGGTGAGACGCTCTAGGGTTCTAGTTTTTGTTCTTGCGTGAGTTGTTATGTGATCGGAGCGCATGTGCTCCTTGTCCTCCTGGATGGAGTGGCTATAGAAACCTCCATGAATGCAATCATCCATCTCTGTGCTTCTATTTGAGTTGTTTTGTCTGATTGATGCTTGTATTTTTGATTGGGTTTTCTTTGTTCCATCTTCTCTTCTCTTCTCTTATGTCTAAGAGTTTGGTTCCTTTTGAGTTGCTCAAAATTTGACTTGCTCTGAACTGGGAATCATCCTCAAAGCCATCTTGGCTAGTCTATTCCCGAGAGCAAGGTCTGGTCGTAGTTCATCTTCCTCTCCGACATGGTCGTAAGCATTCTCCGCGATTTCTAGCAGAGATCTCGATTTGTTGCTTATCTTTCAATTAAAAGTCAGTGCAACTTCTTGAGATCTTCATCTTTCTGTGTGCAAAGTTTCTTGGCCTTTTGTTCCCTAAGTTGAAAGTTCTTTGAGTTCTTGGTCTTGTGGATGTGCGCCTCCCGACAGTCCTCTGTTTTGTCAGATGCGCTAAGACCACTTCCTTCGACCACGGCAAAGGGTCTTACGATCACGTAGTAAAGCGTTTTGGACCGCTCGGTCGTTGCGACCATGGTAAAGCATTTTCGACAGCTCTGAACTTTTTCGACTGTGTCTGTTCTCTGGTGTTTTCCTTGGTTGCTCCAGTCTCGGGTTTCTTTGGCTGTCGACCACGTTGTTCTCTCAGTTTCCCGTGAGCATTCAATCCCTAACTTCAAAGCTCTGTAGCTATTGAAGAAGAAGGGTTGTGTGAATACTTAGAGAGGTTTGAAGACACCAATCACCCCCTATTGCATATTCGGTTCTACAGAACGTCTACTAGTTTCGAACAGGCTCTCTTCCTGTCCGATGGCCATGAGGAATCATAAGGAGGCTGTGTACACTCCAATCTTGAGCAATTCAGGCACTTCTTCACTGTACTTGGTCGGTCTTTTCGGGTTGTCACTCGGAGGACAGAATCTGGATTTACCGGAATCTGTTTCAATTGGGAAAGGGTGTGCCTAACTTTGGATTTTGTATACTGTGAAATGGTTGCATTTGGTTAATTGGAATGCTATTTGCCCATTTAGGTTGACGGCTGTCCTGCTTCTACCTGCTGTACCAATTAAAAAAGAACATTTTCGTTTTCCTTTCTTTGAGCGGAACTAAGTTTTTCGTTTGATCTGATTGTGATTACTGATAAGGACATTCAGCAAGATCTGCAGATCCTCGTTCTTATTGGTTACTAATGATAGGTAGGCCTTGCATTTGGCCTACAACCAATGGAACTAAAAATTCAGAGGTGCATCGTTCCCCCTTGTTACATCAGTAGTTGAGCACAAATTCCACAGATAAGAGTACTACTCCTTTGTGCCAAGTGGCAACCAACAACGTAGAGTACATACATATAAGAATTGTGTGTTCATTGCCAAAGCCTGATAAAACTGAACAAGGATCGATGTTGATTTTTTTTCTCGAAGAAACAGCATTGAAATTGATTCTAGTAGTAACACATTTTCCATTACAAACTCAAAACACACGAATTAACTGCGACGCACAAATGCAAGAAACTAAGATAAGACACACACAAAACACACTTATTCCTGCATGAAACCTGGTACATCAGCAGTTCAGCACTCATGCATCGCTATCAATTTAAGCAGCAGCTCCTTGGATAGTTCTTCATCACCATGCATGTAGCATTAGCAGCTCTCCGGGACGAACCCAACCTTGCCTCCACGCACGTCGTACACCACCTCCCTCGTCCGCTGCACCAGGCTCCCGAGAATGTTCCACGGGAACATCTCGTCCGGCGACGCCGCGAATGCGAGGCACCCGAAGGGGAACCCCTCGTCGAGGTGCTCGCGGAAGAAGTACATGAACTGCCTGTCGTCGAGGTCCATGCTCTCTCCATTCCCGAACCTGAGCTTGATGTCCGGCAAGTAGATGACGCTCACCCCGGTGAAGTTGTAGCACGTGTCGAGCCCGCGGAACGGCGGCGCCGGCGTGTACTGCGCCATCCGCCTCCGGACCTCGTCGCGGAATGCCGCGTAGATGGGCGGGTTGAGGTAGCTGAACGACGTCTGCACGTCGATCAGCGTGCCGTTTCCCGTGAAAACGGCCGGCGGGATGGGGAGGTCCGTGCCGTCGACGCTGATCCCCACTAGGTCGACGAAGTAGAAGTTGGGGCCCATCGGGTTGGTCACCAGCGGCACGTACTTGACGCCCCGGCGGCCGGTGTACTCTGACAGGGCGGGGCTGATGGAGAGGAAGCCGTGGGAGCCAGTGTCCGGCGGGAGGCAGTACGAGAAAGCGGCCGTGCCGGGGGGTGAGGACAGTAGCACACGGGACGCCAGCGAGAGGCTGCTCCGGCTGAGGCTGATCTCCCCGACGACCGCGTCGTTGAACACGCGGGCGAACTGCATGCACCCGAAGGTGAAGTTCTCGAAGGTGGCCCCCGGAGAGAGCGTGAGCGTGTCCTTCACGAAGGTGCCGTTGCCGAACACGAAGGTCGTGTTCTGGAGCGTGAAGGTGCACTTGCCTCCCGACCCAACAGAGCATGACTTCGACCTGCACTCCGGCGAGCCGCACGGCACGCTGTAGAAGGAGGAGGACATGGAGGGATCGAATGCCAGGTCGCACGGCACTCCCCCTGGTCCTGCGAGGCACGGCTTACACCGTAGATATGACATGCCGTTGTTGTCAAAGTACACCGGAACCTGCTGCGCCGGCGTGCCGTAGCCGGCGATGATGGTGTAGTCAAATACTCCGGGGACGCCACTGATGACATTTTGGGTGTCGGGGAACGTGATGCCTGATGTTGGCACGGCAGATGGGGCGGAAGCCGCGCCTGAATGGACCTCGGAAAGGTAGCGCATGCGGTGGCCGTCACGGTGGAGCATGTCGTCCAACGATGGCTTGTGTTGCTTCTTCCGTGTGCCGCCGAGAGGATTGCATGGGCTCAGCCGGTGCACGACTGGCAGCTTGTTGCCATTGTTACCTGCTACAGATTTCTCATAAGAGTTGAATATGGCAAGTTTTTAACTCATTCCATTTGTGACGTCTAATTCACGTCGAAACATGACCATTATTATATAACAACTTAACAAATTTTGTAGTATATTAGAATTTTCATGTAGCTACGACTTGAGAGAACCACAACTCGTCTAATTCATATAATCATGTGTGTACGTAAACCGCACCTGAAGGGATTGAGGAGCAGGCTCTCGCGGACGGCGAAACACCTGAATCGTCGGACGTACGGAGAAGGAAACGCCTTGTCCCCGGAGTGTAACTGGTATGGTACTGGCCGTAGGAGTTGCTTACCTGAGTTAGAAGAAGAAAGCACAAGAGCAGTAGGGACAGATTCATGGCTGAAGCCATGATTAGCAGCTTCGTAGCTAGAGAGTCAAGTACTGGCGCGCACTTGCAGACCAACTGCTGGTAACAGCCAACTCTTATATACACACCATTATTGGCATTTTGTTCTTGTTGCATTCTGCGTACGACGAAATTAATAACTTAAATGTTGCTAGTATCAACTTACGATTGTTTTGTATTGGTCGTCTATACGATTCCGTGCTCGGCCAAATCAATTCTGTAATTTAGGTTAATTTAGATCTAGGAAATTGCTTGCTCCGGATATATAAGTCAGTACCGGCGTACAGCTAGCTAGCTGAGAATATCCTCTGCAGCTGTTAAGCTGGAGGCGAAAGGTATATCGCCGGCAATGTGGATCGAATCATTTAAATCCGATCCGCCGTTTTCTTCATTGGATGATTTAGATTTTGCGTTTACACCACTGCTATACTCTAGCTCGACTTTCTAGATTAACCGATCAGTGTTCGCTTAACAAGTATGCACTGTACAGTGCAAGATATTTATATATTGGTGCTTAAAGAGAGAATATAGACATTCCGTCAAGTATCTATGTAGAAATCTTTCCTCTAATGCAAACATCTTTTTTTTATAGATTCTTATATGGTTGTATTATTTATTTATTAGACATCTTATATACATAAGTATTTGGTAATCATCAGTACCTAATTAAACATTGATGCTACAAAATAAATACCTTACCTATCCTAAGTGATAAAAAAATAAGTTTTTATTTATTAAACACATATCTGAGCACTTGTATTGTACGATGCTCTAATTAAACTAAAGTATATTTAGTAAATCTTACTAGCCAGTCTCGAGCTCGATGAAGTCGCCGGATCGGTGGCAGGCGCCGAACTCAATCAAAGGAAGCCAGAATCCAATGCATGATAGCTAGGTGCCTATGTTCATCGGCGGTTTGCATGCCGTCTAAGGGCTTCTTATAGTGGTTTTTTATTGATAATTTTTAGTTATATTTTATAACTTTTGACTGAAAATAAATAGTAATAGGTAAAAAAATAGCTTTCAGAAAAGAAGTACGACCGGTGAAAAAGTGAGTGAGAGATACATGCGTGTGACGGGAGAAAAGGAGTAGAGTGCGTGATATACTCATGACTTTTGCTTTATCCTCAAAGTGAGACGTTAACAGGAGAAACGAAGAAGCCGTTTTGAAAAATAAGATATTTATATTATCTACTGATTTTTTTGAATTAGAAGTTACAAACCTAAGTTCCGTAGCCGGTTGACTCGGACGCCGGCGCAAACGGTGGAATTTTTTAGTTTCGAAAATCGGGCGTACGTCGCGGAAGTTTAGGCAATCGGGGATTTGTTGAGTTGTGTCCCTGCCGGTGTGCGTGGGCTCACACGCTTAGGAGGAGTTGTTGGGCTGAAGCGACGAGCACGGTCAAATACGTGGGCTTAAGTGGTGGAACGTAGACACTCTTCTTTTTTGTTTTTTCTTCGTGGTTTTGATTTCGATTTTTCTGAAAGCCTAAGCAAATAGGACTGCTTCTCTAAACTGACTTTCTAAATCTAAAATCATATGAGCTATCCACGTCGATGTCTTTATCGTTCGCCATTGTCTCTAAAAATATAATCGAAAGCTATCAACCGCAGCCTAAAAGAACTTGACCTTAAGGTTGTTTGTGTATATATATTGCTTCATTAATAGTATATAGCTAGTTGCTTTTGATGAACAATTTAAGGTGAATATATGATAATTATGAGTAAGTGTAATGGCTAGCTAGTTATAGGAGTATTAATCTAATTTAACACTAATTTGTTACATGTGTAGCATAGATGGATCAAACCTGGATGTACATTAAGAACCGTGTGAGTGAAGAGTACATTGATGGTGTGTGTGCTTTTAGAAGAGCTGCCAAGCAAGATATATTGAAAAAGGGATGAAATTTATATATTGTCCATGCATTGATTGTAATAATCTGAAGATGTTTACCAACTCAGCACTGATCGAAGAATATTTAATTCGAAGGGGTTTCAAAAAAGTATACATATTGGACCAGTTATGATGAAGAGCAAATTAGTTTCAAAAAAGTATACATATTGGACCAGTTATGATGAAGAGCAAATTATACAGGAAGGTAGTAAAATCATCGAGGGAGACAACAATTTGTTGAATGTGGATTGTGCTTTCGATGATGATAGGTCGCATGATGAGGATAGAGAGACAACAAAGTACTCTCGACTGTATAGAAGGTTGGCATAAAGTCTTAATGTATTTTGTTGTCTAAATGAGAAAATAATATTAGCATGTAGTATACCTAGAAAGAATATACCTACTTGAGCCCAACAGTATGGTTGTAGTTCCGAGAACAGGGCATTCTTTAGAAAGCTCATGAGCATATAAAAGAGTACGACCATATAACGATATGTTTAAACGTTGTTCATTGGCAACCTAGTACCGATTGAGATTTCAAGTGAAATCTAATTACGGAAAGTTATGAATTTAATGCATAGTCTATTCCAGGTGCAAGTTCAATCCATATAAGACTTACACTAAAAATGGTATATTAATCGTACTTCAGCACAATAGACCGATAAAATTTTCTTTGATCTGAAGGTGGCTGCTTAGATCCTGCCGGATCCCAACAAAGGTGGCTTGGATTCATCCGGATTCGGCCAGATCCATCGCCGTGATAGACAATAAGGCGGAAGCCATTGCGGCGGTGAGGTGAGTTAGGGCCTGTTTGGGAGAGCTCCACCAGCTCCAGATCTACAAAAAACAGCTCTGCTCCACAAAATTTTACCCAAACGCCCCAGCTCCGCGAAATCTGGATCCACCAAAATCCTGGATCTGAGGGCCAGATCTATGGATTTCATGGAGCTCCTCAAGGGGTGCTCCACCGTAGAGTTGGGTGGTAATTACCCACCAATGCTACTGGTTACACACAAAAGTAGCCATTCCCACCAAAACCTCAATTTCGTGGATCTGGAGCTGCTGTACAAGCCAAACACTCCATAGTGGGATCCCAGATCCATGGTGGAGCTGCTCCATGGTGGAGCTGCTGCTCCAGATCCACGTTTTCAGTGGTGGAGCTCTCCCAAACAGGCCCTTAGGAGGGGTCACGGCAGACCCCATCGATTGACAAACAGGTATTCATTTCTTAGCATCATGTAAGTTATATTGTGCTCTTCTTTTGTAAAAAGCTCTGGTATATTTTATTAGGATCCCTCTAATCTAACTTGGATTAAGATTTATACCATTAAAATTTTGATACTTGCTAAAAACTTTCGTCTCTAATTCTTTCCTCATCGTGTTGTTCAACAGCAGCCACACCACCATTATCTGTGGAGCCTATCCGGTGAGTAAACCAAAATCTGTATCCCCCTTTCTTTAATGTTTCTCTTGCATTATTTCTCTCCTAACTAATACCAAATTAGACTAAAAGAAAAATGAGCAAAATCATTTCTTGAAATTAGAATACATGGGACTTGAAATGAAATTAGTTGTAAACTTCAATATTTGTGGAGAAAATTTGTCGTCATGCACCACTCCAACCGCCACAAATATATCCTTTTTCTTGTAGATAAAGCCTTTATGTTTGTTATATTTGTTGAAGCATAGTAAATTGTCTGTCTTTTTTTTATCAGTTTAAACTTTTAGATGAACTGACTGGTACATACAACTTAACAATATTGTCCAGTTTTGTGCAATAGCCACCCTTGGTGTGTGATATTGTCAAGTTATACTAATGGACCATATTTTGGTGTGTGATACAGTCAAGTTTGTCTTAGTTCTAGTGGTGCACATACACATGGCAAGCATGGTGATTGCTTGCAGTGGTTGGTGATGACCGGGGTCAAGAAAAGGTATTTTAGTAGTTTGACAAAAATACTAAAAACCATTTTGGATCAAAACCGCGGCGCATGGGCGATGTGTTGGAGAGCGGTTTAGGTCAAGGTGGAGCTGATTTGACCAAGGCGGATCAAGGCTAAGAATTTAACAGATGCACAATTACACTTTTTGAAAAACGTGCATAAGTGAACTTGTGAGAGTAAAACCCGCGTGTGTAGGGTTAACGGGTTTCCTCATTGTAATAGTGGATAGGGTTCATTAAAGGGTGTGGGTGGCTGGTTGCCCACCTATAAAAGGGCGTTGGGATGAAGACATGTAAGGTTAACCATCTAACCTATTTTATGTGCTCTTATCTCTAGGGTTAGGGTTTGAGAGTGAGTGTCTTGTGTGTTATTTATCTTCCAAGATAGAGTGACTGTAAAACCTATCTTCTCAAATAACTAATACATCAATTTTTGTGCTACTCTTGAGTCATTCTCTCTTTTGATTGATATTCTTGACTTTTGGTTGGTTTTGATCTCTCTTCTTTCCTTCTTGTGATCTTGTGGTGCCAAGGACATGTAAGAAATGGAGATAATTCTGATGAATACATCTCCACCCATCTAGGTACCTTAATAATAAGATTCAAGAGAAAACCCGATTTTGCTTGATTTTGGCCTCTTTGGTCCATCTCTTGTTCCGAGGGTTTTTGACTGGGATTCTTTAGAATTCCTATGACGTGTGCCAATACATCTAGACCCTTCTTGGTTATCATTATCACGCGAGCATGTTGTGTTCATCGATTTTGGTTTTGACTCGGTTTTGATGCAATCCTCCAATAAACTGAAATGATGTCAACTTTAGCTATGATTTTCATGATTATTTGTTGGAATAGATTCATAATACCCTAGAATAGATCCCTATCAAATTTCATGTCATTTGGATCTACGAGTCGAAAGTTCTCTCGATTCGTGTGTTTGAACTCGTGCTGAAATTTTTGTTCATCAAGAAAACGGTAGTACCGTAGTGCAAACAATATTACTTTTGAAAATCGGTAGTACCACAATGAAAATAGCGGTACCTCCAAAAATCAGTAGTACCGCAATGCCATCAGTGGTACTTCCGATTTTGCTGTTTCCTCTCCAAAATTTCAGCAGTTTCTTTTGCTTGTTTGTTAGTGGTTTCATATTTCAATCTTCGTAGCTTTGTAGCTATTAGAGAGAAGAAGTGTTGATATTTTGGAAAAATTAGGAGACACTATTCACCTCCTTTATTACCATTTTCGATCTTTCAATTTGTTTGTTCTTTTCACTGAAGTATTCTGATGTTAGTCTAAGATAATGTGGGTTTTGAGAAAGATGTGTATTTTTACGGCTAGACAAGCACTCAGAATAATAGTAGATAAGGTATACTAAAGTTGTGATCCGAATTTAGATGAGGCAGATGAAAAGATGGTTTGTCATAGCATAGGGCTAGCGGCTTCTGTGTCGTCTCGGTTAGGATACTCTTTAGATTTGTTTTTTTTCCCATATTAGAGTCCTTGGTAGCCGCAAAGGCTTGGTTGATGCTTGTTGTAAAATTCTTTGCTTACAATTCTCCTCGTATAGTTGGTTATCATTATTGTGCACGTATGTTTTTTCATTTCCGATTAAGATTTTTCACCTTCAATCTGTGTCTCATGTGTTCTTCATTATATTTTTAGTTTGCCGTGTGTTTCTACCGAAGTTATTTGTTCTTTGTGTCAGTGTCTTCCGAAAATTTGTCACTAGTCACTAGACCATATCTTGAGATATGTCAGGTTACTTTTTTTTTCATCGGGCGCCAACAGTCGGTTAGCTAGCAGTGGCCATTAGCTTGAAGGAGGACCGAGCTAACATACATACAGCTGTTGGGAAAACACGCACTTTAGTAACTCATTTTAATCCATATAACAGTGATTAATACGTACATAAAATATACGGTAGGCATGATCACAATATTATGTACACCTATTTAATATATGTGCACTACCATAGGATAATATGTGAGGTGTATATGTCCTGTTCTTTTAGTCTGTGGTTGATGGGTTTTGTCTGTATTTTTCAAGCACACAGTAGACGGTAGAGACGCTGATATGGATGGTGCACACAATTTTAGACTCAAAAAGTCGTTTGAAAAGGCCGTTGTTTATTTCGGCTTCTGGAGAAGCCAAAGCCAAAAGTCAAAAAAAATCAGAACGAACAGGGCAATATTACAGGCGGAGTACTTCCATCTAGGGGTGGAAACGAATCGATACGATCGAATAGTCTCAAATACAAATACGAATCCATATTTTTAAAATGAATATGAATACGAATTCGAATATTCTCAAATATGGATACGAATATTCTCAAATACGGATACAGATATTTTCGAATACGGATTTTCTTAGATACGAATATTAGATAAAATGGATTCCTAGCAGTTTTGCCGATTTTTCATCGGTTTTTGACCGTTACCAGTTTTAAACTACCGAAATTCAAATTTTGAATCACAAAATTCGTACGGATTTTTCATGGGTTCTAGAAATGGATCGAATACGAATCGAATAGTCTCAAATAAGAATACGGATACGAATATTCTTGACTATGAATGCGAATACGAATATTCTCAAATACGGATATGAATATTCTTGAATACGAATACGAACATTTTCGAATACGGATTTTACTTACCATATTTTTGTTTTCTCGGATACGAATATCGGATAAAACGAATTATCTCTTACCGTTTTCCACCCCTACTCCATCATGGCAAGTGTTTCTATCCATCAAAATTATCCACCTTAAGAGAAATATCTAGTTCGACAAATCGGCTACATGAAGGCTTTAGTGACGATGGTTATTATGAGACGATAAATGTATACGACCCCAGTGGATTTGTTAGGACAGGCTCCGATGGCTTAAGGGAGACCCTTATGCTAACACCTTCCAATGCGCTCAAAGATTTCATGTTTGGTTGCGGTAAACTGCCTGGAGATCCTAATTTGTATGATCATGTTGGTGGTGTAGTGGGTCTGGGTTGGGAAAGTCGCTCCATTGGCTCACAAGGTTACACTGCACGAACATCAACTGTTCCTTGTCCTACTGCCTACCGTCACTAAACGGCAAGGCTGGTTTTCTGACATTCGGAGCACAACAGCAAGAACCAGGCACTGTTCAGTTCACAACGACGTTACGTTGCCCTAACGCCCCATCATACTATTTCGTTGATCTTGTTGGGTTGAGTGTCAGAGGCAAGAATTTAGCAATACCACCAGGTGTATTC
Source organism: Dendrocalamus latiflorus (assembly GCA_017311315.1). Taxonomy (NCBI): domain Eukaryota; kingdom Viridiplantae; phylum Streptophyta; class Magnoliopsida; order Poales; family Poaceae; genus Dendrocalamus; species Dendrocalamus latiflorus. The sequence goes on from CM029631.1 coordinate 25,452,371, forward strand.
AGTGATGTAGGCACTATTGTCGACTCTAGCACAGTTGCAACCACATCCCGAAGGTCGCCTATCTTGCACTCTGTGGTGAGTTCAATGCCTGGGTTCCATCTCAGGTTTGCCAGTCTGGAAGCTTGTTATGATTTTGGAATGCTCAAATAGATCACCATACCAACAATGGCATTACTGTTTGGTGGTGGTCTGACATTTGGAGCTTCCTCCAACTGCGATTCTGTATTACGTCGGTTCTTCATAGTACTGCTTGGCATTTGCACAGACGAAGGTGAGTGGAGCATTCTCCATAATTGGGAATGTGCAGCAGCGGACGACGGAAGTCATTTAAGATTTGGGCCGTAGAACGGTTGGCTTTGCCTCAGGGCACTGCTGTTCAACTTCAGAATCAAGAGTAAATTGTTATGGTCTGACAAATGAACTCAAGGCTAAAAGTAGAATGGTGAAACAAATATGATCCTTAGTTTCATCTTGTGGTGTCAACAGTGCTGTTCCTCTGTTCATGTACAACAGATATTAATTACACGAATTTGCTAATAGTTTACTTGAGTCACTTTTGACAAAATGTGAATCTCAATAAGTAAACCTGGCGGGCAAGAATTTTACAATAGTAGGAGAAATGTTTCGTGTTGTTTTTGTCAATTTACTTCTAGTAATGTACATGCTGGTAGTTCCACGCATTGATAATAAATAGGTGGGAATTACACAAGTTTATCCTTTAATAGATGTTGAAGTTTTTATTGTTTTCTTTAGAAGATTAACAACTTCTGTAAAGTACTAGTGATTTCTTGGCCAAGGTCGCTGCAAATGCAAAATTGGACCTCCCCTTTTGTTTCAGTGTCATGCCCCTTACTACTGTAGTACTGCTCCGACTAGAATTTGAACATGTTAACTTTCTGACTTCTACATGTAAGAATGCATTTCTTATCAATGAAACTTGAACAAGTAGGAATGCCGTTTCAAATCCTTATGGCAAAGCCCAGAATGCATTTTGTGTTCCTTTCCAATGACATTTAGATCAAAACCTCGACCGGGCAATATCAAGATGTATCACTCTGCATTTCTACTCGCAAATGAGGTGCAAGGTATTACCTCATCAATCTTCTGTGCAGAAAGAAATCTCATTAAGAATTGCTTATCTCCAATTTCTTTAGCATGCCAAACCCAGTCTAAGCAAAATCTGGCTCTAGCTGTCTATGTGTTAACTCTCCACTGGTGATTTTGACCAAAGCCATGGCATTTAATTTTTCCTCAGCGGTGACATTCCTAGTATGCGCTGCCACAAAACATCCTAACACCAAAGCAAGCAGCACATCCAACAAAAGATGCTACTGGTTTGGGTTGTCTTAGCTAATCACATTTAGAAGAAATATGCTTATCCTTGCCACATACATTACAAAAATCACATCAGTACATTCCTTAAGACTATAACCCACTTGCAAGCATTTGTAACAGGTGACTTTAGAAGTACAAACAGCCTTGGGTACAGAAACTGGTACCTGAGCATCAATATGACACACATTAGGCAAAAAAAGGCGATGTTGATCATTCAATTGGTGAGCCTGTTGCATCTGCTAATTAGTGTGTTTTTTGTGGAATCTGATGATGTTGTTGATTCTGTAAATTAACCTAAACTTGCTGGCTCTGTTGATGAAATTTATTCAAAGGCAGCTGGTTCTGAAAGGTTTGCTGATATTGAGACTGAAACTGCTGATGGCTTTGCGGAGGAAGCCCAGAAATCTGCTGTCCTTGTGCTTGCGGCTCCGGGCTCCCCGGAATTCTGATTGTGACGTTGCCCCTGGCGAACTTGCTTCTGTTGGCGCGGCCGGTATTGATATTGCGGCCGTTGTTGATACGACGTACCACCATACCTGGAAGGCCCTCCATGCGCGCCTCCGCCTTGCTGCTGCGCCGGCGGTGATGGGGGTTGTTGCCGACCTCCTCCAAAGCGGTCTTCCGTACCCAAACCTCCTCCATATCATGGTCTAGGCCGGAATGCCGTCCCCGCTACAGTCCGCAGAACTCGGCCCGAGCCTACCGTCCTCGCGCACTGCCTAGCTCCGCCTCCCTGGCCCCAAGCTTATAAGAGAAAATTGATACTATGCCACTCCTTTGGAGTGGCTTCGATAAAATACCACTCTAGATGGATTGTTAAAATGCCACCTAATACATGATTAGCTCTATGATTTACCCTTTTAGAGGTTTTAGCCATTTCTTTTTCGTTTTCTATTTTTTTCCCACCGAAATTGCATGTGAAATGACCCTAATACCCCTACTCAAAATCACATCTCTCTGTTCTCTCTCTGTTCGTTGATTCCAGGAGAAGCCGAACGAGGAGAGGGCTTCTCCGCCGCCGCTGCCGCCGCCCCCGCCTGTACGGGCCGCCTCTACAGCACGACGTCGCGTCGCTTCTTGGGGTTCGCCTCCGGGTCCCTTTTCCTCATCATCGCCACGAACTCGGTGTAGTTGATCCTCCCGTCCTGCACGACGATTTCAGACAATCAGGCATTGTCAATCTGTCCAACGACGTTATCTAGGCCTTGTGACATTGCACGGGGCGAGCAGCAGAAGTGTTGCAGACTTACGTTGTCGGCGTCGACTGCGGATATGATGTCCTTGATCTCTCGGCCGCCGAGCAACCCTTTCTCCCTCAGAGCCTTCTCAAGCTCTTCTATTGTGATGTACCTGCGGTAAAGGTTGCAGCATGAACATTTGAGTTCTGAATTCTGAATATTAGCGCTACAGAGTACAGACTACTACTGGCTGTAACAATGCGTTGCATCAGAAACCAGAAATGTACCCGCTATTGTCCTTGTCAAAGTACTGGAACGCAGTGTAGAGGTGCTCTTCCCTGTCCATCCTGTTCATGTGCATCGTCGTGGTGATGAACTCCTCGTAATCGATTGTTCCGTTCCCGTCTGCGTCGGCCTGTGTTTGAACGCGTACATTGTGTAAGTGGGGAGATACTGAACTGTACGGTACATTGATTACGAATGATTTCGGTTGCTTTCGGAAGCATAATCTTGCAGCTTCCATTAACTGCTGGACTTCAGCTTCACTGAGTTTAGTGCCCTTCTTGGCCAACCCTTTCCTCAATTCGTCGACGGTTATCGTGCCACTGTTGTCCGAGTCCATGCTCTTGAACATCTCCTTGAGCCCTCTGATCTCTTCCTCCGACAGGCATCTGGCAATAACCTGCCAAGGATTCAAGAGAACAAAGTGAATTCATCATGAACTTCTGTACCATTCCAGAGGAAAGGGGACCCGGAGGCGAACCCCAAGAAGCGGCGCGACGTCGTGCTGTAGAGGCCGGGAGCGGGGGCGGCGGCGGCCCGTACAGGCGGGGGCGGCGGCAACTACCGGCGGCAGCGGCGGCGGAGAAGGAGAGGCGGAGAAGCCCTCTCCTCGTTCGGCTTCTCCTGGAATCAACGAACGGAGAGAGAATAGAGAGATGTGATTTTGAGTAGGGGTATTAGGGTCATTTCACATGTAATTTCGATGGAAAAAAATAAAAAACGAAAAAGAAATGGCTAAAACCCCTAAAAGGGTAAATCATAGAGCTAATCATGTATTAGGTGACATTTTAACAATTGCCACCTAGAGGGTGGCATTTTATCGAAGCCACTCCAAAGAAGTGGCATAATATCAATTTTCTCAGCTTATAAGTACCCGCGTCATATCGTATTCTAAGAGTAGTGAAGACTATTAGATTATCCCATTTAAACCTTAGCACACTGTAGCTCTGCATTGTCGTGGTGCCTTCGTCCCTAACTTTGGCCATCGTGGGTGGCCTTATCCAGTGGCGTAGCCAGGATTTGTAGCTATGGTGGTCCATTGTCTAAAATTTATTTAACCACTATAAATTTAACATATCGGTACACAAGTATATGAATTACGAAATGCAATTAAGGTAAAAAGGACATACGAACTTCATAAAATAGACGAATATAGCTTTCTTAACATAGAATTGAAATATTACATACCCATAGTAGTTGAAGAACAATACGTCACTACTTCTTCTTTGATGCATATTTCTGAAAAAGAGAGGCAATATCACCACTCCTCTTCATGTTTTATCAAATCTGCAAGAGAATTATATAAAGTTTCAATTTACCAAACCAATAATCTAATACTGCAAAAAACATATAATTGAAGTAGATGCTTACATATACATTCGTACATATACGTGAACAAAAACATGTTTACATAAAAGCTTTGCAAAATTTACGCCAGCGCCAGCTTCAATGACCTTGCCTGTACCTTCTCAAGAACAACCGTGGGTGTTTGCACTAGATTACTAGTAGGAAGAACAGCAAAGCATCTATGGGAGTTTTCTTTTGACTTTGTGCAACCCTTCATGCCACCTGCATACACAAATACATCATAACTGCATCACAACTAATCTCCAGAAAATCAGTAAATTTCTAGAAAAGAAGAGCAAGTGTAAATATATAACAAAATTGTGTTACCCAGTCTATGCTAAATTCAACTAAATTGCTTCAGACAAATTGATCAATGAACTCTAGTATTAGTAATATATGTCTGTAATCAAACACAAAGAAGAATACCTATGCTTTCAGAAAATGAGAACCAGCGTGATCGCCGTGATGATCTTTTACTCAGCGAAGGAGGAATACCTATGATACGAATTCTGAATTTTGCTGCATATCTGTCCTTTGGTCAGTTGGTCGCACAAATTCAGAATATTCAGAATAACAACAATAGCTGAATGTCCTATGATATGAACACATTTAAATTAACAACTAAATACTAGTTTTACGATCAAAGAGCAAACTAAGATCAAGATGGGCAGTTGGTGAATGGTGATTGAGTGATTCACCGTGGCATTGCTGATAAAACCGACACTAGAAGTAGATGGGCAGGCAGCCGAGTACCTGCTGGCTGCTGGGCGTTTGCTGTCGACGTCGTGATCCTCAATTCCTCATGCCCTCATGGAGTTGCGGCGCCGCACAGGGGCGGACGGCGGACCGATGTTCGATGGCCGCACAGAAGAATACGAACGGGCGTCGGGCGCAGTCTCAGTCTGACGTGAATACGCGGCCACAGCGGCACGGCCCACGCGCTCCGGTCTCACGCGTACGCGAACTCCAGTGCGGAACTGCGGGCTGAGGAATCTGGGCTTTGGTTGGACGCAGGGTGGTCTGCGGCCCACAGGGACCACCCTGTAGCTCCGCCCCTGGCCTCATCTGTAGTGCCTCGCGTCGGATAAGTGGCACTACTAAAATCCCCATGGAGTGTAGATGCTCATGCGCGCCCTAGATATCGAGTTGAGCCACCAGCTAGCCGTCGCCGCTATCTAAAACTTAATGTATGAAAGAATGCAATAGTAATAGCGATCCAGATTCTATCCACCGTTACATGGCCTCTGCACCATATGCTTAATCCTTTAGCGTTATAACCGCTTAACTTATCACTGGGGCGATACCCAGGGTAACACAAATCAGAGCCTTTCTCTGCCCTCCACTTTACCAATTCCACCCACAAAGTTTCTGAAATAGAACTATACCTATTTAAGTTCCCATGTCCACCCTTGACCGTGGGCACGGCTATTCAAATAGTTTTTGACTTTGCAAAGTTCGTACACTTTACCCACAAGAGATAAATCTGCTTGTTGCCTCACATGATTCCTTAGCCATTTGGTTGAGTAGACTATCACAGGGCTTTTGCAATGTATAGTCTTACTATGATTACGCCCGCTAGGTTCTGCCTTCTGTAGAATGTGTGCATCCCTCGAGAAGGGTCCCCCGTGAGCCATCACGGGCAAGGCGGGGATGTGACCACCCATCCCTTTGCTCTGTGGGGAGTTCCGACTGCTGGCCAAGAATAGAGCTCAGCCAATCGAAGGAGGGGTCTACGTCCTGTTGAGATGGTACAACTTAATTAGGCAATGGAAAATACAAAAAAGTTTATAATCGTTATTTATATCATAAGGCATTATTAATCCTGCGCCGTGTTATGTTTACTACATGCGTACATACCGGTGCATGCGGCTGTCGGAATGACGATGACGATGCGAAATCACCCATGTACTCCTGCGTCGTGTAACCTTGGTACGTCTGCCCGAACCACTCGTCCCGCCCTTGCGTCTCCGCTCGGGTGGACTGACTGCCAAGCGCATATGTGTCAAACGTCATCGTCTGATGTGGCTGCGACTCAGGGTCGCTATCTGCAGGCTCGTCCGCCGCCCTCTGGGATGACGACGGCTGTAGCAACGTGCTATCCCTTCGCAAGTGCTGCATGAAAAACTTGTGTTACGAATATCTGGCAATCGAGTGGATGAACGAACTCTTGGCAAATGTCGTACCGCTGGTCCGAAACGCTGTGAGGACGAGGGAGCGCAACTGGGACGACCGCCGGACATCGGCGGACGACCTCCGGACAGCGACGGACGACCGCCGGACAGCGACGGACGTGCTGAAGGTGGTGCCGACGGCGGTGCTGAAGGCTGCTCTCTGCGAAGGCGTCGTGCATGGACATCATCCCTGTGCCGACTACAGCTCATGGCCTTGATCGCAGTCCTGAGCTCACTGATGATGGTACGCACCGAAGCAAGAACCCGGTTGCCGCCCTCCCCACGCTGCAGCATCTGAACAGCCTCGTGCTCAGCACGATACATATGCTCGTACTGTAGGTAAACAACAAATGAGTTAAAACGCACTATACGTAAAGAAACAATGAGTACAAACGTACTGCAGGTAGACGTATCGCCTCGTCCTGACGTGCTGCTCGATGACGGTCCGGGCCGGCCTGTATGGCATCCTCGTGCGCGACCTTTGAAGGACGGGGTGGGGCAAGCCCAGTAATCTTGCTGCGGGTGCGTGGAATGTACCACTCTAGGTACGCACCGTATGTGGCGATGTCGTGTGGCCTAGTCTCGTCCACAACCTCCGTGCTCACTGAGTCACACCACAGGTCCGTCCACGGCCGTTGTATGGCTATCCAGTCGTCACCCTGGTGACCTCTTCTTGTTTGCCTGCAAGTTAGTCCACATATTGTACAATTAGTATTATGAACACATTACTACCTTGCGTAAGTTACCGTGCAATGGCTTACCGGTGGGCCTTCGGTGGTAGTGCCCGTCCTGGGAGGGGTGGCACGGGCTGGTGGAGGTCAAACTGCCTCAGCACTCTCTGCGGGTTGTATGGCTCGACGAAGTGTGAGAAGACAAGGTGACAGGTCGTCAACCAGTACGTGTGGTCTTGGTGGCACTGAGATTACAACCCGTAGTGGGCAATGAGATGAATGAACCCTGCATCCCATGGGAACCAGACTATCTCGTTCTCATGAAGCCGCTCGAAGTGGTTATGGAAATCTAGGTACACACGCCTCGGTCTCTCCCTAGCCCACCGCAGCTGACCATGTGTCCAACGAGTCCCCACAGTCGGCCCATCTATGGGGTCATCGCCACCAGCCTGACCGTAGAACTCCGGGCGGAGGTCGTAAGGGTGCACGGCCCTCTCGATCTTAGGCCTCCCAACCGTGAAATGCTCCCAAGACCAGTACTGTAGGAGCACATAGCACGCTGCCAAGACCGGCTCGCTGGCCTCAGTATGCTGACAGGCATCACATAAGCCTCGGTACGTGGCACTAAGGACTGCAGATCCCCAGCTGTACTGCGGCACCTCGCCGGGCAAGGCATCCGCCAAGGACTCCGCAAAATGTATGTACGTCGGATGCACGGAGGCTCCAGTGGTCGTAGGAAACAAGACCCACCCGAACAAAAAAAGGATGTATGCCATGAGGTGCGTCCGCACGACCCCCTCAGGAGCGTCCACAGGGCAGGTGATGAACTCTCGTAGCCACGAGTGTGGCACACCAGACATGTTGTCTGGGATCGGGAGACCGAATCGGGCACCCAGGGCGTCCTTCCAATTCGCCGCCCTGGGGGGTGGCACTACTGCTGCACCATGGATGGGTAGACCTGTCAGCATGGACACGTCCTGAAGTGTAACAGTCATCTCGCCCCACCGGAAGTGGAAGGTGTGTGTCTCCGGTCTCCAACGGTCCACGAGTGCGGACAGCAACGCCGCATCGAACTGCAACGTGTACGGAACATCCAGCATGCGAGCAATGCGCAAAAGTCCGGTGTCTCGCAGCAGCGGGATGTACCGCTCGTCTAGAGGCTAGTGCTCTCGGGGGCCCCTAAGGACGAAACACGGAGGGCCATCAGGCATTGATGCCCACGCTGTGCATCGGTGGTGGTCATCCCAACGGGCCTCAAGCAACTCGTACGCCATCTCCTGCCGATGATTGAAAACAAGTCAGTACACAGTGTCATGAGAATATGCAACATACATAATTTGCAGGTAATGACAATAAATCGTGAAATAAATGACAACGTAACATGAACAAACGTAATTTGCAGCGAACGACAACAAATGATAAAGAAATATTGAATAAGTCACAACATAACATAATTTGCAAGAAATGACTCAAACAAAATGTACACGGAAATAATTTGGTAAGATACATTCAGCATAGGTTACAGGATGCACGATCTTGTCCTCGCATCACAACAAAGGCCCGCTATAGTTACAAAACACGGAACCAGCAGTGCACAATGACAAACCATGTGCTTCATACTATGGAGCGTTACTTGATGCCGGCCTGTTTGGGCACTGCCTAAATGAATGGCCAACCGTCTTGCATAGTCTGCACTTCGGGCGCCGAACCCGATCCCCACGCTGGCTATCATCCATGTCATTGCGAATGCGACGGCTCTGTCTTCGCCCACGGTCGACGTGCTTCAGTGCATCGTTCGGCACCCACTTGATCTGCCCTGGCCAGAGCTCCCTATAATGCATGTCCACCCCGTACGAATGGAACTCCATGCTCCAGGTTTCAAACAGGTGCTTCATGTCATAGTACTTTGAGATGTAATGCGTGGGCGCCTGGTTCCATAACACGCATGCCGCGTACACGTGAGAGCATGGCTTGTGTAGAACTTGCGGCTTGTTGTAGGTGCAAGATGCTCTGTCATCAATCGTGCACACCTGCTTACGATCCCCTCTAGCCTGCCCCATCATGTACTTCTGTCTGAGGCGGACCTCAAACTTTCTCCGTAAGCCATCCATGGTCTGAGCAATATGCGAACGAGCCTTCTCCATCTTCATGTCCATGTAGGCCCGCGCTACCTCGGAGAATTCTCTGCCTTCATCCATATGCTGCTTCGCCATCATGGCTCTATTGACGAAGTATCCAATTGAACGGTTCCAGGTCTCTTCAACGATTGCAGTGATAGGTAGGGATCTCACGCCCTTTAGAACACCATTGTACACCTCGGACATGTTTGTCGTCATGATTCCGTACCTTGCTCCGCCGGTGTCATGCAGTAGAGACCACATCTCCAGGTCAGGTGCATTGGACTGCACCCATTGTGTGAACTCCCCCAGTCTCGTGGAGCCTCCCTCCACGGCCCCCGCTTCAGCCTGCTCAAGACGCCTTACATGCTTGCTGGTCTCCTGATCAAGGTGCCTCCACAAGGCATCGAACTTGCTCTTCTGGTTCTGCATACAAAGCTTTTTAAACATCTTCATTAGTTCCTTGCTGTGGAACCTTCTGTGGAAGTTTGTCGCAAGATGCCTCATACACCACCGGTTCTTCATGTCATTCCACTGGAACGGAGGCTGTGTCCCATTCTGCATCGTTCGCATTGCAGACAGCAAGCCTGCATTGTGGTCTGAGATAACAACACATCGGGCCGATCTTGTACTACGGCCTGCTTCACATTGACAAGGAACCACAACCAGCTATCCGTACTCTCATTCTCTACTATTGCAAATGCCACTGGGAATAACTGGTCATTTGCGTCTGCTGCAACCGCGGTCAGGATTGTACCCTTTTACTTGCCAGATAGGAATGTGCCGTCCATCATTAGCACTGGACGGCACCACTTGAAGCCTTCTATTGCCTGATGGAAGGCCCAGAACACTCTGTCAAGCACAAAACAATTCGGCCCTTCCGTCTCATGAACCCGCTCGTACTTGTTAATGTACGTGCCTGGGTTTGCTGCTGCAATCTGACTCAACATTCTCGGGACCAGATCATAAGCCTCCTCATACGTCCCGAACATACTCTGCAGGACCTTCTGTTTCCCCCGCCACACCTTCTTGTAGCTCACAGCAAACCCCACCGTGTTCGCTACCTCCGCCATGAGAACCTTGGGAGAAATAGATATATTTGTAGCCACAAGATGCCTTATCAGCTCCGCAACATATGACGACGTCATGTTGCGGTGTCTCTGTAGTGGCGCCGCAAGCTCACAAGTGTGATCATTCAGCACCGTTATCCGGAAGTCCGTGGCAGCGCGTCTAAACCGTTGCGCACGGACCTTGTCAGTGCAGGAGCCATCGACACACTTCACAATGTAGGTGTCAGGGTTGGACCTGTGCACCCGATATGTCCGGCTGATGTTGATGGCGTATGTGGCAATAGCTTGCTGTGCAGCACTCTTGTTACGGAAGCTCCTCCCTACAAACAGTGTGCCTTCATTGAATCCCCACTCTGCCTCCTCCGCCCGTGGCAGAACTAGGGATTCGGCTGCGATGTCGTCCAATCTGGACGGCACGTACGCACCCTCCGTGGTTACAATACCACCTAACACACCTCCCGCTGTAGGTTCCCCTTCTTCCTCCTCTCCTGAACTGGCTGATTCCACATCCTCCTCCTCCTCGCTTTCCTGCACCTGGTTCTCAAGGTACTCGTGACAGTCAACACGCGTGGCCCACCACCTCTCCGCACCTTCATTCGACTAAAAATTCTCCGCACGCCTCCACAGGTCCCCATCTCCCATTGACTCATTGCCTCCTTCTCCTTCACCAGCATCTTCATGACCGCCGGAGAGTAATGCAGGCTCTGCATCTCCGCCGGCACCACCAGAGCCACCTATGGCGGATGATTTTGTCCTCTCCACGAATTGAACATACACCATTGGCCTGGCATATATCAATGCGTCTGGGTTGCACACGACCTCCATGTAGTTCGCCCATGAAGCGTCGCTCATCACCTTTATAAGTTGCCACACTGTCTCCCCTGCAGCACCTCCAACAGCGGCATACACTGCCTCGATCCGTAATTTGTTCCTTGCGGTGTCCCGATCGAATGCAGAATGCACACATCTACGTAGCTCCAACAGGCTCATGGTGTTCAGATTGGGTGCCCAGATCACGGTCCGGTCACAATTATTCAGGTCTGCCCCGTACGGCCCGTCGCGTACGAGACCACTTCCGTAGAACACGAACAAGTCTTGGATGTCACCCATGGCGTACCTAACATAAGTCCATACTGAATCCTCTTAGTATATATAACATGCAACAAGTGTACCATCATACAGTAGGTAGGTACCGCCTAGCAGATACAACCGTAATATTTTCATCTGAATTTCGTTGTTCTACCTATCCCATACAAATATGAATGGTACTTTTTTATTTGTAAATGTAATTTTTAATTAATTTATGGAGTTCCCTAACAAATTCCTACATAAATCAAATTTACTCGCTAATTTATGCGATAAATAAATTACAATTTCTCCAAATTTCTCTCCTAATTTCTATTATTATTGTTCTACTTAATTCACCAATCCAACTACTCATTTCTCATCATTTTTAACTTCTTAATTCTTATGTAAATTAAACATCTACATTTTTTCCCTAATCTTTCATTTATGGAAGCACGCTCTCTCAAACATGCACAACAAGATCTAATATTATTCAGTGATTTTGGCTACAAGAATGAGTACATGATAATAAAAGCAGTAGCTACGCAAGTGGCCTTTCTGACTAGCAGTGTGCTTCACAATGACATCATTTAAATGTTGTTACGATCCAGTTAACATTTTTTTAAGTTTACTGTACACAAAAGCAGTACAAAAATTCTTCACATAATTTATAAAATACATTACACTACAATTATACACATTTTATCAAAAAAATGCAATACGCTACAACAAAAAACAACTACAAACATTTCACATTATAGTGGACAACAACAGTGCATAATTTATTCACATAAAATATAAAATACAACACAATAATTACATAGAATATAGACATATGCAGAACATATACAGAACATTTACGTTAATTACAGACCAATCACTATAATAACATTATACACGCATGGAGATGATATTTACCTTTTCTTGAAGCTCACGAGACGATCTACAACTTTCACAATTGCGAGAACTTCAGATACCTTCCAAAATTACTCCAAATGCCGTGTTTGCCGTTCTTCTTTCCTTCACTATCAACGCCCTCTCTTGCTCCCTATCTTGCTGCTTCTCTGTCTAGTGCAAATGCAAATTCACTGGAGCCTTTCAAACGCAGGCACTCTCTTCCTTTTATCGCGAGACAGAGAACGGTCATATGCAGCGAATGAAGTAGGGGCCGGCTCTCAGTATATGCAGGGAATGAACGCGTGTAAAAACATTGCACAAAGCAGCAGCACGGGCATGCATGCAGGGCAGCACGGGCGAGGGAATCCCGCAGGAAAGAATCAATGCACAGCTCGGGCGGGGGAGCTTTCGGCGGCGACGGGACGTTGGGCGAGTGGTGTGGTCTCCCACCGCATCACCACCCGAGTGGTGCGCTCTGGCGCCGCACCACTTCACCGTCACGCGAGTGGTGCGGTCGGGGACCGCACCACTCTAGTGTGGTGCGCTCCCCGAGCGCACCATTGGACACGTGTCACGACGCGGTTAAATGGTGCGGTCAGGTGGGGGCTAGAGTTGGAATTTTGTTTCCGAAGAAGCTATTTCCGGAATTTTGGGTAGCAACAGTGCCAAAAACGTCCAAATTTCAAAGGAAGAAGGGATAGAAAGAGGGAGCCGGGCCTGGCTGGCAGTGAAAGAAAAGAAAGGAAGGAGGAAAGAGAAGAAAAGAAAAGGAGGGCCCACATGACATAGAGAGAAAGAGAATAGAGGAAAATTTGAGAATTGGGACCTTTAAATTTTAATTTACATTTTAAATTTTATATTAGGATTTACTGATTTCAATCTTTGTATGACATTCAAAGTTTAAATTTTCATTTAAGTTTTGTATCTAACTTTTGGATTTTCATTTCAGGTCTTAGTTCAAATATCTAGATACAAAAACTATCATCCCTCTATTTTTAACTTTTATTTTGTTCTGAACTTGTATATAAATCTTGAATCCTCGGCCTTGGGTTTCGTTTGCTAATTTGAATTTAAAAGGAGGAGTTTTTGGTTTAATTATTTAGAGATAGAGTCTAATATTCTTTCGGTTTTATTTTATTGACTTGAATTTGAATTAAAGATTTTGGTAGTTTGGAATTCATGATCTATAAGGTCACTTTCTATTTTTATTATTTACATGATCATTATTTGCATTTCAGATTATTCTTGGTTATTAATTTGCACAATACAAAACTCAAAAAGATTCCAAATAAATATTTAAAAGAAGTTTTGAACATCAGCAAAATGCAAGAAAGGTTTTTAAAGCTCCATATTTTTGAATACTTGAATTTTGGGACATTACACACCGCTGCCGTCGTGCATAGCCACATTGCTACTAGAGCCTGTCTCTAGCCACGCCAACGTCACCCCTAGCATCGGCTTGAAGTGTAGAACATGAATTCAGGCTCAATTTAAGGATTAGGTGTGAATTTTGTGCTCACCATCACTGGCACCCCACCGCCGCCATGGCCCCTCACTGCTGGCAAACAACGACGACCTTCAGTCCTCGAGCAACTTTCTTTAGTCATGCCGTTAACCCCCTTAGCCTAGCATGTGAAGGAATCACTCCCATTTCACCTGTGTGTCGAGATCGTCCTTTGACCGCACTGCCCCACTGCTCATCGCCAACGAGCCACCGCTCTATTGCACCTTGTCGGTTGTTTGCACCGCCCAGAGCGAGCATTTGAATCCTATAATATGTTTTGCACCATGGCCGAGCCCCTTAGCACCTTCCTCGTTGCCAGTGAGCACGACAAAGACCGCCACTGGAGCTCCTCTGTTTCGATTGTGAAGTTCAACCTCTGTGAAAAGTGGGCCATGCATAGTTGATGGTTAAGAGAGTGTTTGCTTTTTGATTAGAAGTGATGAGTGACTGACAATAGGTCCCATTGAGATTAAGAAATTTAATTAGCATTTGGTTTAACAGTTGAGATACTGACATAATGACCCCACACTTAACTAATGATTCATGGACATGAGGACCATGTCACTGCATCTAGGGCCCTTTTCAGATTGACTGAGAAAAGAAATGAGAAAAGAAATTCAAAAAATTGACTGAGCGCACTTTTAAGATTTTTCATATTTCCCCATTTTCCCCTTAGGTCAAAATTTAAAATGCCATAACTTTATCATTTTAATTCCAAATTTAATGATTTTTATTTGCTAAATTCAAAATCTTTCCAATAGAGCCAAAATCATAATTTTCATTTGAATTTTAGTTGAATGTTGTGTTGAATGTGTTTAATTATGTATTTATAGATTTTGACGCTTCGAACACTCCCGTTACTGATGAAAAAGATCCCACGCTATTCACACTTGACCAAGGCAAATCCTTATAATTGATCATGTTGAACCTAGTTTTCAAATACAAATATTTTGCTTTCAAATGCAAGTGCATGCTTATTAATGTTATCTAATTAATGCTATATTAAATGTTGATTGCTTAGCTACACCACTGGAGATAGGAAGATGTTTTATAAAATGGTGGTGACTCGGGTGAGTGGTTGGTATAAGACTGGTTCAAGTATTTCATATATTGATTGGATAGGCTGTGTAGGGATTGCACGTATCATTTCTGGATTTGCAATGATTGCATGTGTCATTTTGAATAGCTTTGTGGGGATTGCACGAGCTCTGGGTTTGTGGTTGGTCTCGCTAGAGCTGACTAAGAACTGAATCTTGTGCTACATTTTTCTACACCTAGATCATGCAACCACAAATCTAGTTATGGGATTGACTTGGCCAACTAATTTACATAGTTTCAACATGGACTCTGGCACTATTGTGAGTATGTTGGGAGTGGCCCATAATAGTTACTGCCAATTCTTTTAACGTGAAGGGCGAGCGACTCTCTAACAATGGTTATCTCTCAACGCTGAGGGTTTAAACCTCTGGAGTGGGAGAAAGTATTGAAATTAAGCATTGTAAAAGTCTTGTTATGATTTTTCTAATCGTAGCCCTACGAAAGCATGTAATGTCCGACATTGTGAGTTAATCATATTGTAGGTAAAGCTGAACAACCTCTGTAAAGTGTTAAAAATCTATTCGAATAGCCATGCCCCAGACATGAACAGAGTGTAGAAAGACCACACTTACATAGTTTTCACAAAATGCTTACTGGTGGTTATGGACATGGTATTCTAGTATGAAAGTGGAATTCATTGGGTGATCATGGAAAATGGTATCTTCGTATGGACATGGCAATGGACGCAAAATAATTTCTCTCTCATGATAAGCTTGACTTAAACCAGACATTTGGTTTTAGTTAAAAATGGCTAGATCATAGGCATGGAAACTAGCTATACTATGATATTTGACAAACTGACTTTATGTTAAAAGAAAAAATATTCCCTTGGTTTAGCCTTGCGTGTAGATATATACATATACGCTTGTGTTCTGATATAAGAACTTGATAAGTACTTTGTATTTATTGTTGCTCAACTATATGAATTTAGTGTTCAAGGAATAATCTACTGGTGAATAATTATCACCATCAATCAGAGTTTGAAGAGTATTGAGTTGCGTACACTAGTCGATTGCCTGTAGGCATATCCTAAAAAACTCCATTACTATGTGTCTTTTTCCGCTGTAAGACTCCATTCATATTTAGCCTATATGGGCTATGATGTAAGACCTTTGCCATTCGGCCCGTTTATACTTATTTACTACTATGCCTTTCTAGTTATGCTATGTATGGATGTGATATTCTCCATTGTTATATTGTATGAGCTAGTTATTGATCTAGAGACTAGCTCAGAATACACAAAAGATTTGGATTACCAAATCCAGGTCAATACACTGTCCATTGCCGACCTCCTCCAAAGCCGTCTTTTGTACCCAAAACTCCATATCCACCACAGAAATCCCCACTTATCCCTCCTTGATCAAGACAATCCCCCATTGCAAATTGTCCCTCCCTCTCAGGAGGATTGGGTGTTCCCGCCTCCACAAATCCTCTACAATCAACTGCAATTGTTCCCTCCGAAGCATGTTCACCAACTCCAACACCAATCCTCAGCCACTCCTCCGCCCTAATCACCGAACAGAGAGGGGAATCAACATTACCGGTAGGCACCTGACACCAACCTCCGTGATAGCCAACCATAGAATGCAAATCGTGTTTCCATAGATGGCACAGGAGAGGGGGCTAGGTGGTGAAACAGATCCCAATTTTGCCCCTTCTAATCCGACAAAATCAGAGGGCAATTAAGAAATTTTACCCCAATGGTAGTGCCCCTAAGCATCTAGGCTTCGCTCGTAGTGTGCTACGCTACTGGAATTAGCGCATGCTATGTCCTAGGTGTTCAAATTCCTCTCTCCCGCGCCTCCAACACCACCTTGAACTCAACCTTGCTCTTCGACCTACGCTCACCAATGAAGTTGAGTTCACAAGATTGAACCTACGGTGCCAAGCATGGGGCGAGAGGAGACACGACACTCCTTCTATGTTGATTTACTTGATGATTTTAGAGTATTTTGGGATTTAGGGTTGTGAAGAGGAGATGAGACATTTGGGGGAAATTTTTGGATCCCTCATTCTAGCTCTCTCTGTATCAGTGGCGGACCCAGGATTTTTAGAATGAGTGTTCGGATTTCGGAGCTAAGTTGCTCGAATACGTCGATACCGCAGTGCACCGTCCCCCTCCAAACACCGATACAATGATACGTGTATGTAGATATAATAAAAATACATAAATTACAAAAATTAATGATTTCTTATGAGAAAATAGGCGACATAAGGTGAGTATAATTATATGAATTAAACAACAAATTATAGAGATAAATGAGAGTTGTATATCTTGTTGATCTTGCCTTTTTTTTGCTATTTCCCCATCAGCAAGAACTGTCTATCTAAGAGAAAATTGTATGTTTCTTCTATGAAGCAAAACAGACCAAGAAAGAAAATAAGTGAAGTGGGTAAAACACACCTAGATCTGAAAGAGAGAACGATGACAATAAGTTAGAGGTGCTACTCACTTCCCAATGCCACGCTCCCTCCCGGCTACCGCGCTGCTCCCTTCCTGTCACCCGCTCCCTACCTCCGCGTTCGTTGTGCCACTGCCTGGTTGCCCGCGACACCTCTTTGCTCGCCCGCGCTGCCACACGCTCACCTTGCACTGCATGCCGCCTCACGCATGATTGTCATCACATCATGGCACCACGTTCGTGTCCGCCGGTCGTCACTTGCCTCTAGCCTGCACTTCCGCCCGCTCTCCACTCGAAGGCTGAAGCCGCCTCTCACACAGACAGCCATAAGATGAGAAATAGAACAAATGTTATGATTTTGTTTATATCTTTATCTCTTTGGACGTGAAGAGGGCTGAGGTGGAAAGAAAAATAGGTCTAGTATATTACATGAGCTGCACGCGAGAAACGAGAAGTACGGGCTGAATTTATTTACAGGTATAAAATATAGTTTTAATACAACTAATAGTATATATACATCTAATATACATATTATATACCTGGTATTTTATAAAAATTTTGGGTGTTCGGCTGAACACCCTTGATCCATGCTAGATACGCCCCTGCTCTGTATTCCCACTATAATGGTCTTTACATTTTACATTTGAGCCCCTATGTATTGCTTAAATTACAAAGTGACACATCAACACACCCTCAAGACGGGGCAAAAACATTGTATACACCATCTTGCTACATGATATTGAAAATGGTTTTTCCAGTAGTCTCTTTGTGAGAACATCAGCCACCTGACTAGCTGAATTTACATATAGTAGATGTTGTGGTTACAGACCAAACAGAGAGAGAGTATGGTAGTGGAGAGTTAGGTGAGCAATGCTTGGGGTCTCCCCCCATGGCCTGTATGGCATATATATCCACATGGGGAGTGTTTTACAATTATATCCTTACACTCAAGTATCCCTCTCAAGGGCATTTATGTCATTACACATGTCCCATATTGGGCTTTACAACCTTCTAACAGGCTGGCTGGGCTTAGGTGGGGCCACCCCTACGACAGTTGACAAATTATCTCTCTATCAAGCTTTTCCTTAATAAAATGACGATCAATTTTGATATGTTTGGTTCGACCATGTTGTATAAGATTATTAGCAATGTCGGTAGCTACTTGTTGTCACAGTGTCAACAAGATTTGCAATCACGATAGTTCACACACACCATGAGCAAATTGATCGAAATTCACAGCTTCTACGGTAGAACGAGCCACAACAAGCAATGTCTAGTCGTATGTGAGAAAGATATATAAATCTCTTGACTAACCTCTGATAGCGTTCCCGGTCCACCGGTGTCCCTATATCACCGCTCAGGCAATGATTTTGTTCAATGGGTGTGGCTACAGGTTGAGATGCAAGCATGCCTATCTCCTTCAACAAATCCAATACATACTTTTACTGAGAGAGGAAGATACCTTTAGGCCCTCGAGAGACCTCAATACCTAGAAAATATCTCAAGCGTTCCAAATCCTTCACTTCAAACTCTTGCGCAAGATGATACTTTAAGTATGAAATTTCCTTAGAATCATCTCCAGTGATCACAATATCATCCACATATACTATCAAAATTGCTATATTTCCCATGGTGTGCTTATAACATAGTGTATGTTCAGCATTACTTTGAAAGTCTTGTGTATTGCCTATCTAAAATGATCAAACCAAGATCATGGTGATTGCTTCAAACCATATAAAAAATGATGCAAACGTAGCACCTTTCTAGAGGTTTGACTTGTCTCAAACCCTGATAGGAGCAATTGGACTAAGGGAAAGGGAATTGATACCTAAGTTCTCGTCCATAGGGAATTATTATCTGTGAATGTGGTGATGAAGTTTCCATCACAACCTACATGTCTCCATGACAAGAACTTATATATATTACCACCAGACCAATCACTTATTCCCCTCCCGCTGACTCAAAATACTACTATCATCATTAGACCAATCACTTATTAGCAGCTCTCCGGGACGAACTAACCCAACCTTGCCTCCACGCACGTCGTACACCACCTCCCTCGTCCGCTGCACCAGGTTCCCGAGAATGTTCCACCGGAACGTCGCGAATGCGAGGCACCCGAAGGGGAACCCCTCGTCGAGGTGCTCGCGGAAGAAGTACATGAACTGCCTGTCGTCGAGGTCCATGCTCTCTCCATTCCCGAACCTGAGCTTGATGTCCGGCAAGTAGATGACGTTCAACCCGGTGAAGTTGTAGCACGTGTCGAGCCCGCGGAACGGCGGCGCCGGCGTGTACTGCGCCATCCGCCTCCGGACCTCGTCGCGGAATGCCGCGTAGATGGGCGGGTTGAGGTCAGTGGCGGACCCAGAGCCAAATTTTAGGGGGGGCTAATAGAATATGATGTATAAAAGATAAACATAGTAAACATAAAGCGAACTATATTTTGTAATCTAAAATCATACATAATTAGAATAGAGATATAGTAAAAATACAAAATATAACAAAGATTGTACCTCGGTAATAGATAATATGCCTCCCAATGTCCATAAATATATGCAAGCAGTTATCTGTACACCAAAATTAGTAAAATTAGTGATGAAATCATAAATTGTATTTGTTAATAGTTATAAATATTGAAAAGGGATGAAACATACCAGTAACTAGGATTGAGTAGTTGTAGTAGTACAAGTACTAGAATAAAAAATATTTATGCAATGTCCGTTTCTCTATTTCTTGCAATTCTACAGATCAATAAATAACAATACATGAAACTAAAATATCAAATTAATCACAATTATATAAATTTAAAAAGCAGATTTGTGTTTTATACCTATTAATATAAAAATCACAGTCGACCACTACCAGTTCACTGTGAGCCGCAGACCGCAGTGCCACACGGTAGAACGCAATGCAATCGCGTGAATAGTGATCGACGAATCAACGCAATGAAATCGGCAGCCGGCAGAACGCTCGCCAGTCGCCACTCGCCAGTTCCAGTCGCTTGTGCCTCGGCCCTCGGCCGCTCCGCTCGGCCTCTCGCGAATCGCGGCACGCCCTCTCCCTCCACCCTCCACCGAGCTACCCTCTGGCCGACCGCCGACCAGGCCTCCCTCTCCTTCTTCCTCGCCCTCTCCGGCTCTCCCTCACTACTGGCTGCCCGGTCGGCTGGTCCTGGTCGGCGCCTCGGCCGCTCGGCGTGACGGCTCGGCGCTTCAGATCTGGCGGGGAGGCGGCCAGATCTAGCGGGGAAGTGGTCAGATCTGGCGGGGAGGTGGCCGGGAGCGCGGTGGCCGGTGAGGGATGGCCGGTCGCGATGGGCTCCCAGGGGAGGAGCGGGGAGAGCGGCCGATCCGGCGCTAGACGGCCGCAGCGGCGCTGCTGGCTGCCGGTCGGCTGCTCCTGCTCGGCGGCTCCGTGCGACGGTGCCCCACGCGGCCACGCTAGATGCCCCACCGGCTGCCGGCGACCGACCCAGTCGTCAACAACGCCGCCCATCGCCCCGTGCCCCCGTCCGCGCCGCCAACCGCAAGCGCCGCCCTCCACAAGTCAGGCCTCGGGACGAGAAGGCGAGAAGCCGAAAGGGGATGGATGAAATCAATTGTTGCTTTGCCTTGCTGTGTTGTGTCCGAATTAGATCTGGGTCACTTCGTTGGCCTGATATGTATTTCTTGGTGGGCTTTGTCAATTTGGCCTTTATACTTTGCTGCAATGCTATTTTTTGCCCAAATCGGTGCTTCGTTGCAATGCTGGTATGGTATGTTTTCGACCGTTTGCCCTCAATAGTCTGGGCCCTCGGCCAGTCGCGGTGGCCGGTGGCTGCTGGCGCAACCGGAGGTAGGGGAGGCTAAGGGGGGTACCCAGGCGCCGGCCGGAGGTAGGGTGGGCGCCAGCCCCACCTGACCCACCGGTCGGTCCGCCACTGGTTGAGGTAGCTGAACGACGTCTGCGCGTCGATCAGCGTGCCGTTTCCCTTGAAAACGGCCGGCGGGATGGGGAGGTCCGTGCCGTCGACGCTGATCCCGACTAGGTCGACGAAGTAGAAGTTGGGGCCCATCGGGTTGGTCACCAGCGGCACGTACTTGACGCCCCGGCGGCCGGTGTACTCTGACAGGGCGGGGCTGATGGAGAGGAAGCCGTGGGAACCAGTGTCCGGCGGGAGGCAGTACGAGAAAGCGGCCGTGCCGGGGGGTGAGGACAGTAGCACACGGGACGCCAGCGACAGGCTGCTCCGGCTGAGGCTGATCTCCCCGACGACCGCGTCGTTGAACAAGTGGGCGAACTGCAAGCACCCGAAGGTGAAGTTCTCGAAGGTGGCCGACGGAGAGAGCGTGAGCGTGTCCTTCACGACGGTGCCGTTGCCGAACACGAAGGTCGTGTTCCGGAGAGTGAAGGTACACTTGCCTCCCGACCCAACAGAGCATGACTCCGACCTGCACTCCGGCGAGCCGCACGGCACGCTGTAGAAGGAGGAGGACATGGAGGGATCGAATGCCAGGTCGCACGGCACTCCTCCTGGTCCTGCGAGGCACGGCTTGCACCGTACATTTGACATGCCGTTGGTGTCAAAGTACACCGGAACCTGCTGCGCCGGCGTGCCGTAGCCGGCGATGATGGTGTAGTCAAATACTCCGGGGATGCCACTGATGACATTTTGGGTGGCGGGGAACGTGATGCCTGATGTTGGCACGGCAGAGGGGGCGGGAGCCGCGCCTGAATGGACCTCGGAAAGGTAGCGCATGCGGAGGCCGTCACGGTGGAGCATGCCGTCCAACGATGGCTTGTGTTGCTTCCGTGTGCCGCCGAGAGGATTGCATGGGCTCAGCCGGTGCATGACTGGCACCTTGTTGCCATTGTTACCTGCTACAAATTTCTCACAAGAGTTGAATATGGCAAGTTTTTTACTCATTCAGTTTGTGACGTGTCTAATTCACGTCGAAACCTGGCCATTATTATTATTTTTTAGATAAAGGATATAAAATCCGGCCTCTATATCCACGAGGGATATACACAGCCAACAGATACACGAGCTCTTAGGCTCAATTCCTCAAAACCTGAGGAGCATAAAACAACAAGAAATAAAGCTTAAGGACTATAAAAAAAAGCTAGAAAGACTAAGCTTCATAACTTCTTCTCCGTCCTTAATTCCAATCAAGCCCCTATCCTTTTCCGACCGTGCCCTCAAACCTTCGATCTACTATGCGTGAAGAAGGACCTCTGAGGCGACGCCTCCAAGGAGGCGACAAGAGTCGCCGACGCCGCCCGCCTCACCGAGGCAAGGTTTTCACCTGGAGATCAGTAAACATGAGGGCTATGGGGTACATGACAACACCTCCAGGAAGGAAAATGGCGCCCGAAGGCGTCATCGTTGTCGAGACCGGTAAGATCACCGGTAAGACTTTCGCCAGCACCTCCACAGCGCCCCACGTACTACCCACTCGCAAAATAGACCGCCACCAACCCGCCGGGGACCTGCGCGCCTCAAGGCCATGGCATAGCCACCCTTGAACTCTACGACGAGTCGCTCCCTGCAATGTCCGCCACTGAAGAAACTACAAAGCGACGCCTATGCGCCACCACTAAGCAGATTCAAGGAAGAAATCTCCCACGCACGGATCCAAGCGCGCCCAGTGAGGAAATCCAGGTGCGGCTGCGAATGTGACTTGCACAACCCACTCAAATCGTTGCCTCGTCCGGCGGGCACCCCTTCTCCTTTCATGACAGCATTATCCGCCCAGCGTCCTCAATCTTCCATGCCTTACACAGGGACGAGAGCAGGACCGCGTAGATCTTCACACTGGGCACGATCTCTTCTTGAGCATTTCGCCGAACATCTTGAGCGCATCCCCCGACATGCCGCGCTTGCACAGCCCGCCCATGATCACATTGTACGTGACCCTGTTGGGCGCGCAACCGGCGCCATCCATCCGGTTCTACAGCGCCAGACCGAGGAGGATGACGCCGCTGTCGACGAGGACCTTGAGGACGTCCGCCGGCCGCAACACCGAGTTCTCCGCTGGGAAGCGCACGGGAGCCGCCGCCTCCGGGCCCGACGCCCTACCGCCCGCTCGGAGCCGGCTGCCGCCTCAACACCCCGTGCTCGAGGGTGACCGCACGAAGCCGGCCGACGCTTCCGCTCGATCCCGCCGCCTCGAAGCCACGGCCCCTCGCCCGCCTCCGGCCCGAAGCTGCCGGAGCCGCACCGGCTGCCCACGCCTGCGCCTGCGCTGGCGCCGCCGACCGTCGCCCCGAAGCCGCTGTGCACGGTCGAAACCGAGCTCGGCCGCCTCCCGCCCCTACCGCCTGCTCTCTTGAGCTTCTCGCGCCGCCAGGGAGCCGTCGGCAACGAGAGGAGGAGGAGAGGAAAGTCTATGTGCTCCACGGGTGGGACCCCCTCCCCCTCGACGCCAACGAGGCCGCCGGAGAAGGGAGAGGGGGCCAGATCTGGAGAACGAGAGGAGGAGGCGAAAGGTCTCAGGAAGAGAAGGCGAAAGGTTGTTTTCTGAGACTTGAAGTCTAGGATCAGTCCCAAACTGCAAGAGCACTAAGAATTCCTCTCCGGCCATTATTATATAACAACAAATTTTGTAGTATATTAGAATCTTCATGTAGCTAAGACCTGAGAGAACCACAACTCGTCTAATTCATATCATCACGTATGTTCTGTGCCTCGCACGCCCGCGCGCACGTCGCCGCGCGATCCCCTCCGGTCCCGTCGACTTGCGCCCACGTCGCCCGGTCGGCTCGGGATCCTTAAAGACGAGCACGCACTCCCATCCACCCCGCCTCACCTCCACCTTCCTCCCACCGCGACCAATTGTCCTCAAACATCCCGAGCTCGCCGCACAGCCGCTTTTCCCCATTGCCGGCCGTCGTCGCCTCCATCAGCGCCACCACATCCTCGGGTGATAACTTCTCAATTCCACGCTCGGAGAGCATCCCCTCGGTGCCTTGAGCTTCTCCCCACGGCCGTCGGAGCTTCTCCTTCGCCCCAGCTCGCTGGCGCCGTGCGCCTCCGCCGCCCGACCAAGCCTCATGCCACCGGATCGCCGTGGTGCTCCTCCGGTTCGGCCAGCCCCATGGTGAGCATCCTCTTACCTCCCTTGTGCTCCTGCGCCCGCCCAATTCCTTTCCTTTCTTCTCAGTCGCCGATGCCCCTCTCTACCCCCACCGCCGGCCGCTTCCATCGCCGCCCAGCCGCCTAGCCGCCGCTTCGGCCGATGTGCCACCGCCCATAGTCTCTACTTTACCCGCGCAACCCATTTTCCAGATCACCGGTGCCTCCCCGGCCACTTTCCTCCGGCGACACCGCTGCCGCCGCAAGTCGTCTCCTCTGTTTCTTTCTTCCCCCACCCCTTCCCGATTTAGCCGAATGAAGTAATTGCCCTCTACCCTCATGACAGGTGGGCCTAATTTCCTTGTGGTAAATGCATATTAGCAAGTTTGTTCAATACCGACTCCTCCAGAACAAAAATACCAAAAGTATATATATATATATACTGTACATGAGGATTTGATGACAATTCAGCAATGTGGATAAAGTTTTAATGGTTAGATTGAAATTATGGACTTATGGGAATTCGATTAAAAAATGGTCTTACAAATAAAATGAGAATAAATCTAGTTGTGAAATTAGACTAAGATTTTAAGTGAAGTAAATTGGATGATGTATTAAGATTATAACCACAAGGTTTAAATTAAAAAGTGTTTATAGTAGTAATTTAAAATGAAAGTTCTAATATTTAAAATGCCACCAGTAAGTAAATCTCAACGGTATACCTATAGTCAATAATGATGAAGTTTTGTACAGCAAGCTCGGCCCTATGTGAATGAAAATTTAAATAGGATTAAAGCATGATAGAAGCTAAGTAAAGGAATAGAATATAAATGTTATGTTAGAATATAAATATATATATATATATATATATATATATATATATATATATATATACACACGTAGCAATCATAATAAAATAAACCCTAAGTCATCGGATGATTAAAGGTAATCAGCCTAATATAGCATGTAAATAGTAGTCATCCCTAACGTGTCATTAATAAGTGAATATATAAGTGTCTATATGTATATACATAATATGTGGTTAGGGAAAGCGGGTAGCTTGTATGTAACCCATTAGGAATATAGCAGTGTGATCCCTGCGTTTGCTGTAGACCCTATTTAAAATACATACATGTAACCCTATCATTAGAATACCGTCAATCATGAAATACTAAATGGTAACTTTAGTTAATAACGATAACAAAATGTACTCATGTATAGCCGGCTCGACTTGAAAAGGGTAAAATATCAGTAACAATAGTTTTCAGTGAACACTCAAATTAAGAGGTCCTAATAGTATACAGGTGTTAAAATATAGTAGCCTAGGTCACCAAATACCCAAAAATAATCTTGTAAACATATGAAAACTTTAATGTAAACATTTAACCATTAATATGAGTAATAAGGATCGCATAAAATGATACATGCCAAGTTTTACTCAAATAGCTAAGTTTAAACTAAAACTAGAAATAAAGTTAAGCATAATGGTACTGTTAATTAAATCTTAATACTAGATTTAGTAAATAATAACGATAAGCATGAAATGACAATGTATGGCCCATACAGCTGAATCTTAATTCAAATTGAAATAGGTTCAGTGAAAACTGAGGCTACATAAAATGTCACCCCATAAAATGATATAAACCTAGACTATAAATTAATTCAGAACGCCAAAAATGCCTTGAAAAGTAACGCTCAACAAAATAACATCGATTCATAAGTTCATCCTAACTTATGGAACTTCCTTGATAAATATAAAAATAATAAAAATAAACTGTTAATAAAAGATCGATTCACCACCGCCCTTGCCTCAAATCACTCAAATCACCCATTAACTCATAATAAAGCAAAAGTTGAGTTTAATCGGATTTATTTGGATCTTTTGAGTTATTTGCTTTTATTTGAATTCAGTTGTTTGTCGCGTAATTAGAAACTGAAGTCCTGAAGATTTTATGGAGCAAGTGAGAACGAGATCAATGAAGACCAAGAATTAAAGATCATCGCATGAGACAACTTTGTGTGAACTCAAGACCGCGGTAAACCGTGCCAGGCGAGTCAATACTTTGATCATGTTGAACCTACATTTTCTGCAAATTACTTTGTTTTAAATTATCAAATTGCATGCTGTTATTTTATATGCAAATACATGTTTAATTTAATATTCTAGATATATGCCCAATGTTTGTCTTGAATAATGTTACTCTCCTTTGAAATACTTGAATATGTGAACCTTGTCGCCTTAGCAAAATTATAATATTAACCTTTCAAAAATAAGTCCGTAAATATATGCCATGTTTAATACTGCATAGATACTCGGGGCGCTGAAATATCCCAAGCATCATCAACATTTTCAATCATGAGAAACTGATTTGGGAAGTCATGGTGGTAATGACTGGTATATGTTGGTATGAATATTTTATGTTCCCAAAAACCCCAACTTGCTTAAATATCTGGGCGGATGGTTCGAGGGTGTGTATGTGTGGTGCAGTGGATGCACAAAGTGGGTTAGTGGTAGACCGCCCAGATACCACTAAGGACCGAATCTTGTCATGACCTCCTGTGTAAAACAGTGCAACCACAAGTCTGTAAAGTACAACTTGGCTAAGTAAATTTATCGAAACCCCCAGACTCATCTCACTGGTAGTGGATAGAAGAGAATATGCTATGGCAAGGGGGCCTGAAGGGACACCAGTGGTGGGTGAAGTTTTCCCAGCTGTTCTAATCATTGCAGGGAGTTGAGAAGCCTGGCTGCGTTAGTAACTGTGGGGAAACATCCCGTGCATAGATGGGACTCACCGCAAGTGGGCAGTTTCCCATAAGGTGAATGAGAAAAGGTGCTAGATACTTTGAAAAGTCACTATGATGGTCTGCTCAACTACATGACTAAGGAATCGTGTGGGGCAACGAGTTGATTGTCTCTTGTGGTGAAAGTGTACAAACTCTGCAGAGTCAAAACTATTCAAATAGCCGTGCCCACGGTCAAGGGCGGACATGGGAACTTAACCAGATATAGTTCTATTAAAAAAACTTTGTAGGGTGGAATTGGAAAAGTGAAGGGCTGCCGATGGCCCTGATTCGAATTGTCCTAGGTGTCGTCCCAATGGTAAGTTAGGCGGTTATAACGCTGAAAGATGCTATATGGTGCGGACGCCATGTAACGGTGGATGGAATCTGAATCGCTATTATTATTATTGCATTTTCTTGAACATTATGATTTTGTTCAAAACTGCTAGGTCTCAGGAAATTTTATGTATCATATTTCAAAGATAAATGTTTTTCCTTCTTACAAAATGAAATATAGGGAGGAATAAATAAGTCATGAGTAAAGGAGATGGATATTTGTGGTTAAAACATAAAGATATTGGTGGACTCATGTCGATCATAAAAAGAAGACGATAGTGTAGATTCTGGTAGAAATATATTGGAGTCTAAATAAGTGTATAGGTTAGATAGATAATTTAAATGATTTTGGAGAATTAGGGAGTGTGAAAGTAATTGTTGGATTACAACACGGATAACTAATATAAACTCCTAGAAGATGATGGCAATAATGGGATTAATAGAATTGGATCAAATACTATATGGAAGAATTGAATTTCTAGAAATATTGGAGGAATGATATAAATATTGGATTATAAAATTGATTAATGATATTAATGGTGGATGTATACCAGTGAGTTGTAGACTTGATCATTGATATTCTTGGTGGATATGTACTAGTGAATTAGAAAGTAAGAGTGATTATTGGAATGGCAAATTATGGTTGTGGATCAATAACAAAAAGATTGGATTGTTAGGATTGGGAATATAAAAGATATTGGTGGATCAGTTCAATGATATTAGTTAAGTGATGTCATTAGCTGTATGCAGTTTTAGGCAGCAATTGATTGGTGGCTTGTATAATTGAAGTTATCCGCTGTTTGGAGTTTTAGACAGCACTGAACATAGAAAGTGTGAGTTCGGTGGATTAAATAAATGATGTTACACGCTGTTTAGAGTCTTAGGCAGCAATCAATTTGGAAAAAGTATATTTGGTGGACTAAGTCAATTATAGTAGTCGCTAGGTGGAGTTTAGACAGCAACAATAGTACTATGGTTAAATAATAATAATGCTCCTAAAAAGCGATTTTTGCAAATAAAATAACCCGAGCCTCTCCTTTGATAAGCCAGGCATACTATTTATTTGCATTTTGTGTATTGGCTCGCGGAGCACGGTGGTTTGTGCTCACACTCGCGTTCACAACAAATCCAGAAATCAGGAATCAGACCACTAAAAATTAGCAACACTATTGGACATGATGGCAAAGAAGATAAAGATGTCAAGGGCTAGGTCGCGAACCTCCAGTTGGCTGCCTGTGTGCATGTCCCGAAGGTCCCACTTGCGTACTTCGTTTTTCCGCTGCTGCAATTTAATGCTTTCGGCCTAATCAGCCCATGAGTAAGTCTACTATTATATTTACACTTCCGCATGATATGTATTTTGATATTCAGAACTGTAATCTGTGAGCACTATCTACTGATCCAGGGAATAGTGCGGTGGAATCACAGAGGAATCCGAATTGTAAAATCTGGGTACTACATATAAGCACATCGTTAAGCACCTATATAAAAGTCTTTCCTCTTGCAAACATCATTTTTATAGATTCTTAGACGGTTGTATTATTTATTTATTAGACAACTTATA
Organism: Dendrocalamus latiflorus; assembly: GCA_017311315.1. Lineage (NCBI taxonomy): Eukaryota > Viridiplantae > Streptophyta > Magnoliopsida > Poales > Poaceae > Dendrocalamus > Dendrocalamus latiflorus. Next base: position 25,481,246 of record CM029631.1, read on the forward strand.
TACATAAGTATCTAATTAAACATTGATGCTACAAAATAAATACCTTACCTATCCTACGTGATAAAAAATCAGTTTTTATTTACTAAATACATATCTTAGCACTTGTATTGTACGATGCTCTAATTAAACTAGAGTATATTTAGTAAATCTTACTAGCTAGTCTCGAGCTTGATGAATTCGCCGGATCGGTGGCAGGCGCCGAACTCAATCAAAGGAAGCCAGAATCCGATGCATGATAGTTGGGTGCCTATGTTAATCGGCGGTGTGCATGCCATCTAAGGGGCTTTTGTATTGGTTTTTAATGATAATTTTTAGCTGTGGCCTATAACTTTTGAATAAATATAAGGATTTTAGTAAACATCTTCTGGATATTTTTTAACTATCATCTAGATTTAGGACTGTTGGATTAGAGATCCAATAGCCATGAATTCTCCCCCTCCCCCTTGAATTCTCTTGAAAAAATATCCAAGGGTCACAAATTTGGATGATAGTTAGGAAGAAAATATTCAGGTGATGCCTAGACACTCCCTAAATATAAATAGTAATAGCTGAAAGCGAAATAGCTTTCAGAAAATGAGTGCGAGCGGTGGAAAAGTTAGTGAGAGATACGTATGCGTGATGGGAGCAAAAGGAGTGGTGTGTGTGATATACTCATAACCCTTGTCTTATTCTCAAAATGAGATAGTGGTGAGAAGTGAAAAGGCCGTTTCGAAAAATCAGATATTTATATTACATTATTTTTAAGCAGAAGTTACAGACCTAAGTTACATAGCCGGTTCACTCGGACGCTGACGCAAACAGTCGATTTTTTTAGTTTCGGCAATCGGGCGTATGTCGCGGAAGTTCAGGCAATCGGGGATTTGTTGTGTCCCTGCCGGTGTGCGTGGGATCACGCTGAGAGACCATGTCGAGGTGACCACATGCTTGTGATGAGTAATTGACGAGTATTTTGGGAAGATTGAGTTTGGTTTATGTGGTTTGTGTCAAGTCGGCATTTGGCGCAGTCGGGTTTAGTTAGATGGACTTATTGCATATTAATCTTCCCGATTGGTCATTTGGGCATTTTCATGCCTAAGTTTGATTTGTTGATGCTAATTGAGATTACATGTGTCGAGCAGTGCTATGTGATGTGTTTCTTGACTGTGATGGCTGCAGGACATCGTGGCGGAGTCGTGGCGAGGCACGGGATGACCGGACTAGGCGCAGGTGGTGTCGAGGTCAAAACGGTCGGGATGTGTCGAAGACGGCAAGGACTCGAGGTGGTTGCGGTGCTTGGACGACAAGACACGAGGAAACTTCCCGGAAGGTGCAGGAGGGGTGATTTGGTAATTTCGCAAGGCTGCACAAGTGGAGCGGTTTCCGTTTGGAGTTAGCGGGCAAAACGGGTTGGGAACCCGTTATGCAAGGGCTATAAATAGGAGAGGGATTCCCAGGTGCATGTATGGCTTGGGGAGAGGGTTAGAGTTTGTTTTGCTTTTGCTTTCTCTTTTTCTGTTGGGAGTTGTTGAGAGAAAGCAGAGTTGGTCTCCTGTGTGAGCGTGTCTCTCGTGCGTGTGCTCTCCTCCAGGAAATCATGTAGAGAGTTCTTGATCCTTCAATCATGTATGGGGCAGTAGGGATGGAGATGAGTTGATACTCCATGTAATCTTTCCTCTGTACTTAATCATTCATGGGGATGTATCAATTTGACTTGAGGTGCTCCTATTCTCCTGTCTTCTTCTTCGTGACTTTGCTCTGTTGATTTCTATGTTTTTGTGATTTGAAGTTGTCTCTTGCCCAGAAGGTGTAAAATGGATTGCTCTATGTTGGGATGATGCCTCAAGGTCATTTGATCAAATAAATTCCCAAGAACACAACAGGAAATTCAAAGATTCCCTTTTGCTCCATTTCCTCTGTTTGAGCATTTCTAGTGTTTGATGTCAGGGGCAGGTGGTTTCTTGTGATTTTCTTTTAAGAGATGGCACAAGATTTGAGTTTTCAAGTCCTCTTGTCATTGCTAAACAGATTTCAAAAGGTCATGAGCAAAGGACTTGAGATTTGTGAGCAATCTGCAAATTACTCACATTTACTTATCCCATTTTCAGATTTGAGCTAAAATCCTTAATTCTTTCTCTTGTGTTGAGGATTCTGGTTTCTTAGAGTCTCCTAGCTATTTTATTCAAGCTCTTGCTCTTTTGGTCCAAAAGGAACAGCAGCATTTCACTAATTCTCTTGGAATCGGCAAGAAACTGAAAATTCAGTTTCTGCTGCAGAGTTTCGCCCTGCTGGACCTGAGGACCGGTCAGACCGGATCTACCGAGGCGGTTAGATCGGCTGAGCATGGGCGGTCTGACCGGCCTTGAGGCGGCGGCCAGGCTGCGGTCAGACCAGCCCATGACTTGCGGTCTGACCGCCCGGCTGTCTTTTGTTTGTTGAATCGTCTGTTTTTGTTAACTGTTCTTCCTGCTCTGCTCTGTTTTCTTGTTGGTTTAGCTGAATTTCCAGAGAGCTTTTGTTGTCTACTTCATAGCTTTTTATAGCTATCGGAGGAGAGACTCATATGTGAATACGTGGGGGAAAAACTTTTAAAAAGAAGTAACATTCACCCCCCTCTGTTGCCGATTTTGATCCATCACACGCGCTTAGGAGGAGTTGTTGGGCTGAAGCAACGAGCTCGGTCGAATACATGGTCTTAATTGGTGGAACATAGACACTCTTCTTCTTTGTTTTTTCTTGGTGGTTTGATTTCTGTTTTTCTGGAAGCCTAAATAAATAGGGTTGTTTCTCTAAGCTGACTTTCTAAACCTAAAATCGTATGAGCTATACATGTCGATGTCTCTGTCGTTCGCCGTTGTCTCTAAAAACACAATTAAAAGCTATCAACCGTAGCCTAAAAGAACTTGGCCGTAAGGTTGTGTGTGTGTGTGTATATTGCTTTATAAATAGTACATAGCTAGTTGCTTTTGATGAACAATTTAAGGTGAATATATTATATTTATGAGTAAGTGTAATGGCTAGCTAGTTATAGGAGTATTAATCTAATTTAACACTAATTTATTACATGCGTAGCGTAGATGGATCAAATCTGGATGTACATTGAGAACCGTGTGAGTGAAGAATACATTGATGATGTGTTTGCTTTTAGAAGAGTTGCCAAGAAAGATATATTGAAAAAGGGATGAAATTTATATATTGTCCATATATTGATTGTAATAATCTAAAGATGTTTACCAACTCAGCGCTAATCGAAGAACATTTAATTTGAAGGGGTTTCAAATGTTGGACCAGTTACGGTGAAGAGCAAATTATACAGGAAGGTAGTAAAATTATCGAGGGAGACAACAATATGAGTAACACTAAGGGCATGTACAACCCACAGATAGCTTGCTGTCTGTATGATGATATCACAGCACACGCAGACGGCTAAATAGACAGCGTGTACAATGGACTGCCTATTTGACTGTCTGCTAACTGTTTAATGCTTGTATGTAGCCATGATCGAGCGTGAATATTATTCATGTACACCATTGTGTTGCTTGCTGATACAAAAAGATCAAGCAAAAAATAAAATGATCATGGTTATAATATTTTTTAGAACCATCAATATAAATGATATATTTATATATTTATATATAAAATGCAAAATAACATATAGGCATGGCAAAAAACAGACTACTGGATGATGATTGATAACAAGTCATTGTGATGATTGATGATGCTAAACTACTAGCCAAAATAAAGGGATCTGCGGCGCCGGCGCTTGGAATCGACGGCTCGTACAAGGCGTGGCGAAGGTGTCTATTGGCGTGGGAGCACGAGCCGGGGTCGTCCTTTCGCGAGACAACGACCTCGCTGTCTCTTGCACCCGGCGGGGTTCTTTTTGCAAAGTTGATAGCATGGAGACGACGTCGAAACGCGCGTTGTACATGCCCTAATTACGCCGGAAGGGGAAGAGATCCGCATCGTGCAGCATGTGCTCGAATTACAAGCCATAATCGATCTTTGATGAGGTGAAGGAGATGGTCATGAATTATGTGTCTTAGTACATATATTTCATCACGTTGGTGGGTGTAACATCCCATTTTCAAAACCCGGTGATAATGTAAATTCAAACCTATGTTAAAGGAATTAAAAGGCTTTATTCTTAGTTGGCTCTTCCTTTTTGCTTTTCAAAAAGAAAATTCATGAAGTGCAAAGTATTACAAAATGAAAACCTTGTTTTATCCCCAAAGGAGAAATTTAAAGTCACCTTTTCAAAATCTAGAATTTAAGCTCATCTTCAAAAAAAATTCAGAAGAAGAAGATTTGTGTTTAATCTTTTAAAATAGGAAAGGAAGGAAAAAGGAATGATAAGTTTTGAAAAAGGAAATTTTCCCCAAGCCCTTCCTAGCCGTCCATCCCCTTCTCCACTCCATCCCCGCCGCCCATTCTTCTCCCTGGCGCAACACCCCTCCCCTCATTCACACTGCAACGCTCCTCCCCTCCTCCTCTGGCCGAACGGCCGCTTGTCGCCTTCCTCCACCAACCTACGCCGGCGATTGAATGCTATGCCGACAGCCTCGCCTTCTGCGCCCGACAGCGGCAGCGCCCCGGGCACGCCTCCCCGCCCTCGTCTTCAGCGTCGCCCTGCCGTGCACGCCGCTCGCTGTCCTCGCCCGTGCGCCGCGCCGCCGTGGTCCTCCCCGGGTCACGTCCGTTCCATCGGCGTCGTCGGTCTCCCCTTTTTTGCGCCATGCCCCCTTGCGACCGCCGGACCGAGCGGCACCCCCAGCAATTACTCGCGACGCGACGCGCTACGGAAACTACGGCCGCCCTGTGGCCGCACGGCGATGACGCCACCGCGCGCACGGCATCACGCCGCCTTGCTCCCCAGCGCCTCATCCCCGGCCTCTATAAAATGCGCCAAAGCCTCGCTGCACCGCGCCACCAAGCTCACCCGAAAACCGCACCCAGTCGCCTCCTCTGCTGCAGGTGCTCCGTCGGCAATCATCGCCGCCAAGCGCCGCTGGTCGACATCCGGGCCTTTTGAGTCTCTCCCTGCGCTCCCCACTGTCCTCTCTTTCTCCTCCCCTGCTCAATTGGGCTTTCTTCCTCTACAGTCCGCCGGCGAAGCCCATCCTCCCCAACTCTGGCGTCGGTCCCCGTCGGTGAACCGCTGCGCCTCGGACCGATTCCTCGCTCTCGGAGCATCGCCTGGACCCCGTGAACACCCTCACCACCTCGCCGGACCCCACCTCCCTTCCAAGCGAGCCGCCACCGTGGGCCTCCTCGCTGTCGGGATCTTCTCCGCCGCCAGCCCGCTCGGCTCCACTCCGGCCGCCGCCCAAGCCGCAGGTGAGGTCGGTAGCACCCGTATATGCTCCCACGGCAAGCAATTGCACTCCCATGGCCCGAGGTGCCGGCGCCCTTGCTCCCCTGTTCCGGCCACCGCCCTAACCGCCGTCGCCCGCCGCCCGGCCAAATCCGGCGGACCCCGGCCGATTCCATCGTTCCCGAGGCGCGCGCCGGGCTGGGCGGCCCATTTTGGCCAAAGCCGTCGTGCCTCCGTGCTCCCTCCGCCGCCGGTCGGCTCCGCCCTCCTCACGGCCGAGGCAGAACTGAGAAGCAGCAAACAGCTCACTAAATGAATGTCCTAACCGGCCATTAATTTCATTAATACTGTCTTAAGCCGCCGTTAATCGGTAATAATACTGTGATTATGCGGGCCCGCCTGTCAGCGGCAATGCAGCCGTTGAACCCGAGCTCCACTCTCTCTCTCGGGCCCCACTTGACAGCAGCACAGTCTCCCCTCCCCTTTTTATTTTTCGGATTTTTCAGAAATTAAAACTTTGAAATGCTATAACTTTCTAACCCTAACTCCAAATTTAATGAAACTAATTTCCAAATTTTGCTAAAATCAAGATCTATCTGATGATTCTGGTTTGGTCCAGTTTTGAGTTCATTTGAGTTCTGTTTTATTTTATTTTGTATTTATTCGCTTTCCCTCTTTTGTGTTGCTTTTCCGGTTCTTTCTTCCGAGTAGAGTTCGAAGACGCAAACGAGCCCCCGCTTGAAGCAGCACAAGACCCCCAAGCTCTTGATCCAGGCGAGTCAATACTTTGATCATTTTGCGCCTATATTTTGTGTGAAACTATGTTCATTTAAATTATGAAAATTTGCAAGCTTTACTTTATACACAAGTGTGTGTCACTCTTAAGGTAGCTAACAACCATATGTCTAGCCAATATTAAGATACCCCACCAGTAACATTTGAACTCACATGATCCTTGTCGCCCTAGAGATAAAACATAACTATGATAGTTATAAGTCATATTACTGCCATGCTGGTCCTGTCAAGTCCAGGGCACTAGTGACACTATTAATCATTCTTTACTCATGAAAAATTAGTTTTGGGACAGTCATGGGATGTACGTGGCTGAGTATTTATGTTAAATTGTGATATGCTTCTCAAAACCCTAAAAATCTGCTAAACCTGTCTGGGCGGGTGGTAAGAGTGGTTGGTGCGGAAGTAGCACGAGAACCCGTGGTTTGTGGTAAGAACCGCCTGGACAAATTAAGGACTGAATCTTGTGATGACCTCCTTGTGTAAAACAGTACAACCATAAGTCTATATGGGTACGACCTAGTTGATTAATTTGCAAAGGTTTAGTTCGGATATCACCAGTGGTAAAGTGGGTGCCAGGGTGTACTGGTTACTCACAGTGAGGCACAGGGATTTACTGTACTCGCACGGCGCAAGAGGGGCCTTCTGACTGTGGTGGATTTAACCCTTCAGCGGTGAAACCTCAGCAGGTGATGTCTGGCTAGATCGAAGTAAGGTAAAGGCTTTGTGATAAATTATCTGGGTCTCATGCCTAAGGAAGCATGTTGGCTATTAAGATAATTCATCTCTTGTGGTGAAAGTGTACAACCTCTGCAGAGTGTAAAACTGTTCGAGCAGCCGTGCCCACGGTCAAGGGCGGACATGGGAACTCACTCGAGTTAATTCTATTTCAAAACTTTTGAGGTTGGGAATAAGAAAACTGTCAGGTGGATGTAACCTGACTTTGGTAATTTTTCCTGGAGGGATGTACTCCAGTGTTGGTAATAAGGTGGAAGTAACCCGCTACTCAAAATTAAGCATTGGTGGATGGAACCATGAAATTGGTGGATGGAACCTACCCCGCTATGATTACTACACAATTTCAAACTCCTTAAAGCATGTTTTGTAAAATGCTAAGTCATAGGGATTTTAAATATGATTATTACAAAAGTCGCTTTAAGCAAATGAAAGAACCCGAGCCATCCTTGTTTAGCCTTGCATCTATAATTATATGCATTCTGTGTGTTGGCTCGCGGAGCACGATTGTTTGTGCTCATTCTCGCTCTTAACCCCCCTTTCAGAAGCTGTGAATCAAGAGCACTATGTGTACCATGAGGATCAGGATGCCGAAGGCAATGAAGATGGTGGATATTAGATTAGACTTCGGTAGTCTTGCCTCTCGCCTCAGTCCAGTTGACCAGGCTAGTTTTGGTGGGTGCATCCGTTATTAGTCAGGTCCCTGATTAATAGCGGTAGTACTCAGGCTGACCCAGTCGCTTGCCTGTGGCGAGTTGTGCCCCTACGCTTATGTACGCTTCTGCTCTTTATGTATTGTAAGACATTTGGCCTGACGGCCCTATTGTACCCTCGACCCGACGCGGTCTATTTGAACTCTGGTATTGTAATGTATGGTTTTGTTGTGTATGAAATTATGCAGCATTGTATCTGTGAGTATTATCGATCTACTGATCCAGGGAATAATGCAGTGTTATCATAGAGGATTCCAGGTTAGTAAATTTGGGGTCCGACAGTGGGTGTCACATGGCCATTGTTAGGGCGAGCATCGCCAGATCGTCGTGCCGAGGCTTGTGTCACCTGGCCACTGTTTAGGGCGAGCGTCGCCAGATCGTCGTGCCGAGTACCTGGTGTGCCCCGCGGCTGCCTTGGCTCCGGTGTCGTTTCTTAGAATCAATTAATTAGCACTGGCATTTTTAATCAATCAATTAGTACTAGCATTTTTTGGAATCAATTATTTAGCAAGAATAACAATGTGTCTCTTAACTTGGCCCAACACGGTCACTCGCGTTTAGCATTTAGTACTGGCATTTTCCAGAATCAATTAATTAGTACTAGCATTTTTGGAATCAATTAATTAGTACTGTCGTTTTTAGAATAAATTAATTAGCAATAGCATTTTTTTGAATCAATCAATTAGTACTAGCATCTTTTAGAATCAATTAATTAGCAAGAATAACAATGTGTAACGCCATCCGATTGCCATCCAATGCATATTTCGATCCGTCCATCTGTATCCATGCTTCTAATACTGCACACACGTCGTCACACAGGTTTCTACTTCACATTTAACAGTCAAAATATGACACTCCAGTGGGCTGTAACAACATCTATAAAGTGCCACATAAGACTTAAGAGTGAGGTAGAGAAGAAATTAATCAAGAAAGAGAGAGAAACAATATCTCATACAAGACACTGCATAAGCAAAAAAATCCAAACAATAAGAAACCACATAAACTTGCATTGGGGAGAAACTGTTGCGTCTATGCCAACTTTTGAGATAGTGGGAGGAGGGAGGGAGAGAGTGTAATATCCCAGAAATTTGAAATTCGAAAATGTGAAGCTTTTGAATTATTTTGCAATGTATTTTCTTGAAATTTGGATTTTATGGTGTTTCTCTAAATTTTGGTTGAGGATCCAATAAATGAAGAAAACTCATGAAGAATTAAGCAAATAATAAATTATGAAAATAATAGAAATTTATGTTTAAAAATCGAATATAAAAAGGTGATCCATTAAAAAGGGGGAGTACAATTTGAAACCAAAATATAAAATTTCATTTGAGGATTAGTAATAATAATAGGAGTAAACAAAATTAAGTGAAAGAAATATGCATAATATATATATATATATATATATATATATATATATATATATATATATATATATATATATATATATATATATATATATATATATATATATATATATATATATATATATATATATATATATATATATATATATATATATATATATATATATATATATATATATAGGTGCACCATGGTGCCCAAGCTCCGTAATTAAAACTTTCCATCCATAATTAATACTTTCCATCCATGATTGATTTCTTTCCAAATTGATGCCATTTAGAATTAATGAATATTAATATGTTTACCTAATATATTGCACCTGCATGCATCTAAAAGCAATCTAACGACAGAGAGGCTTGGTGCCCGAACACCATGGTGCCCCATTTCAATATCCTATATATATATATATATATATATATATATATATATATATATATATATATATATATATATATATATATATATATATATATTGTGCACTCTACAAAATAAATAGATGCACATGAAGTAAGGCTAGCAACAAAAGGATAAAAATGAGTGAAATTAATAAAGGAACAGAAATATGAAAACATATAAATAAATCCATGTGCACACATAAATAAATCAATAAAAAAAGAAAAAAGCCGCTCTCTTTTCTCCTCCTCCCTCCCACTCTTTTTTCTACCTAGCAGGCCCGGCCCTGCCCCACTCTTTCTTTTCTTCTCCTTCCTCCCCATCTCCTTCCCTGCTCTGCGCCCACTCTCCCTGTGGCAATCATGCACCCGCTGACGCCAGTCGTCCTCCCCGAGCTATCCCATCGCCCGGGCGGCGCGCTCGCACACTGCCCCTGGCATTACCCCCGTTGCCCACAGCTTGGTGCCACCGCCCCCGGTTTCCTTCCCCGACCCGTTGCGTCACCCGGCCACATGGCACAAAGGCCCTGTCGCTCGGCACGCGCAGCACAAAGCTGTCGCGCATGCGTTGTAAAGTCGCACAAAGCTCCCAGAATCCCGCTGCACCGTCGTCTGTCACTACCGCCTGCCACCGCCGCTTGCCCCGACGCGGCCGCTCAGGCAGTTGCCCGTTGCCAGCCCCGCCCGGTCGCCTATAAAAGCCGTCGAGGCCCCCACGGCTCTCCCCACACTCCCTCCCTCTCCAAGCAATCAAGCTCTCATGCTCTCCCTGCTCGTCGGCGCTCTTTCTTCCCCACGGCCGGCCGACGAGCTCACTGGCAATTCGAGCCGAGCTAGCTCGATTCCTCTCTTCCAAACCATCCTCGGAGCGTCTCGAAGCTACTCCTAACCTCACCCGAGCTTCCCTTCGCCCGTACCTCGCCGGCGCCGAGCTCCTTCCCAGGCCGCCGCAGCATGCTGCCGGCCCGCCTCGGAGCTCCTCGGTCCCCGTCCGTGCTACCTTAGGCATCCCCTCAGCGCCAGCATTCTATTTTGGCCATCGCCAACTCCTCTCCAACTGCCCTTCGTTAGTAACTCCACCGGCCATACCTGCCCATGAGCCTGCTCTGTTCCAGTCGCCGACCCTCACCTCTTCTACATTTGCCCCCTTCAGTAAGACAAGAAGGTGTGCGTGCTTGGCTGGTTAGTTGGGCGTGCGCTCAGCACGCCGGTCCTGAGTTCGATCCCCCAATCCGCAGCCTTTAGATATTAGGTTTTTTTGACTATTTTTGTTAGCAATTTCAGTAATGAAAAATCAAGAAAAATATGTGATTAATCCACAGATAATACTAAAACTGAATAAGGTATAAGTGAGCTTATTAAATGTTTAATCATGGATCAATCATCATATGTTAATGACTAATGTGCTTTGAATATTTGTTTTAAAGCCTAAAATATTAATTAAAGGCATGTTTAGAAATTGAGTAAAAATCTTGTTTAGGTTTATGCTCCTATGGAATGATGATTTAACCAATAAGGATGGTCTAAAGAATAAATCATAAGCCATTATATATCAAGTAAATGGTATAGAATTAACCATCGCATGGTTTAAACCATACTCATTATCTCTATGCCCTATTAATTATGAGGATCCTTTTTCGACTATTAAATGATTTGATTGTTAAGCCACTAACATTTAGACTATAAACCTCAAATTAAATTAGAGGATATGTTGTATATAATTGGCTTATGTTCAAACTTCAAATGATTATAATTAATTAATTCTAACTCTCAATTTGAGTGAAACACATTTCTAAATTTATCCAAAAATCAGAATCTACCAAATGGGTCTGAAATCATGAATCTTGGAGTTATTTGAAATTTTCTTGCGAGTGTTTATTTGGTTTGCTGATTTTTATCCAAATTTTCGTGCACGTAAAAATAGCATACGAAGCCCAGGAGGAAGAAGCCGAAGCCAACCTCGATAGTCAAGACCAAGACACTGGTGATTAAGGCGAGTAACACTTTGATCATATTTGAACCCATGTTTATGCAATTTATTTCCTCTTAAACTATCAATATGCATGTTGTTATTTCATGTGTTATTTTATGTTTGATATCAAGTTGTTAGCTATACACCCATTATTGCACTTGTGAATATTACTCTCCTTGACAATCTTGGACATGTGAATCTTGTCACCCTAGCAAAGTTATAATGTTATAATTTTCGAAAATAAGTTTATAACTATATGCTATTGCTTAGTATTGCTTAGGTACCCGGGAGCACCAAAATGCCCCAAGCATCACTTTTAAATATGAGTAACCGATTTGGAATAGTGCAGGGAATATATGCTACTGATCCAGGGAATAGTGCAGTTAAACATAGTAGATTCCGGATTATAAAATCTGGGTCTGACAGCTTTGGTATCAGAGCATATCGACTGCAGGTCGTGACCTAGTTAGCCTGGCCGTTAGTTTCATAACTAGAAATATTTCTTTAAAATACTATTTCCAGAAATATAAGTAGAATTGCTCATTCTCTTCTCTCTTAGGCGATTTCCTCTCATCTATATGCTGCCCTGACCATTTTACTTCTGAAGCTCTCTTACCTCGAATTCAAAATACTAATACAAGAGTGAGTACTAATGTTAATCAAATTACCCCAAATACTTCCCTACTATGTCTATTAATTTAAAAGGAAAATTTTGATCCTCTCATCGTACCTTACTCCAAAATATAAGGTTAGGGACGTTGGAGGTATTCATGAAGATAAGATGGTTTCGTTTTAAACGAACTGTGTAGATAAACCTTATGCCTACTTATGCATTTCCCCGAATAGACGTTGTCCTGTCGCGAGCTTTCACTTTGGCCCTGTGTACTGCCTTCTTGCCCTTGGGCGTTATCTTTCGCAGTCACAGGAAAAGATTGTTTTAGAGAACTTGCAAGATTTGTGTACCACCCCAGCTTCTCGGGTGTGCTCTTTTGAAATTTAGAATGGGTTTGGATTGCCTTATCCCCACGACTCAATCCTCACCTCATGCTATTCCCTCTCACCTCTTGCTGAAAACCCCATCGGAAGCAAGGAGCTACATAGCCAAGTCAAGGCCATCAAAGATGAGTGAAGCGTTCACAACTTTCCAACTAAAAGCCTCAATCGACACCTGGACCAAGACTCGAGACTCTGCCCTACTAATACTCTCTCCTCACCACCCAGAGGAACCATAGGTCAAACCGCCACTAACTAAACACCATAACAAGGAACGCGTCGACGACGTGAAGAAGAAAGACATTACGCATACCAATACTCCGTGAACTACTCCAACTGCAAAGACGACCATCAACCTGGCAAAGCCACATGTTCTCTCTGTGAAAGACAAGACCACCAACCTGAAGATTGCTTCTAGAACCCATTACCGACCAAGCAGCTGAAGTACCACGGATGAGTCTTCACATCGCCACAAGACCCATCATGCCTAGAGTTAGAAGAGATAAATAATGACTAGTGATACCCATTTAAGGGGGGTAGCACTAAGAGGCAAAATGTCGAAGAACTACCATGATGTATGTGTTGAAGGTGCGATAACCTAGATTCAGAGCCAATCGAACCAGTACAAGAAGACTTACAAGACCAGAAGCCTTACAGTGATAAGGATAAGAGACCACCATATAGATATGTCCATAGTTACCTCTGCAATCTTAAGGCTTTCTACCCCTAGGGCTCAGATCATCACTACCCATCTATCAATACAAAATTTTACAACCATATGCCCAACAGACAATGCAACCACTCCATTCTATGACGTGAAGACAACAACGTCAAAGAGCAAGGTTTGGAAGTCTACGACTTATCCAGGAAAACAAGGTTTCTTTCTTTCCTTTTGACCTCTCCAAGTTCTAACCCCTATTGTGCAGATTTTCATCTCTTTGTGGAGCTAAGTCGAGCAACACCCGAAACCCATTGTTAGCTAGTATAACCCCACCTCCTTTCTTCCAACTCTACCGGAATCTCGGGGTCGAGATTCTTTTTAAGGGGGGTAGGTTTGTAACATCCTGAAAAATGTAAATATTAAATTATGGAGTTTTTGGATTATTTTATTTGCTTTACATTCGAATTTGGAGTTTATTGGCTTTTTGTGAATATAAAGGAATTTCAAAAGTAAAAAGAGGGAAGAAATTCACACATAAAATGATAAAACATACACATCAAATAAAGAATCTGAAAAGATGATCCATAAACTACCAGGGGAGAAATGTAATTAAGTATGAGATATATCCTTAAAAATTTTGGTAAGAAAATTTAAGGAGGCTAGCAAGTATATATAAGTGCGAACACATGTGAATAATAATATATATGTGTATATGTACATGTAAAATTCAAATATAAAAGCAAAATGAAATAAAAAGAAAAGAAAAAGGAAAACCGGGCCGGCCGTCACCCCGGCCCAGCTTTCTCTCCGCACGCCCGCGCGGCCCAGCGCCCCGCTGCCCCGCTCCCGAGCGCGCCGCTCCCGCTGACGAGTGGACCCGCTCCCCTCGCCCCGCGTCTCGCTGCTTCGCGGTCCCCACGCGCCAGGCGCTCCCCGCTGGCCGGTGGCCCCGCATTTCCCCACGCCTCTCTCACCGCGCTGCGGGCCCGAGTCGTCAGCTCCTCCTTCCTCCCTCCTTCTTCTCCACGCGCCAGCGCCGCTCCTCTCTCTCGCGCTCGCTCCTTGCCGCAGCCAATCCTCCGCTCTCTCTCACCTCGTGGGCAGAATTTAAAAGACCAGCTACAGGAGGGGGAATGCATCTCTCCCGCCCTCTCTCCACCACAAAATCTCGGGGAGATTTGGTTCGCCTCCCCTCGTCGGCGTGAGCAGGGCGGAGCCAGGTGTCGACCTCGCCGTACAAGCCCTCTCCGGCTATAAAAACCCCGCCCGAGAGTCTTAAGCGCGTCGTAATACCCTCTTCTCCCCTCCCCTGTAAGGAATTGATCCTAGAGCCCCCCAATCGCCGTCAACCCCTCCTCCTTCCCCAGCTCCGGCGATTGCCGATCAGCCAAGCCAAGCCACCAGAGCCAAATTCCTTGCTCATGAACCATCTCCGGAGCCAGGCGAAGTTAGTCCCCTCCTCCACTGGGTCTCTCGTCGCCTGAGCTTCGCCGGCGATGACAGCCCTCCCGAACCTCCGCCGTCGCACGCCGCCGGCTCGCCACCGTGCTTCTCCACCCCAGCCGCCTACACCAGAAGACTCCCCATCGTGCAAGGATTGTATATCACGCACGACCCGGACCATTCCGACCACCACTCGCCGCCGGCGCCGTCGCTCCCGACTGCTCTACCCGGCCTCCTCCGCGAGCTACCTCAAAAGGATAAACTACCCTTATATGGTAGGCAAGGCCTCCCCGCGCACTTGGTTACCAGCGCTCGTCTCTCCCCTCCCCCGCTTCCGCGGCGCGCGTTCGAGCCCCAGCTCCGCGCCTGCGGTCGAGCATTTCTTTTAAAATGCCTCCCTGACATCTGGGCCCCGCCCGTCAGCCGCTGTTGGCCATGGGCCGGCTGTCATCTGGGCCCCGCCTGTCGGCGCCACCCGCTGGCAGATGGGTCCAGGACCCCTGGGTCCCACATGTCAGTGACCGAACACGCTGACAAGCGGGCCCCACTGGCCATAGAGACAAGGAAAATAGTAAAAGAAAAGGATAAAAATTAAAATATGACATATGGGACCCACCTGTCAGATATTTTGCATTTTCTGGAATTAATTCAAACTGAGAACTTTAAATAAGCATAACTTAATCATTTTAACTCCAAATTGAGTGGGACAAATTTCTAAATTCATCTAAAATCAAGATCTATCCAATGGAACTGAAATCATAGTTTTTAGAGTTCATTTGAATTTCTGTGATATTTTGAGTGATTGGTTGCTTTTCTCTTATTTGGATATTTCGCACGATTAAATAGCATACGAGGTTCAAGAGGAAGGGATCGAGGCAGCAGCACTAGAAGCACCAGAAAATCCGGATCCCGACCACTGTGACCAAGGCGAGTCAACACTTTTTGATCATATTGAACCCAGCATTTCAAAGCTATCTCCTTTTAAATTATCAACATGCATGCTGATATTTTATGTGGTAAAATATATTCATTTCTAGATATGGTAGTTAAACACCTAATATAACGTTTGCTAATAATGATCCGTTGGAATACTGAATGTGTGAACCTTGTCGCCCTAGCAAAAGTATAATAGTAGCATTTCGAAAATAAGTCCGTAATTGTATGCCATGCCTAGCAATTATTAGGAATCTGGGGCGAGAAATTGCCCCGAGCATCACTTTTAATCCTGAGAAAAATTTGTTGGGCAGTCATGGTGGTAATGACTGGTGTATGTTGGATATGGTTATTTTATAATCTCAAAAACCCCAACCTGCTTAAGTATCTGGGCGGATGGTTCAGAGGTGTGGTGCAGTGGAAGCACGGAATGGGTTAGTGATAGACCGCCCAGATACCACTAAGGACTGAATCTTGTCATGCCAACCCGTGTAAAACAGTACAACCACAAGTCTGTAAAATACAACTTGGCTTAGTAGATTTACCAAACCCTGAAAGTCATCCTTCCAGGAGGTGGTGTGAGGTAGTGCAAGTGGCAGTCTGTGTGACGGCTTGAATGGGACACCCGTGAAAGGTGAAGTTCTGCTGTGGCGGGCTAGCAGGGGTGGGGAGCCAGCTGCTAGACGTTCAGAAGGAGGACATCCCGCACAACGTATGGGACCCACCGCAAGTGGGAACGACCCATAGGGTGAAATGATGGAAGGGGCGAGGTATTTTGAAAAGTTACTGTAATGGTCTGCTCAACCACATGTCTAAGGAAACGTGTGGGGCAACGAGTTGATTATCTCTTGTGGTGAAAGTGTACAAACTCTGCAGAGTCAAAACTATTCGAATAGCCGTGCCCACGGTCAAGGGCAGACATGGGAACTTAACCAGATATAGTTCTATTTCAAAAACTTTGTGGGTGGGAATGGAAATGTGAAGGGCGAAGGACTGCCCTGGTTTGGAATTGTCCTGGGTGTCGTCCCAGTGGTAAGTTAAGCGGCTATAATGCTGAAAGAAATGATATGGTGCAGAAGCCATGTAATGGTGGATGGATTCTGTAACACTGATATACATGAGTATTTCTTTACAAATTCAGTCATTTCTAAAAATGCTAAGTCTTAGGAAATTTATATATAATTGTATTCAAAAGCACTCCTGCAAATAAAAGAACCCGAGCCATCCTTTGTTTAGCCCTACATGTTAGATATTGCATTAGGTGTGTTGGCTCGCGGAGCACGGGGTCGGAGTGCTCACGCTCGCTTTTGCGACAAAATTCAGAATCAAGAATCACATCTCCGCACCTCAGCAACAAGATTGGACAAGATGGCAGAGAAGATAAAGACGTCAAGGACTAGGTCTCGAACCTCCAGTTGGCTGCCTGTGGGCATGTCCTGAAGGTCCCACCTGTGTGCTTCGTTCTTCCGCTGCTGTAATTTAATGATTTCGGCCTCATCGGCCCATGAGTAAGTTTACTATTATATTTACGCTTCCGCATAATATGTATTTTGATATTCAGAACTGTAATCTGTGTGCACTATCTACTGATCCAGGGAATAGTGCAGTTAAACACAGTAGATTCCGGATTATAAAATCTGGGTCTGACACTAGTCGAACGCGATCGGAGGTGTTTAGGACGATTGTTCTTTTTCTCGATCACTCGCTTGGGTTTTTTCATGTATGAGTATGTTTTAATGATGCTAATAATGATTATGTTGTTTCGTGCAGTGCTATGTGACGGTTTGCTTGTCTGTGTGGCTACAGGACTTCGGAGCTAGGTCATGGTGAGGCGAGAAGGACCGGGACTAGGCACAGGAGGTGTTGAGGTCCAGACGGTCGAAAATGCCGAAGATGAGCGAGGCTGCTGAGGAGGTTGCGAGCCAGGAGACGAGGAACTGGAGCTGGAGCTACCGGTGGTGGACACGATGGGCGACGGCGAGGTGGACTGGGACTAGGCTCAGGGAGGAGCTGAGGTCCAGACGGTCAGGATTCCGGGTGCAGTCGTGCGATGACAGGAAGCTTCCAGGAAGGTGCGGCAGGGGCATTTCGGTAAAATGCGCAAAGCTGCAAAATGGAAGCGGTTTCAGTTGAAGTCAACGGGTTGGAGACCCGTTAGTGGTAGTAATAGTGAAAGGCAAAGGGTTTAGGGTTTGGACGGTGTATGGTTGTTTCCCTCCAATCCTGATGCATGTGAGTGGACTTTGCCTTATGAAGGTGTGAGGGAATGAAGTGGACGTAGGCTGCCATTTCTTGATTTCCTTCTTTGGGAGTGAGCTCTCTCCATTTAGAGGAGGTGAGGGAGGCAGTAGGATGCAGGGAACTAAGCTGAAGCAGTGAGCTGAGTAAAGCAAGAAAAGCAAGTAGTGTTGAGTTCCTCTCGTGAGTGTGTTGGGGTGGAGGTCAAAATGTGAAATCATGTATGGAATGGCTGTAGACACTCATCTTTGTAATCGCCCATGTCTCTGATTCAATATGAAAAGGGATTGTGTTTGAGCTCCTCTTGTTTTTAGTTCTTCGTTGTGCTTTTGTTTTTGCTCTTTTTTCTCTCCACTTTGATTTGAGTACTTGTTGAGTAACTGCAGGTCTTCCTTGCTCTGAGTTGGATATCACTTCAATACCCCTTGTCACCTTTTCCCATGAGTAAAAGATTTCTATTGCAGTGTTCCTCTCAAGAACTTGCTCTTCTCGATTTACTCTGTTTTATCCCCTGTCTAGGGTTTACTATTCATCGTGAGCAAAGTATTCTATTTTTTCTTGAAATTCTTGGTGAGAAATGTTTTAGCTCTATGTTTTCTCCTCTGAGGTCTTTCCCTTGTTATTAGCAAGAATCTCATGGACAAAAGACTTGGGAATCAAAAGCCTTTTGAATCTTTTCAGTGTAAAGTATTTTTTGTTGTCAGGTTTTCAATTTCTTTGCAGTATGCTCTCATTCATGAATTGCAATCTTTTCCAAGTTGGAGATTGAGTTATTTGTGTCTAATTGATATGTCTTTTAGATTGACTCAATTTCTGGAAAGGATTCTCAATTGTTTCACTTGATTTTTGTGTTGTTCTCGGTCAGCTATCTAGTTATCAGTCGAGCCGTGTGTTGTTCGGTCTCAGGCCTAGCAAACCGAGTACTGCTCCTGTTCTGTTGTCAAATGTGCTTTCAGTTTTGATTCTTCTCTACAGTTCCTTCTTGCTGTCTCCAGTTCTTTTCAGTTTTCAGAAACGAAAATTCAAAAGAAAAACTGAGTCTGACTGACCCTGTTCCTTCGGCAAAATTCAGTCCGCTGTTTTTAATTTCCTGCTTTGTTTATCTTAATCTGCACTTAAAAACTGAAAAACTGAATCAAACTACTGCTCTCGGTTTATCAGCCCAGACTGCTTTTGGCAGCTGTATGAGTATCTATTGTGCATTTCAGTCTACAGTTCCTTTCGGCCAGAATCTGACTCGAGAAAACAAGTGCTCTTGCTGGCTGACTGCAGTACTTTACAGCCTCTCTGTTTTTCGGCAGCAGGGATTCTCTGCTTGTTTCAGTTTATAATTGCATGCTGACTTGCTGTTTCTGCTCTGAAATTTCAAATTGCCATTTTCTGCAATTCTCTGTTCAGTCCTTCTGTTCTCTACTGTTTTCTACTGCCGAGTGCTTCTTCTGCTGAGTCTATGTTCTGTGTTCTTTGTCAACAGAAAATGTACTGCCCTCTGTCTGCTTGTGTTTCTCCAGCAAGAATTTTCTTTGGTCTAGTCTAATTTTCTCTCCTTCGGGAAAAATTGTTTTCGGCTTTAAGTGAGTGGATTTCTTTCGTCTTCATAGCTTCCATAGCTATCGGAGAAGAAGAGTGTGTGGATACTTCGGGGCGATTTTTGAAGACACCATTCACCCCCTCTGTTGCCATTTCTGATCCTACAGTAACCGTGGTGAACATCCCGTGCAACGTATGGGACCCACCGTAAGTGGGAGAAGCGCATAGGGTGAGATGACAAAAGGGACTAGATATTTTGAAAAGTCACTGTGATGGTCTACTCAACCACATGACTAAGGAATCGTGTGGGGCAACAGCAGATTGTCTCTTGTGGTGAAAGTGTACATACTCTGTAGAGTAAAAACTATTTGAATAGCCATGCCCACGGTCCAGGGCGGACATGGGAACTTAACCAGATATAGTTTTATTTCAAAAATAACTTTGTGGGTGGAATTGGAAAAGTGGAGGGCAGTAGAAAACCCTGATTTGTGTTGCCTTGAGTGTCGCCACAGAGATAAGGTAAGCGGTTATAACGTTGAAAGATTAGCATATGGTGCAGATGCTATGTAACAGTGAATGGAATCTGGATCACTATTATTACTGCATTATTTTACACAATATGTTTTAGTTCAAACTGCTAGGTCTTAGGAAATTTATGTGTATTATATTTTAAATGCAATTTATGGCAAATAAAATAGCCAGAACCTTCCCTTGATAAGCCATGCATATTATCTACTTGCATCATGTGTATTGGCTCACGGAGTACAGTGGTTTGTGCTCACCCTCGCTCTCACAAATAATCCAGAATCAGGAGTCAGATCGCTATGCTTCAGTAATACTCTTGGTCATGATGACGAAGAAGATGAAGACATCAAGATCTAGGTCGTGAACCCCAAGTCGGCTGCCTGTGGGCATATCCTGAGGGTCCCACCTGTGTGCTTCGTTCTTCCGCTGCTGCAATTTAATGATTTTGGCCTGATCGGCCCATGAGTAAGTGTACTATTATATTTATGCTTCCGCATGATATGTATTTTGATGTCCAGTACTGTATCTGTGAGCACTATCTACTAATCCAGAGAATAGTACGGTGGAATCACAGAGGATTTCAGATTGTAAAATTTGGGTCTGACAGAGAAAGAGAGGGGAATAGCGAATGGTGAGTTTTATTGCTTAGAGCTATATATATATAGATATTACCCACTAAAGTTGTAGTGTCTACAATAATTTTTTGTATTGTAAGGGGTGTAGCCATAGTTTAAGATGTCTACAATGCTCGCAATCCCAGCTATGCACAGGAGCATATCCTCGACTAGGGGTGAAAACAGATCGGATACAATCGAATAGTTTTAAATACGATACGAATTCATTTTTTTAAAACGAATACGAATTCGAATATTCTTAAATACAGATATGAATATTCTCGAATACGAATACGGATATTTTCGAATACGGATTTTCTCGGAAACGAATATCGGATAAAAAGGATTCATAGAGGTTTTGCTGATTTTTCACCAATTTTTGACCGGTTACGAGTTTTAAACCGCCTAAATTCAAATTTTGAATCACAAAATTCGTACGGATTTTTCATAGGTTCTAGAAACGGATCAAATACGAATCGAATAGTCTCGAATACGAATACGGATACGAATATTCTCAAATACGAATGCGAATACGAATATTATCAAATACGAATATTCTTAAATACGAATACGAACATTTTTGAATACGGATTTTGCTTACCACATTCACTTTTTCTCAGATACAAATATCGGATAAAACGAATTATCTGTTACCGTTTTCCATCCCTATCCTCGCCTCATAGGGCACGATGAGACGCACAAAATTGAAGGACTCACCGGCATTTTTCAGAAAAATTACTCCACACATTATGGCATACACGAAACGACAAGTGATCGATGATAAAACTTTCAAAACAAAGCTTATACTGCATATTTATTAAGAGAAAGCAATCAAGACTACATCAATGAACATAACATAAATCTAGACATGAGACATGCACGCTGCCGCCGCTAAGTAACAGAAACTGTGGACGATGCAGACGGCCCTGCTGCTGATGATTGACACTGCCGCTTATTCCATACGGCCGGGTGGCACGTTTGACGAGCTTGCCGGCCCATCGGCAGCACCACGTCCGTTGCTGCTGCCTTCCCCGGCGGGTCTTCTGGCCTCCGACACACGGAAGCGTAGCATGTAGGCGCTGAGGAGTTGACATTGCTGTCGAGGCCATGGCAGCTCATGGCCTGCAACAGATCTTTGGCAGTGACGATCCAGCAGCGCCTGTTGGCCTCGCCAGCAGGGAAAACTCTATCAGCGACCAAAATTTATCAGAAGTTAGTGATAGGACTAAAAATCATAGTTATCGTTTCTTTTGGGTTTTTTGCCCGAATTTTTTGAATTGAAAATTGAATTTGAAAATTTTTATCGGCCGAAATCGACTGAAAAATGACCAAAATTTTTTAAAATTTCGCTGGTTACCAGTTCTTTCGGCGATTTTTTTTTGAAATTTTGGCAAAATTTAAATTGGTCCAAAATTTTTTACCCGATAAGTTTTTTTACTGGTGCTCGCCGATAACACCGATTTTCGTGGTAGCTACCAAAATTTTGGCAATACAGTTTTCCCTGCTCGCCAGCAATGAAGCGTATGTACTCAGTCACACATTTCACGACCGTCTTCTTCGCCTCTTCGCTTATCTTGGCATTTGGAGGCAATGCCAAGATTCGCAGCAGGGCATCCGGAGTTCGCTGTTGTTGTTGTCGGTCGCGTCGTCGTTTGCTACGTTGGGGAAGGCACGGTCCACATTACCTTAGGTGCACAGAGTATATTAAGCGCTAGCTATGGCTTTGGATTTAGGAGTAGTGCTGTGGGTGCTTAATAGGAGTGGAGGTGCTGGAAGCAAATTTTCTGGGGTAAGGCCTCAGCATCTGGAGGAGGGGCCTCACGTCGGTCTTTGGAGGTGCTTGCTCTGTAATTACAGCCGTTTCTATCCATTGAGAGAGGGAAAGAGAGATCTTGACAAGTGGTGTATTAGTCATGACAAGTGGTGCGTGTAGGATTGTTATCAGTTGTAACATCCGATAGTTTGCAAATATTCATAAGTAACTAAAGATATTGTTTTATTCAAATTTTGGGAATGTAAGAATCCTTAATTATTCAAGCATCTTTCATTTTTTTCCTCAATTATTAAAGCCTTGCTCTAATATTCCAAAATTTAAAAGTATTTTATTTGATAAAAGACAAGTCGATTGTCTTTCCGTACTACTCATATGATCAGTGACTAGTACACACATCAATTCAGAGAACCACATCAATATCCATACATGAATTTAAATAGAAAGCACTATTACAAAAAGGGTCATCACAGATGATTCAAAACTATCATCACAAATTGTTTTTTAAACGTCTGAATTTTTGTGTCAGTGATAATCAGAGGTTACCACAGACGGTTTGTGAGCCGCATGTGATAAATACATCACACATGATTTATAATTAGAACCATCTATGAAGAACACTATCATAGACGGTTTTAACTATCAACCGTCTGTGATACCACACATCACAAATGGTTCTAGCTACCAACCATCTGTGATGTGTGAGTATCACAGACAGTTGGTATATAGAACCGTCTGTGATACTTCCCCATCATAGACGGTTTGTGGTTTGAGCCGTTTGTGATAATTCTTCACAGACGGTTTATACTACAAAATTGTCTATGATAGTTCATTTTATACCTAAATTTTTTCTATTTTTCGGTTAGCCTCAGGAAATGTTAACTATATCATTTGAAAATAAACAAATACAGTAACACATTCTATTTCCATTAAGATTAGAATCCACCATTACAACATCACAAGATATTGAGTAGGTTACCAATAGCATTGCATATACAAGAGGACACTTACAATTTTACAAAGATAAACTTCACAGTTATAAATTCAGAAAAATACTTACACTACAAGAAACTTTAGGCTAATGCGAATTGGACTTACACATCCTTCATTAAACTATTGTAAGTACTTGTGATATTGGTTCTTCGAGTAGGGAGAGGGGGTTAATAAGGGGCGAGCGGTGGGGAGGAGAATGGTGCCTACCGTTCGATGCAGAGAGAATAGACGGGTGAGATCGGGATCTTAGGGGATATGCCACGGATCGGTGACATGGTAGGACATCACAGACGGTTTATAACAAAACCGTCTATGATAACAGGAAATATCATAGATGGTTCATAAAAAAAACTGTCGGTGATAATGGCATCGCAAAGACAATATATCAGTACAATATAAATAGCTAGTCTCAAAAGATAAAATAGCAAATTTTATATGACTTATATATACTTGTTTGAAAGGTTTCGATGAGATCTACAACTTTACAGTTGAGGCGAAACCCAAATTTCAAAGAGAAAATAAATATTTTTTGTGAAAACAGAAACTGAAAACTTACAACACGAATTTGGAGCTAAAGATGGCCAATTTTGAGGGTCTTAGAGGGCGACTAGTGCAAGTAGGTCTTTTTTTAATCGGTCTCGTCGTTAACTTTCCAACAAGTACAAGAACATCGAAAACAGACACCGTATGCAAAAGTTATGCCCGTTTTACTAAAGATGTCTTAAAACTGAATTCTACTCGGACTCAAGCAGGAGATTATGAAATTTTGGGGCATTATGAGGCAGGAAATATATCACAGATAGTTTTCAATACAAATTGTCTGTGATAACTTCATTATCACAGACAGTTTTTAATACAAACTGTCTGTGAAGTATCACAGATAGTTTAAATAAAAAACCATCTGTGATGTCTTGTATTATCATACACGGTTCGTATAAATAACCGTCTATGAAAATACCACAGATGGTTATTTGTACAAACCATTTGTGATACTTACAGTATAGACGATTCCTAGGAACCGTCTATGATGTAAGCGTCTAGCTAGTTTAACCTTTTTTATAGTAGTGAAGGATACTAATATAATATTACGTAGTCATACATATAGAGTATAACAATCAAGTATGTCTTCCAAGCTGGGCTACAAATGCCAAATACCAAATAAAGGTGTCTCCAGGGGAAGATAAAGATGGTTCCCACGTGTTTGCCATACTCCTTAGACAACCGACTGGGGTTTGCTCCCTAGTGTTCGGCATCAACATCATCTCCAAATCCGACAGCACAGAAGTAACCAAATGCCATATCGTCTTATTCAACTGGTAATTGTTCAATAAGTAAGGTGTGTACTTTTGTATTCTGCTAGACTTTCAAAAATGCTAATAGCTATATGCAAGGTTATTCAAGGGAGGTTATATTATCTTGTTGCTTAAAGCCAATTTTAGTTCAAATATGGATAATAGTAATTTTAAAACAATATTTGTAAAAGCAGAAATTTAATGAAAAATAAGTATAACGAGTAATGATATTCAACAATAATATGAAAGATACTATCCATGCACCTGCACTAGTATGGCGGCCCAAGAAAGTTAGTGCACCATTTACATTTATCCCATTGCACCCAAAATCGGTTTTTCTTTCTAGAACTTCATTTTCTAAAACTAAAATCTAACTAAGCGTTGTCTTTTCTTGCAATGCCCATGACCGAAGGCATGGAATATATTTGATATCACTCTACAGAGGATGTATAGCTTTACCTATAAGATGTAATCATTTCATATTGTCCGTTTATGTGCAACATTATAGTGTGCGAATGAGATGATTACAACTTGACCTTTTCAATACCAAGCCCTAATATCAACCCACTCGATGACTCCTCAAGGCATGGATGCTTTTTACCATTGCAATGAGGTATTCGTCAATGAGTTGGGCAGCCTTGAAAACTACTAGTGTACCATCGGA
Organism: Dendrocalamus latiflorus; assembly: GCA_017311315.1. Classification (NCBI taxonomy): domain Eukaryota; kingdom Viridiplantae; phylum Streptophyta; class Magnoliopsida; order Poales; family Poaceae; genus Dendrocalamus; species Dendrocalamus latiflorus. The sequence goes on from CM029631.1 coordinate 25,506,159, forward strand.
CATGGACGCCTGTTACCATTGTTAACAGCCAAAAAGGAAAAATAAACCTACAACTACAACATGTGGGTATAGTGCTAGAACTTAGTAAATTATTCAGCCATGTCCTTTCCATAGGGCATGTGGTTGCACTACACCAGGAAGGAGCTATAGTAACACGTCTATGTGCTACAACATGTCAATAAAAGTGTTACTAGTCTTTGCAGTAACATAATTTTTAAGTGTTCTTATAGCCCATGTTACTAGCTAGGTTTGAAGTAACACGTGATAAGTGCTACTACATGTCTGAAAACATGTTACTACCTTGCAACACATATCTTATCTATAAGAACACATATTATGTGCTACAACAAACTACCTTGGTAACACAAATATGTGTTACAACAAACTACCCCAGTAACACATTTTTGAAGCAATAGTAACACCATTGTAATATGAGTAGCAACACACTTTCTTACACCAAAACATTTTGTGGAAACTTATTTTAATACATATAAATATATATACACAGAGATCTAGAGAGAGGAAAAAGTAATGATTTTTTTCAAAATGACAATTAATTAATTGCAGAATTATTTTCTTTCACAAGAATCACATATTGCACAAAATTATAACCATCACCAACATTGCATTCCACAGGGAAATATATAAAACATGGTTCACATAATTTTATAACATACATGACAATCCATTTGAGAAAACAAGTCTCGGGAATAACAACACAAACTTTTCATCCTAGAATGACATAATGATATCTATCTATTCTTCTCAAAATCTTTGCCCGATGATCTATCCATGAGGTGATCTTTGCCCGATGATCTATTCTTCTCAAATCCACGCCCACTGGAAGCATAGCACCAAAAATTGAATGCCTTATGGGTTCCATAGTTGGCCATCTTTAAACAAAAATTTTCAACACCAGCACTCCAACCTAATTTTTGCAGGCATCCCTACAATATAGACATATGCAGGCCTCAAATGATAAGCTTGTCTTCCAAATGGAGTATTGTGAAACTCAGCAATTAAAAAACATGATTAAATTAAAGATTGTTCATACAAATTTACACAAAATATAAAAGAAAATGCCAAATGGAAAATGAAAGTGGGTGAAAGAAACGATGTTTTGTTCAAACTTAATTTAACTTTATAGTCTCCCTTAAAATGGACAGAAATATAAAAGGATAAGAGACCAAGAGATGAACAATTGCAAGTTATATCATCCATATTTACTACTCCTACTGATGAATTTAACATGGGAATAGCTGTGACAGTGGCTGTAGCACCCTGCAATTCTGATCAGCTGGAGTTTGCACTAGCCTTGTGAAATGAAGGTTCTCCAAAACAGGTTCTGTACCTGCAGAAACAGGCTTCAAGGTACCAACTTGAGCAGCAGAGGTTGACATGGAGTTCGTCACCGGCATGCTGGGCACATACTGGCTCATTTGCTGGGCACGGTAATTTCTAGTAACCTGAGTTCAAATTTCCCATACTATAAAATAAACCAGAAATCATGATCGATTATTTCATAAGTGAATGAATCACAGGATAAGAGAACAGAACCATTTCGTATCAACGCACCTTTGCATAGAGCAATGAATCAGCGATGAATGTTTCCCAGTTTTCCTCTTTCACAATCTGCTAAGCATTACATAGTTTTATTAGCAAAACATAAACATCTTCAGGAGCTTCTACATGATTCATTTTTTTCCATACAGGTTACATGATTCAGAGCTCAAAAGTACAATCCACTTCGCACCCTCCAGTTAGTAGAAAACTCATAATTGGTATACCATTTTTAATGTTCTCCTAACACAAAATAAAGTCATGTGTTCTGCTAATCCACATGATGTGTGACAAAAAGCTGTACAAAAACACGGAAATCCCACCTACACAAGACCATGTTCTTTTGAACGGTTGAACCAAACAAAGCATAACTTCAGTATTCCTACAATATGCCGTGCTATTCACTACAACATGCAAATGTTATGTTGACTTTGCAATTTTATCTTTCACCACAACAAAACTATCCACGTCCACCAACAAATAGATAATGCATGTGTGAGTTTCTTTGCATATCTGCAATATGTTAGAAATTGACCCACAATAAACAGTGTGGCATTGTATCTCAAGCCACAGACGGACAATGTTATTTCTTCCATTGAAGTCACATAGTTAATACGATGACATCCTTACGGGGGTACACTTGCTAGTTGCTACTAGCTGCCTTTTTTCTCAAACAGCTTACCATAGCCATAGACACGGCACTGCAATTAAAAGAAATCCTCCTACCGGATTGCAATCTCGTTACATTTTGCATGATGGATTAGTTTTTCTCAAACTTACTAACCACATGGCGATCTAATTCCACTACAATAGGAATCCATCCACTGACCTAGATTCAGGTTCACTCAGATATGGCATTGTTCCCTCACGTTGCAACTTAACTGATCACAAATGCGAAAATTTAAAATTCACAAAATCACTGCCTATCGAGCACCATATCACATAATGGCACCACACTCGCATTCGCTTCACACGGAAATTCTACATTTCCAGCTCTCTTTCTCACGCTACTCCGACTAATCTAATTACCAAATTCCAGTACAACACTCGGAAAACAAATTTACATAGAAACACTAGTCGTCACCAAACACTGTACCTTCACGGCGAAGAGAACGAGGAACACGAGCACCGCCTGGATCTCCTACAAAAACACAAACAAACACCGATCCGCATGAGCCAAAACAATTCAAGCACCAGCCGAATGGCACGATCCGGATCTATATGCGGGCAAGATCCAGTTGCTTCGGTGGCGAAGAGCTTGGACACTAGCGGCGGAGATCGTGATGTGTGGCGGTGAGGGAGGAGGGAGATGGCGACTGATTGCGGCGGTGCACCGGTGGAAGAGAGGGCGGCGGTGGGGGCCTCGGTGGAGGAGAGGGCTGATCTGGGGGCGGCAGAGGAGGCCGGGTGGGGGGCGGAGGAGGAGGGCGGCGGCCGGGTGCGGGCAGAGGAGGCAGATCTGGGGGCGGAGGAGGCGGCTGGGTGGGGGGGGGGGGGGGCGGAGGAGGAGGCTGACGGCCGGGTGGGGGCGGAGGAGGAGGCCGGCGGCCGGGTGCGGGCTGAGGAGGCGGATCTGGGGGCGGAGGAGGAGGCCGGCGGCTGGGTGGGGCGGAGGCGGCGGATTTGGGGGCGGAGGAGGAGGGCAGCGGCCGGTGGGGGCGGAGGAGGAGGAAGAGGCGGCGGCGAGACAGAGAGAGTGCGAGAGGGGGCGGACGGATAGTGGGGGGCAGACGAAGAGTTAGCGGGCGGGCGGGTGGGCGGGCGAGATTTAGGGTTTATTACTTTAGCGGGAAGTACTAGTATGTGGAGGGAGATTTGTGTGTGAAAAATTTCAGGTCATGTATAAAACAACATCATTTTTAAATGATTTTTATATTTGATCGCTTCATGGAAAAAATATAAGGCTTTTTTAAAGTATATTTAGCAAAAATAGAGCGTACATATTTTCCAAAACTCTAATGCTTTTTAAATGATTTTAATATTTGATCGCTCCGTGGAAAAAATATAATTACGGACTCGGCTCTAGATTTTCACTTGTTTTAATCCGATTGTTCATTATACACTTAGTCACATCACTTTAAATTGTAATTAAATTTAGGAAACTATATTTTTGAAGATACCTGCTTATCATGATGTTATCAAATTTCCTGCAGCAAGTTTCCGACACCTCCATTCCTCCTCCCCGCCTCTAATTAAGCTCTAGTTTTCACCAATACCGATTCGTGATATTTTATACTTTTAACATGATTAGTATAATGCTAGCAAGTAGTTTAATCTGTAATCTATCACTTAAATTAAATATTTACGAAGACAAATTTTTATTATACGCACGCTTCCCTCCAAAAATGCATTCGTGCACTTTCTCTCAAAAAAGCTTGGAATGGATGGGGAAAGGGGAAAAGAATAATGCGGTGTTGTGCTCAGGACTGACTTCTCTCTTTTTCTCTGGTTGGCTGTGCCGTCAGTCTGGCTGAGATATTTTCGGGAGTGGCTGTGCTGCAATGTATGGGGCCGTGCTGACCTTTTGGTTGCGGTGTGGACATGAAAATTGATATTTTGGCAACTGGTTTTATATTGGATGTTCTCTATATCAAATCAGGTTTGTTTGTGTCGAGTGATGAGCCTACGGTTGTGAGAGGTGTCGACTGGCCCTCGGACGGTCAGGTATCTGCATGAACAGATTACCCCGCCCGAAGTTAACTCCTAGGGCTCTGACGGCAACACTCTTCTTTGCTTCGCTTATTTTGATTTGTTCTTTTGTTCAGTCTTGATTATTACAGCTAAAGCAAGATTATTACAATGCATGCTCATGAGTGTTCTTAGTTTAGCAACTCTACTTTTTCACAATTCTACTTGACCTTCCTATTTTCCCCTTCCGCCCCTGCTCTTCTCTTTCTGGAACCGTCAGCTGACCTTACCTCTTCCGCCCGGCCTTTATTTCTCGCCGCTCCACCGACACCTCAACTCCCCTCTGCCCCGACCTTTATCTCTTCGCCGCTCTGCCGACGCCTCGGCTCCTGTCTCCCCGCCTCTCTTCTCTTATTTCCTCGCCCGCTCCGCCGACGCCTCCATTCCTCCTCCCCGCCTCTCTTCTCTTGGCTCCCTCTCTCTGCGCCACCTCTGTTCTACTCCCCGGCTCCGCCTCCACGCCCCTTTTACCCTCTTACCCTTTTACTTTTTATTTCCTTTTCTTCGTTTCCGCCCCTGTTCTTTTCTTTTCCTTGAGCCATCGCTCGACGGTTCCTCTGCTGTCCGGCTTTATTTCTCGCCGCCCTGCCGACGCTTCGCCTACCCTTACTCTTATTTCCTCGCCCGCCCCACCGACGCTTCACCTCCTCCTTCCCGTCTCCCTCTCTTGGCTCTCCCCTCCCTGCTCCCGAAACGCCTTGGCGCCGCGCCTGGGTACTTCCTCCCACGCCCTCTCGGTTCCCTCGCACCGCACCGCCTCCGCCCTACTCTCCGGCTCCGGTCTCCCTCTCTCTCTACCTGCTCCTCTTGCGCCGCCTTTCCGACGCGCTTCCCCACCTCCCCTCGCTGGCCCCCATCGGCGTCGCACCATGCCGCCTGGCCGCTCGGCTTCGCCCGAGGATGTCACGGCCGGATCCAGGCCCTAGGGTCCGGATCTGGTGTCCTCTCCCCGGATCGGCCCCGATCTACTAATGGGTTCTTGGATTGCTCTCTAACTTTTGTTCTCACGATTTTCATTTTTGGATGCAAGGCTTGGAGGTGTGTTGCCCCGGGTGGTCACGGCCGGCTTGAGCCACCGCACGCCGGGGGAGTGCGCTGTGGCCGCCGGGCTGCGGCTACCCCGGCGGTAGCACAACGCCGCCTACACTGGGGTACGCTCATCTAGTTCTCCCCCCTACTCTACTTCCTTAACTCTAGCTAGCCGGCTCTGTGTGGTTCTATGGTGCTTGATGGTTTGATGTTCTAGTTGTGCATGTGTGTTGAGAAAGTACTCGATGGTTGTGGTTTGCCTCTACCGGTGTCGGGTGATGTTCGGGGGAAGTGAACTGGGGTGGCTGGTGGGTGTGGATGGCTTGTGCTCGAATGATGCTGGACGGTGACCTCCTGGGGATGGGCTCACGACTTGCGGTTCGGCCCTCCCGCCGCTGCGGTTGCGGACGCCGCTCCCGATTGGACCCCCTTCCGCTGCTGGTCGACTCTTGGTCTTCGCCGCCTTGACTCCTCCCGTCGCTCTTAATTGCACTGTTTGTGGTCCCTGGATTTACATGAACAAGTTCCTATAATTCAACAGGTTTGTTTATACCGTATGATGAGCCTACAGTTGTGAGAGGTGTCGACTGGCCCCCGACGGTCAGGTATCTCCGTGAACGGTTTATCCCGCCCGACGTTAATTCCTAGGGCTCTGACGGCAACGCTTTTCTTTGCTTTGCTATTTTTAATTCGTTCTTTTGTTCGGTCTTTTTCGGCATTATAACCAATGATTCGCTCACAAAGAAACATCGACGTGGTGGCAATTTGACGACTAACTCTAATGTATGAAACGGCCTAACTTGTAATCGGCTTTCTCTTAATATTGATGTATACGAATTAATGTAACTTTTATTCTTTATTTCCCTATTGTAGTAATTATGTATGAGATGGATCTCTAGTTGTAATTGACGCTCGCTATTGTAATTACTTCATTTTTGAGATAGTTATTTGGTTAAGACACAAAATTGTATATTTGTCGTAATTCGTAGTGTTGCTATTATGTAATGCATATTGTAATATTTTTATTGGACTTGATTAAGTTCTAATTGTCGATCAAGGGATGGTATTGATTTTATCCTCGTCGATGAAATTGTGAAAGCAACGTATCAGTTTATCGTTCGTTGATTTCAATTTATGCGACTACATAGAAAATTTTAAATTCCCTCATATTTTTAGATTCTTAATTACATAATTAATCACGCTTAACGTTGTAATTCATTGCTTGAGGTTAATTAACGATGTGGGCCGTTACACTTTGGTCTAGTTTTATTGAACTCATTTGGATTGTACATTCGTGGCCTGGGTACATGTTATCTGAGAGAGGAAAATTTCTGTTATCCAATGAATGCTTGTTCTTAAAGGATGTTCTAGGTTAACTACTTATGGGAAAATATAAATGCGATTAGAAAAGCTTGTCTGAATGTTGCGAACACACTTATATAATGTCTAATTATTTTGGACTATATGAATTTACAAATCTGGATTATTTTGTATGATGAACATGTTAGCACTTTTCGTCACAATTAAATTTTCAACTTTGCAAATAAATCTACCTTGTGGTTCTACAATCTGGAAACAGATTTTCTAACATGAAAAATAGTAGCGAGTTTCCACATATATTTATCTCTGCTTTACTAAATTTCTGGCATGTTCCAAACCAAAAGTTAGGCTGCAGTTTTTTGTTTTAAAGGACAAAATTAGTGTAAATTTAAGAATTTCTACCTTTGCCCCCTCCAATTTCTATTAAATAAGATCAATATCTTCAATCTAGCAGTGGTGTTGTTTGTACAATCTATTAATGTTAGATAAGGTTATCCCTAGAGTAGCAAGTAACACATGTCCGTAACACATATATTATATGTTACCAGATGGCTTTGTAACACATATTTATGTTGCTGCACTATATGCTTGTAACACGTTTATTGATCATATTGAGTATGTGTTACAGAGTCTCCTGGGACATAAAGTATGTGTTCCTGAGTTTTTTCCCTGTAACACAAATTGTATTGTGTTACAATCAAGTGTTACCATACCCATGTTCTGTTGTAGTGTTGTACGGTATGCTTGGATCAATGGCACTTAAGTTTAATCCTTAATTAACCTGGGCGAGATAGCCACTAACCCCAATTCCACACTACCAACCACTTGCCTAAGTCAAAATCATTTTTGTTTCTGTTTTTCAACATAAGTTTTCCATAAATATATCTAAGTCCAAAATGTCTCATAAATAATTTTCCAACGTGTCCCAACCTTAGCCTTGTAATTTTTATATTTTTTTCTACTAAGCATGGCTAAGTGTTTGTTACCTAAACCAAGCTAAATCCCACTAACTTAGTTCTAATATGTGGATAATTATTTCTTGTGTGCTAATATGTGGATAACTATTTCTAGGGTGATAAGGGCAAGTATGTTCAATGTCAAGGTGGGTTCATACTAAACAATTGGCATTACCTAATTTCTATACAAAAATACTGCAATTTATTTGAATTAAGCATGCACAAATAATTTGTAATGAAAAATCATAGCATTTAAAAACTAAGATCAACATGATCAAGGGACTTGTTGGATCAACACAGTCACACAAGTGCGGAGTTTCCATGGACTAGTTAGATTTTATCGTCACTTTGTGAAGGATTTCAGTACGATTGTCACACCATTGAATGAGTTGACAAAGAAAGGAGTTTCCTTGAAGTGACAAGCATAAGAGGATGTATTCAACCTTCTCAAAGAAAAGTGGACAAATGCACCATTACTCCAACTTTCAAATTTTGGTAAGACTTTTGTACTTGAATGTGATGCTAGTGGAATTGAAATTAGTGGTGTGTTTATTCAAGAAGATAAATCTGTTACTTATTTTAGTGAAAAATTAAGTGAACCAGAATTACTCCACTTCTGAATTATATGCTTTAGTTCGAGTTTTTAAAACTTGGCAACATTGTTTATAGCCTAGAGAATTTGTAATTCATTCTGATTATGAATCTCTTAAGCATATTATAAATCAATCAAAACTGAACTGAAGATATAATAAATGGGTGAAATTTATTAAATCTTTTCCATATATCATCAAACATAAGAAAGGAAAAGAGAATATGATTGTTGATGCCTTGTCTAGACGATATACGATGTTGTCTCAACTTGATTGTAGAATTTTTGGTTTAGAAACAATTAAAGAGCTACATATTAATGATGATGATTTTAAAGATGCCATGTTCCATTGTAAAGAAGGTAAAAGCTGGAATAATTTGTGTTCACTGATGGTTTCTTGTTTAGAGCTAACAAGTTATACATTCCAGCTAGCTTTATTCATCTTTTGTTGTTATAGGAAGTGCATGGAGAAGGATTGATAGGACATTTTTGGTGTCAAGAAGATGGAGGATATATTGGCTGAACATTTCTTTTGGCCAGAAATGAGGCTTGACATTGAGCGCTATGTTACACGCTACACTACATTCTAAAAAGCTAAGTCACGACTGAATCCACATGGATTATATATGCCCCTTCCTTTTCCTAGTGTTGCTTGGGAAGATATTTCTATGAATTTTGTATTAGGATTGCCTAGGATAAAGATGGGGAGGGATAGTATTTTTGTTGTAGTGGATAGGTTTAAAAAATGACACATTTTATTTCTTGTCATAAGAGCAATGATACTACTCATGTTGCTGATTTGTTTTTTTAGAGAGATCGTTTGACTACATGAAATGCCAACCACTATTGTTTCAGATCATGATATGAAGTTCTTGAGTCACTTTTAGAGGATATTTTGGGAAAAGCTTAGGACAGAACTGTATTTTTACTACATACCATCCCCAAACAGATGGGTAAACTGAAGTCATCAACCACATGTTGTCAACTGTGTTGAGGGTTAGTTTGAAGAAAAACTTGAAGATATGGGAAGAATGTCTATCTCATGGAATTTGCTTACAATCGGTCATTGCATTCCATCACAAAGGTGAACTCTTTTCAGGTAATGTATGGATTTCATCTCTACGCTCCAATTGATCTAGTACCTCTATCATCTTTGGAAAAGGTAAATTTAGATGCTAAGAAACATATTAAATTTATTCTTAAACTATATGAGACAACAAAAGAAAATAGAGAGAAAATGAATGAGAAGTATAGAGTTCAATGTTCAAGAAGGCGCTAGGCGCTAGGCGGGCGGCGAGTTGGGGCCTAGCGCCTAGAGCGCCTAAGCGGGGCCTAGGCGGGGCCTAGGCGGTGGAATTTAAATTAAGGTTTATTAATTTTTATTTTATTTTCTTTCTAACCTATTTAATCTTTAGAACTATTTATGTATATAACCGCCCACCAGCCCATTTACCTCCCCTTACCCCCTCCTCTCTCTCTACCCGTTCACTTCTCACCGCCTCATTTCACTCGCACGCCCCGGCCCGCCATCACTTTTCTCTTCTCTCTCTCCCCCCGTTCTCACTGCTTCTCTCTCTCTTGCACGCCTCCCCTCCCCTCACCTTTGCTCTCTCCCCCGCTCCCCTTCTCCAATGTCGTCGCCGCCGCCTCCCCTTCTTCCCAAGCGCCACCTCCCCTTCTACCCCAATGCCGCCGCTGCTCCAGTGGATCCGGCGACATCGACGGTGGATCCGGCGGCATCGACGGCGGATCCAGCTGCGGTGACGATGGAGGCAGCGGATCCTGTGGCTGCGACGGCGGATCCGGCGGCGGCGACGGCAGAGGCAGCAGATCCGGTTGCGGCGACGGCGGATCCGGTTGCGGCAACAGCGGAGGCAGTGGATACGGTGACGACGACGGCCGACAACGCGTGAGCTAACGAGATCTCGAGACTCCAGGTGCCTCTCTCTCTCTCTCCATCTGCCCTAGACCATCTTCCTAGACCCCGCCTTTGACCCTGCCGATGGCCGCCTTTGACCGCCTTTGACCGCCGACGGCCGCTTAGGCGGGCTCGCCGCCTAGGTCACCGATTTTGGCCAAAGCACGGCGGCGGGGCTCTGCCCAGCGCCTAGGCGGCCGCCTAAAACCGCCTTTTAGATCACTGATAGAGTTTCAGGAAATCAAGGTAGAAAACATATTACTTTTGAATCTGTAGATTTTGTTTGGTAACATTTGAGAAATGATAGATTTCCTGAATTGTGTAAACCAAAATTTATGCCTAGAGCTGATGGTCCTATTAATGTACGTGAAAAGATTAATGATAATGCATATAAGCTTGAGCTACCTATAGCGTTCGGGGTTAGTTCCACATTTAACATTTCTGAAAGATCATATGAGAAGATCTTATTTTTTAGTGTGATAAACCATTGCAATTTGGGAGAGTTAGAAATTTGAATAGCAGTGTTGCTGGTCGGTCAGGGGAAGGCCGATCAGACCACCATTGTGCAACTGGTTTGATCGGTTGGTATCAGCTGTCTGACCGCCCGAGAGTTAGCGGTTTGACCGCCACTAAAGCTCCTCTGTTTCGATTGTGAAGTTCGACCTTAGTGACAAGTGGGCCATGCATAGTTGACGGCTAGAGAGTGTTTGCTGTTTGATGAGAAGTGATGAGTGACTGACAGTAGGTCCCATCAAGATTAAGAAATTTAATTAGCATTTGGTTTAACAATTGAGACATTGACATAACGACCCCCACACTTAATCGACGATTCATGGACTTGGTCCATGATGTAACATCCCATTTCCAAAACTTTGTACCAATGTAAAATTCTAGTTATATTATTGAATTTAAAAAGATTTTATTTTCCTGTTGGTTATTCCTCTTTGGTTTTCAAAAGAAAACTCAAGTGGTGCTTAAATAATTTGGATTGAAAGCATTGTTTTATCTCAAAGGAAGTAAATCAATTTTAATCTTTTAAAATCTAGAATTTGAAATGTATTTCAAAAATTAAAGGATTTAGGAAATTAAGATTTGCTATAATATTTTAGAGAGAAGAAAATATATATATATATATATATATATATATATATATATATATATGTATACATACATACATATATAATCTTCCCCAACCAATCCTGGCCGTCCACCTCTTTTCTCATTTCATCAGAGCCGCTCCTCTCCTTCTTCTCCTGGTGGCAGCGCTTCTTCCTCCTCCTACCCGCAGCGCCCTTCCTCCCTCTGCCGTGGTCGCCGCTCACCATCCTCCCCTCAACCACCCGCGCCGGTGGTTGAATGCGGCAGCAGACCTCGTCTTCAGCACCGCTCCTCTCCTTCAGCGCCCGGCGTCGGTCACCTCCCGCGCGGCCCCCGCCAGAGCAGACATCCCCCTACCGTGTACGCCCCTCGCCGGCCCCCACCCGTGCGCTGCGCCACCGTGGTACGCCCTGGTCATGTCAGCGTCGCTCAGTAGCCCCTTGCGCCACACCTCCCTCTGCGACCACCAGACCAAGCGCCGCCTCTTCCGCATTCAATCACGCCACGACACGCTCCGGAAGCTGCGTTAGTCCTGTGGCCGTAGGGCGATGACGCCACCGTATGCCCGCGCCACGCCGCCTTGCCCCCTCTCGGCATCTCGTCTCATCCCCGGCCACTATAAAGGGGCACCGAAGCCTCCCGGCAATGCCTCACTGCATCCCCCACCGAAGCACCCCAATCCGCTGCCTCCTCTGCCGAAGGGGGTTTCTCTGACAATCTCCGCCGCCCCGCGCCACCGGTGTACACCAGGACCCCCTTCATCACCCGTCGCACTCACCTTCACCCCCTTCCCCTTCTCCCCGGTTTAATCACCTTCTCTCCCCCTGCAGGCCGCCGGCGGGCTTCTTCTTCACCGATTCCGGCGACGGATCCCGTCGGTGAACCGCCGCGCCACCGGTCAATTCCCCGCGTGTGGAGCTTCCCTGGGACCTTGCGAACACCACCACCACCCCGCCAGACTCCGCCGCCCTCCCCAGCAAGCCGCCGCCGTATCCTCCTTCGCCACCGAGCACGTCCCCGCCGCCAGCCCAACCGGCCCCCTCTCGGCTTCGGCTAACCTTCCAGGTGAGCTCGTGGACGCCCGTAGATGCTTCCACGGCGAGCAATCGAGCTCTAACCGCCCGAATCGCCGCCGCCCCTTTTCCCCCGTCTCCGCCGCCGCTTTAGCCGCTGCCGGCCGCCGCCCGGCCAAGGACCGGCCGATTGGTCTCTCCCCGAGGTGCGCACCGGGGTGGGTGGCCCATTTCGGCCGACGCAGCTACGCCTCCGTGCCCCCTTCGCCGTCGGCGAGCTCCGCCCCCCCACGGCCGGGACAAGCCGAAGGAGACCACAACCGGCTCCTTACCCTCACTGCCCAGCTGTCCTAACCGATCAATTGAATGGTGTCTTAAGCAAACCGGTTAAAAATGATACTACTAATGAGGGCCCAGCTGTCTGCTGCAGAAATCACAGGGCATCATTTAATTTCCTTCGGCCCCACCAGTCAGCCATATGACTTCCCTCCCTTTTTGCTATTTTTTCGGATTTTCCAGCAATTAAAACTTTGAAACACTATAACTTTCTAACCCTAACTCCGAATTTAACGAAACCAACTTCTAAAATTTTCTAAAATCAAGACCTATCTAATGGTTCTAGTTTGGTTCAATTTTGAGTTCATTTGAGTTGTTTTATTTTTATTTGGTTCTTACTCGGCGCTCTTCATTTTATGTGGCTCTTTCCGGTACTTCTGTCCGAGTAGAGTTCGAAGACGCGAGCGAGCCCCAGTTCGAAGCAGCACAAGACCCCCGAGCTTCTGAACCAGGCGAGTCAATGCTTTGATCATTTTGCGCCTATATTTCATGTGAAACTATGTTTGTTTAAATTATGAAAGCTGCATGCGTTATTTCATGTACTAAAAACATGTAAGTCCTAAGGTAGTTAACAACCCTATGTCCACCTAATAATATAATATACCACCAGTAACATTTGAACTCCCCTGATCATTTGTCACCCTAGATATTAACGCTAGTTATGGTAGTTATATGTCTTATTGTTGCCATGCTACAATTTGTCGAATCCAGGGCTCTAGTAACCCTGATACTCATTCTTTAATCATGAAAACTAGTTTGGGTCAGTCATGGGATGTACATGATTGAATAATTACGTTAACTTGTATTATGCTTCTCCAAAACCCTAAAATTTGCTGTACCTGTTTGGGCGGATGACAAGAGTGGTGGGTGTGGATGTAACATAGGGAATGTGGAATGAACCGCCCAGACAACCTAAGAACTTAATCCTGTGTGGACCCTCCGTGTAAAATAGTACAACCACAAGCTGGCATATTGTAGGCTTGGCTAAATAATTTACTGAACTCTCTAGTCATTTCATGGAGGATGTGTGTAGGTGGGTAATAAAAGCCCCACTGGGAACGGGACACCGGATGTAGGTGACGTTGCCTAGGGTAGTGTATGTGGAGAGTGGAGTCCAACTGCGCTAACCTATGGTGGACATCCCGCACAACCTATGGACGTAACCCCATAGGAGTGATATGCTAGAGTGCGAGGTATTGTAAAGGCCTCGTGATTTGTTCTCGATCTGCATGTCTAAGGAATCATGTAGAACTATCGGGATGAATATATCTTGTGGGTAAAGATGTACAGTCTCTGCAGAGTTTAAAACTATTCGAATAGCCGTGCCCACGGTTAAGGGCAGACATGGAATCTCACTCGAGTTAGTTCTATTTCAAAACTTTTGAGGTTGGGAAATAAAGACTTGTTAGGTGGTTGTAGCCTAAAATTTAGTAACTTATTCTGGAGGGATGTACTCCAGCAATGGTAATATGGTGGAAGTAACCTGCTATTCAACATTTAAACATCAGTGGATGGAACCCTAGAAATAGGTGGATGGAACCTACCCCCTTAATAACTTAATATACACTTGCAATTATCAACTCTCTGGAGTTACTGAAAAATGCTAGGTCATAGGAATTTTAAATATGATTATTTCAAATATGGCTTTATGCAAATAAAAGAACCCGAGCCATCCTTGATTCGCCTTGCATCCCTAAATATACATGCATTCTGTGTGTTGGCTCGCGGAGCACGGTGGATAGTGTGCTCACACTCGCTCTTAAACCCCCCATTCAGAAACTGAGAATCGAGAGCACTATGCCTACCATGAGGACCAGGATGCCGAAGGAAATGACGATGGTGGTTATTAGAATAGGCTTCGGTAGTCTCGCCTCTCGCCTCATTCCAGTTGACCAGGCTAGTTTTGGTGGGTGCATCCATTATTAGTCAGGTCCCTGATTAATAGCGAATGTACTCAGGTTGTCCCAGTCGCTTGCCTGTGGCGAGTTGTGCCCCTACGCTATGTATGTTTCCGCTTCCGCATTTTATGTATTGCAAGACATTTGGCCTGACGGCCCTATTGTAACCTCGGCCCGACGTGGTCTATTTGAACTCTGGTATTGTAATATGTGAACTTGTCGTGTATGAAATGATGCAGCGTTGTATCTGTGAGCATTATCTACTGATCCAGGGAATAATGCAGTGACATCACAGAGGATTCCAGGTTGGTAAACTTGGGGTCCGACACATGAGGACTATGCCACTGCATCTAGAGCCCACGTGTCAGCCTCCCAAAGGATTTCACATGTAAAAACAAATGAAAAAAGAAATTTGAAAATTCAACTGAGCCCACTTGTCAGTTTTTTCATATTTCCCCCTTTTCCCATTAGGTCAAAATTTAGCCATAACTTTCTCATTTTAATTCCAAATTTAATAATTTTTATTGTTAAATTCAAAATCTTTTCAACAGAACCAAAATCATAATATTTAAAGTTCATTATAATTTTCATTTGAATTTTAGTTAAATGTTGTGTTAAATTTGTTTAATTATGCGTTTATAGATTTTGACGCTTCGAACACTCCCGTTGTTGACGAACAAGATCCTACGCTATTCACACTTAACCAAGGCAAGTCCTTATAATTGATCATGTTGAACCTAGTTTTCAAATACAAATATTTTTCTTTCAAATGCAAGTGCATGTTTATTAATGTTATTTAATTAAATGCTATATTAAATATTAATTGCTTAGCTACACTATGCAATTAATACTTATTAGTCTCCTTCCTTAATTGTTGATAACATCTTCCCCATGGTACTCTAGGATACTTATAATAGTAATAACTCCACACTTGATTAAATCTTACTAGATTATGGTTGTGCTTAAAAATACTATAGTAGTAAAATCGAATACAACACGAACATTGCTAACTAAAACTCGAAGACATGATAATGGAAATGGAACATGGGGTTACCATCGGAGATAGGAAGATGTTTTATAAAATGGTGGTGACTTGGGTGAGTGGTTGTTATAAGACCGGTTTAGGTATTTCATATATTGGTTGGATAGGCTGTGTAAGGATTGCAAGCATCATTTCTAGATTTGCAGTGATTGCATGTGTCATTTTGAATAGCTTTGTGGGGATTGCATGAGCTCTGGGTTTGTGGTTAGTCTCGCCTGAGCTGATTAAGAACTGAATCTTGTGTTACTTTTTTCTACACCTAGATCATTCAACCACAAATCTAGTTATGGGATTGACTTGGTCAACTAATTTACATAGTTTTGACGTGGACTCTTGCGCTATCGTGAGTATGTTGGGAGTGGCCCGTAGTGGTCACTGCCAATTCTTTTAACATGGAGGGCGAGCGACTCCCTAACAATGGTGATCTCTCAACGCTGAGGGTTTAAACCTCTAGAGTGGGAGAAAGTATTGAAATTAAACATTGTAAAAGTCTTGTTATGATTTTTCAAATCATAGGCCTATGAAAGCATGTAATGACTGACAATGTGAGTTAATCATATCTTGTAGGTAAAGCTGTACAATCTCTGAAGAGTGTTAAAAATCTATTCGAATAGTTGTGCCCCAGACATGAATAGAGTGTAGAAAGACTATACTTACATAGTTCTCACAAAATGCTTACTGGTGATTATGGATATTGTTGTGGTTACAGACCAAACAGAGAAAGAGAGAGGTATGGTAGTGGAGAGTTAGGTAAGCAATGCTTAGGGTTTCCCTCATGGCTGGTATAATGTATATATACCCTCTTGGGGAGTGTTTTTACAATAGTACCCTTACATTTGAGCATGCCCCTTCGGGGCACTTATGTCATTACACATGTCCCATTTTGGGCCTTACAACCAGAAAGCAGGCCTGTTGGGCTTAGATGGGGGCCACCTCTACAGCAGATATAGTATTCTAGTATGAAAGTGGAATTCATTGGGTGATATGGAAAATGGTATCTTAGTATGGACATGGCAACGGAAGCAAAATAATTTCTCTCTCATGATAAGCTTGACTTAAACTAGACATTTGGTTTTAGTTAAAAATGGCTAGATCATAGGCATGGAAACTAGCTATACTATGATATTTGACAAACTAGCTTTATGCTAAAAGAAAAAATATTCCCTTGGTTCAACCTTGCATGTAGATATATACATATACGCTTGTATTCTGATATAAGAACTTGATGAGTACTTTGTACTTATTGTTCCTCAACTATATGAATTCAGTGCTCAAGGAATAATCTACTGGTGAATAATTATCACCATCTATTGAAGTTTGAAGATGACACCAAGTGTTAAGTCATGTACACTAGTCGATTGCCTGTAGGCATATCTTGAAGAACTTCATTACTATGTGTCTTTTTCCGCTATTAGACTCCATTCATATTTGGCTTCCACGGGCTATGATGTAAGACCTTTACCATCCGGCTTATTTATACTTACTTACTACTATACATTTCTAGTTATGCTATGTATGGATGTGATATTCACCATTTAAAGAGACTAGCTCAGAATATACAGAAGATTTGGATTACCAAATCCAGGTCAATACACCGTCCATTGCCGACCTCCTCCAAAGCGGTCTTCTGCACCTAAAACTCCTCCATATCCACCATGGAAATCACCACTCCTCCCTCCTTGATCAGGATGATCGCCCATTGCAAATCGTCCCTCCCTCTCAAGAGGATTGGGTGTTCCCGCATCCACAAATCCTCTACAATCACCTACAGCTGTTCCCTCTGAAGCATGTTCGCCAACTCCAACACCAATCCTCAGCTACTCCTCCGCCCTAATCATCGAATAGAGATGGGAATCGACACTACAGATTGGCACCTGACACCATCCTCCGTGATTATCAAGCCAACCATAGAATGCAACTCATGTTGCCATAGATGGCATAGGAGAGGAGGCTAGGTGGTGAAATGGATCCCAATTCTGCCCCTTCTGATCTGACAAAATCAGAGGGCAATTGTGGAATTTCACCCTAATGGTAGTGCCCCTGAGCATCTAGGCTTCGCTTGTAGTGTGCTATGCTACTGGAATTGGCGCAGGCCATGCCCTAGGTGTTCAAATTCTTCTCTCCTGCGCCTCCAACACCACCTTGAACTTGACCTTACTCTTCGACCTATTGCTCACCGGTGAAGTGGAGTTCACAGGATCAAACCTGCGGTGCCAAGCATGGGGCGCGAGGAGACACAACGTTCCTTCTATGTTGATTTACTTGATGATTTTAGAGTATTTTGGGATTTAGGGTTGCGAAGAGGAGATGGGACATTTGGGGGAAATTTCCTGATCCCTCATTGTAGCGCTCTCTCTCTCTCTCTCTCTGTATTCCCACTATAATGGTCTTTACATTTTATATTTGAGCCCCTATTATTACCTAAATTACAAAGTGACACATCAACACTCCCCCTCAAAACGGGGCAAAAACATTGTATACACCCATCTTGCTACAAAATATAGACAATGGTTTTTCCAGTAGTCTCTTTGTGAGGACATCAGCCACCTAACTAGCTGAATTTAATATGGTAGACAAATTATCTCTCTATCAAGCTTTTCATTAATAAAATGATGATCAATTTTGATATGTTTGGTTCGATCATGTTGTATAGGATTATTAGCAATGTCGATAGCTGCTTTGTTGTCACAGTGTCAACAAGATTTGCAATCACAATAGCTCACACACACACACACACACACCATGAGCCACAGATCGAAACTCAGCTTCTACAGTAGAACGAGCCACAACACTTTGTTTCTTGCTCCTTCATGAAACCAAGTTACCTCCAACAAAGGTGCAATATCCTAATGTCAATCACTAATCAACCAAAGAGCCAGCCCAATCAGCATTAGTATAACATTCAATTTGTAGGTTCCCTTGACGGGTATATAAAAGACCTTTTCTTGGGTAGCCTTTGAGGTAGCACAATATCCTATACATAGCTTCCATATGGGTTGATCTAGGATCATGCATAAACTGGCTAACAACACTCACTACAAAGGCAATGTCTAGTCGTGTGTGAGAAAGATATATAGTCTCTTAACTAACCTCTGATAGCGTTCCCAGTCCACTGTGTCCCTATATCACCGCTCATGCGATGATTTTGTTCAATGGGTGTGGCTATAGTCGAGATGCAAGCATGCTTGCCTCCTTCAACAAAACCAATACATACTTTCACTAAGAGAGAAAGATACCTTTAGGCCCTCGAGAGACCTCAATATCAAGAAAATATCTCAAGCATTCCAAATCCTTCACTTCAAACTCTTGTGCAAGATGATGCTTTAAGTATGAAATTTCCTTAGAATCATCTCCAGTGATCACAATATTATCCACAAATACTATTAGAATTGCTACATTTCCCATGGTGTGCTTATAAAATAGTTATGGTCAGCATTACTTTGAAAGTAACCTCTCTTGAGCATTGCCCATCTAAAACGATCAAACCAAGCTCGTGATGATTGCTTCAAACCATATAAAAAACGATGCAAACATAGCACCTTTCCAGAGGTTTGACATGTCTCAAACCCTGGTGGAATATGCATATATACCTCTTCTTGAAAATCACTATGAAGAAAGGCATTCTTCACATCCATATGGTGAATGTCCTAGTCCAAATTGACTACATAGGACAAAAGTGTTCTTACTGAATTCATCTTGGCCACTGGTGAAAATGTCTCCGCATAATCAATCCCATAGTTTTGTGTGTATCCCTTGCTACAAGATGAGCTTTGTACCTATCCACTTTACCCTCTGGAATATGTTTAATTGTAAAACCCACATACAACCTACATGATGTTTACCAAGTGGTAGATCAACAAGCTCCCATGTTTTGTTCTTCTACAAAGCCCTCAACTCTTCAAGCATAGCCACCGTCCACTTGGGTCCTCTTTAACTACTTTCCAATCACTTGGTATGGACGCAAAATCAAGATAGGCAATGAAACTATGAAAGGAAGGGTTGCAATGTTCATAGGAAATGAAGTTTGCAATGCCATGCTTATAACCAACATAATCTTTTAGGCATGTTGGGATTTGTGATGATCTAGCTAGTTTTTTTAAAGCAATAGGCAAACCATTGGACTAAGGGAAAGGGAATTGCTACCTAACTTCTCGTGCACAGGGGCTCTGTCATCTGTGAATGTGGTGATGAAGTTTTCATCATAGTCTGCATGTCTCCATGACAAGAATTTGTATTATTACCACCAATCCCATCACTTATTCCCTCCCCCTGACTCAAAATACTACTATCATCATTAGAACCACTAGTAGATACACCTGAAGTAGGAACAAGAACGGAACTCACACGAGTACCTCTACTATTACACTCCCCCTCTTGTTGCACTTTAGGTGGGGATAAGGTAACACTAATGTCATTGGTTGGTCCATAATAAGACTCATTTTCACATAAGGTTTCATCCATAGTCACAAAAAATGATGTTCAGAGGGACATCAACACTTGTACCCCTTTTGAGAAGGAAAATAACCCATAAAAACACATTTAACACCACAAGGATCAAGTTTCCCAACATAATTCCTATAATCATGAATAAAACATATGCACCCAAAAACCTTTGGTTAAACCATGAAATCATTTGTTTTAAAAGACTCAGCTGGAGTCTTGTGATGAAGAACTCAAAGTGGCATATGATTTATCAGATATGTTGTTGTCTTGATTGCTTCCCCTGAAAGAAACTTCGGAACATTTATTGTGAATATAAGAGATAAGCAACCTCAAGCAAATGTTTGGTTTTGCATTCTGCAACACCATTTTGTTCAGGAGTGTTAATACAAGTGGTTTGGTGTTCAATGGCATTGGAGACAAGGAATTGCCCAAACTCTTGGTTAACATATTCTGTACCATTGTCAGATCGTAACTGTTGTAGCTACGGGCTAAACAGGAAGAGAGGGGGATCGGTAGAAGAGGAAGAGAGCTGGATCTGGAGAGGTGGTGATAATGAGAGGATGCCCCCACTTTGCCCCTCCTGGGGGTTTATATATATGAGTGGGGTAGAATGGGAAATCCCCATTCTACCCCTTTGTATTTACAAAGGATGAGGGTACAGTATATTTACACTGGTATATTCCTCTACACTATTAGGCCTATTACATGTTGGACTAGTTGCACGGCCCAGTCACGGGGGGTTGGGCCACCCCTACAACAGTACTCCCTCGACAGCAAGCGCTGAGGTCCCGATGGGCGAGCTGACGCGATCAACCACCCCAGCCCCCCGTTCCCCGACAGCAAGCGCGAGGGTGCCGAGTGGTGAGACGTTGCAACTGGTAGCTTGCAGACCCCAGAGGCAATGCCTATGAAGAAATTGGTGAGCCCCTGCGCTGAATCCCGCGCCGTCCCGTCGAGGTGACATCTGCAAGGAGGACGGTGGAGTCGAGCGCCGGAGCCGTGCCGCCCCGCCGAGGTGACGCCTACGAGGTGAACGGCGCAGCCGAGCGTCGAAGACGTGTCGTCCCGCCGAGGCGATGCCTACGAGGCGGACGGCGAAGCCGAGGGTCGAAGACGTGCCGTCGAGCGCCGAAGACATGCCGTCCCGCCGAGGCGGATGGCGAAGCCGAGCGTCGAAGACGTGCCGTCGAGCGCCGAAGACGCGCCGTCCCGCCGAGGCGATGCCTACGAGGCGGACGGCGAAGCCGAGCGCCGGAGCCGTGCCGCCCCGCCGAGGCGATGCCTACGAGGCGGACGGCGTGGTCAAGCGCCGAAGACGTGTCGTCGAGCACCGAAGACGTGTCGTCCCGCCGAGGCGATGCCTACGAGGCGGACGGCGAAGCCGAGCGCCGGAGCCATGCCGCCCCGCCGAGGCGATGCCTACGGGGCGGACGGCGTGGTCAAGCGCCGAAGACGTGTCGTCGAGCGCCGAAGACGTGCCGTCCCGCCGAGGCGATGCCTACGAGGCGGACGGCGAAGCCGAGCGCCGGAGCCATGCCGCCCCGCCGAGGCGATGCCTACGGGGCGGACGGCGTGGTCAAGCGCCGAAGACGTGTCGTCGAGCGCCGAAGACGTGCCGTCCCGCCGAGGCGATGCCTACGAGGCGGACGGCAAAGCCGAGCGCCGGAGCCGTGCCGCCCCGCCGAGGCGATGCCTACGAGGCGGACGGCGTGGTCAAGCTCTGAAGACGTGTCGTCGAGCGCCGAAGACGTGCCGTCTCGTCGAGGCAATGCCTACGAGGCGGACGGCGAAGCCGAGCGCCGGAGCCGTGCCGCCCCGTCGAGGCGATGCCTACGAGGCGGACAGCGTGGTCAAGCGCCGAAGACGTGTCGTCGAGCGCCGAAGACGTGCCGTCCCGCCGAGGCCCTGCCTACGAGGCGGACGGCGAAGCCGAGCGCCGGAGCCGTGCCGCCCCGCCGAGGCGATGCCTACGAGGCGGACGGCGTGGTCAAGCGCCGAAGACGTGTCGTCGAGCGCCGAAGACGTGCCGTCCCGCCGAGGCGATGCCTACGAGGCGGACGGCGACGCCGAGCGTCGAGGATGTGCCGTCGAGCGCCGAAGACGTGCCGTCCCGCCGAGGCGATGCCCACGAGGCGGACGGCGAAGCCGAGCGCCGGAGCCGTGCCGCCAAGCCGAGGCGATGCCTACGAGGCGGACGGCGTGGTCAAGCGCCGAAGACGTGTCGTCGAGCGCCGAAAATGTGCCGTCCCGCCGAGGCGATGCCTACGAGGCGGACGGCGAAGCCGAGCGCCGGAGCCGTGCCGCCCCGCCGAGGCGATGCCTACGAGGCGGACGGCGTGGTCAAGCGCCGAAGACGTGCCGTCGTTCCCCTAGCTTTTAAAACCAGTGCCCGTGGAGAGCGGGCGCTTGCAGCGTAGGCCGAAGGCACTACGCGCGCGGAGGCAGAGAGGCGGAGCCGCCGTTCCCCTACCTTTTAAAACCAGTGCCCGCGGAGAGCGGGCGCTTGCGGCGTAGGCCGAAGACGCTACGCACGCGGAGGCAGGGAGGCGGAGCCGCCGTTCCCCTACCTTTTAAAACCAGTGCCCGCGGACAGCGGGCACTTGCGGCGTAGGCCGAAGGCGCTACGCGCGCGGAGGCAGGGAGGCGGAGCCGCCGTTCCCCTACCTTTTGAAACCAGTGCCCGCGGAGAGCGGGCGCTTGTGGCGTAGGCCGAAGGCGCTACGCGCGCGGAGGCAGGGAGGCTGAGCCGTCGTTCCCCTACCTTTTAAAACCAGTGCCCGCGGAGAGCGGGCGCTTGCGGCGTAGGCCGAAGGCGCTACGCGCGCGGAGGCAGGGAGGTGGAGCCGCCGTTCCCGTACCTTTTAAAACGAGTGCCCGTGGAGAGCGGGCGCTTGCGGCGTAGGCCGAAGGCGCTACGCGCGCGGAGGCAGGGAGGCGGAGCCGCCGTTCCCCTACCTTTTAAAACCAGTGCCCGCGGAGAGCGGGCGCTTGCGGCGTAGGCCGAAGGCGCTACGCGCGCGGAGGCAGGGAGGCGGAGCCGCCGTTCCCCTACCTTTTAAAACCAGTGCCCGCGGAGAGCGGGCGCTTGCGGCGTAGGCCGAAGGCGCTACGCGCGCGGAGGCAGGGAGGCGGAGCCGCCGTTCCCCTACCTTTTAAAAAGTGGCCGCGGAACACTCCCTGGTGCAACGCGCGCGAGGGCGCGATATCCAAGTGGTGCGCCGATTAAGGCGAGGCACTCTCTAGTGTCTCGGCCATGCAGCAATTTTTATACTCCGTAGAGTGCGTGGAAACATCCACGTCTTATTTATACTCCGGAGAGTGCGTGCGAGGGCGTCCCCCGCACGTCTTTTGTTCATACTCAACACCCGTGTCTTGACGGAGAGTGCACACGCGAACGTGCGTTTTTTTGTTTATAGTCCGGAGACTCGCGCGTGCGGAAGCTGAGCTCAACGCTACGTCTTATTTAGAGTCCGTGGACTGGTGCGTGCGGAGGCGACCTCGACGCTACGACTTAATTTATAGTCCGTAGACTCGCGCGTGCGGAAGCTGAGATCAACGCTACGTCTTATTTAGAGTCCGTGGACTGGCGCGTGCGGAGGCGGACCTCGATGCTACGACTTAATTTATACTCCGTAGAGTGCGCACGGAGGCGTCCCCCCGCTGCGTCTTATTTAGAGTCCGTGGACTGGCGCGTGCGGAGGCGACCTCGACGCTACGACTTAGTTTATAGTCCGTAGACTCGCGCGTGCGGAAGCTGAGCTCAACGCTACGTCTTATTTAGAGTCCGTGGACTGGCGCGTGCGGAGGCGACCTCGACGCTACGACTTAATTTATAGTCCGTAGACTCGCGCGTGCGGAAGCTGAGCTCAACGCTACGTCTTATTTAGAGTCCGTGGACTGGCGCGTGCGGAGGCGACCTCGACGCTACGACTTAATTTATAGTCCGTAGACTCACGCGTGCGGAAGCTGAGCTCAACGCTACGTCTTATTTAGAGTCCGTGGACTGGCGCGTGCGGAGGCGACCTCGACGCTACGACTTAATTTATAGTCCGTAGACTCGCGTGTGCGGAAGCTGAGCTCAACGCTACGTCTTATTTAGAGTCCGTGGACTGGCGCGTGCGGAGGCGACCTCGACGCTACGACTTAATTTATAGTCCGTACACTCGCGCGTGCGGAAGCTAAGCTCAACGCTACGTCTTATTTATACTCCGCAAAGTACGCCGACGCTCAAGGCAATCGTGCGATTTAAACCAAAAACGAAGGCTAAAACAGAGGCAGCAAAGAAGTGGCTGAAGACCTCCGACAACAGAAACTCTCCAGAATGCGGTACCGGAAAAGCATTTGACTCTACGGTAGCCCAGAATGGGCCAAAGCCGGAGAAGCAAACGCAGCCAAATCGAGTGCTCTGAGAGCAAAACTGTAGCCTCAATAAATGATATGATGGATAACCATTTCTTTTTGACGTGCATGCAAGGTGGCGATTATTAAAGCATTGTAAGAGGTCACAATGCAGTGCGTACCGGACCAGGTGGTGGCGACGTGGAGTAAGCTCCGCGGGTGCGGAGACCCCAGCGTCCTCTCCCGCTCCTGCGCGTGCCATTCCTGACATGCCGGGGAGGCTTGCGCGGAGCCATGGCAGAGTTGGCGAAGGCCGGCGTCGTGAGTGAGATGCCCTGGTTGCGGCCGCCCATGCATGCATTGCAGTATGAGCCAACGAACGCCGCACCGCCGAGGAGCCGTGCGCCCGCACGACCGTGATGGCGACGCTGGCCGAGACGCCCCAAGCACCTCGACGTTTACGTGGTTGTGCCATGCACCCGCATAAGCAGTGCCTGCATCCCCATTTGCTGCGCGCATGCGCCATGCAAATGCATGAGTGATGCATGCATCGCCGCCTGCCTCGTGCTTGCGTGCGGAGGCTGGCACTACCGGGTTCAGCAGCTTTGCCGAGTGCCTGTGGCACTCGGCAAAGCACGAGAAACACTCGGCAAAGCCTTTGCCGAGTGCCACCCACGGCATAGCTCACACGTCATAGTTTCTGACGGCAAAGAGCTCTTTGCCGAGAGCTTTTTATCGAGCACTCGGCAAAGCCTTTGCCGAGTGCCGTAACGACCCTCGGCAAAAAAAGGACAGTGGACGGCGATAACACGGTGACGGCGTCGTTTGCCGAGTGCCAGGACGGAATGGCACTCGGCAAAGATTTATACTTTGCCGAGTGTCATTGTAAAGACACTCGGCAAAGGTTAAAACTTTGCCGAGTGTCATGTCACAACACTCGGCATAGTACGTTCCCAGAATGCCCAGAAACGTTACTTTGCCGAGTGTTTTTACCATGACACTCGGCAAAACCACCACACTCGGCAAAGTATGTTCCCAGAATGCCCAGAAACGTTACTTTGCCGAGTGTTTTTACCATGACACTCGGCAAAGTCTCCCTTTGCCGAGTGTAACACACGGCAAAGTAGCCAAAAACTGCCAATTTTAAATGTTTATTGCACCCCACTCAAACAAGTCACAATATATCACAGTATATCAATAATATATCACATATAGTCCAAAATTAATCACCACAAGTGTCATTCACAATCATTCACCAAGTGGAACCACAATATATCACATATAATGCAAATCCAGACACTTAAAGCAAGTATCAACCACAATATTCACATAAACATCACAACCACAAGTATCATCCACAAAGCTAGTCACCCCGACTGATGTGGTGGGTCATGAGGTAAGTTATTCGAAGCCGCTGATTGATTCTGCACAAAGGAGAAGAGATTGCATGTGTGAGGCAAGATTTAAGGTATGAACATACAAACTTAAACATTCATACTCCACTAGAAACTCACAGGAGTAGTTGCAGGAGGAGGTGGAGGGAATAGCTCCGGTGGCAGAGGTTGACCCATCCTCTCGCCAAGACTCTGCATCCACTGAAACATCTGCGTCATCCTCTGCTGCTCGGCCTCATTCCTCTGCCGATCGGCCTCCATCCTCGCCGCCATCTCCTCCCGCAGCCTCTTCTCTTCTTCCAGTTGGGCCTACAATATTTCACCCCAATGTTACAATGCAAAGCAAAGGTATGTAAAAATTAATGAACGACGAATAAAATAGAAATAACCTGGAGTGCCTCCATCCGGGACTGTGCAGTGTCCGGCCGTGGGCGTATGGCCGGGCTTGAGCTTGTGCTCCTTGCTCGAATCTGGGTGAGAGTGGGAGTAGTGGCCGTGTCGAGTGTGCTGTCGCCAATCCAGTACCGCCCATGCTTCTTGCCTCCTCCCACCCTCATGACGACTTCTCCATCAAGGTCCTGGGTGCTCGGATCGTACTCTGGCCCATGGACCGCCCTTGCCATCGATGTGTACTCACTGAGGCGGCTGTGGACGGTCGTAGTTTTGGCACGGGTATGAGAGATAATAAACTTGCGTGGCCTGTTGAGCCACAATATACACATCGTCTCCTGGTAAGACGGATGACTGTCGAATTTCGACTAGCCCAAGATTAGGGGTCCGTCTCGTTACTTCAGGATCAAACCAATGGCATTTGAATATGACAGGATTAAGAGGTTTGCAACCATGAAACGTGAGTTCGTATATTTCTTCAATTCTTCCATAATACTCGACCCCATCAAGGCCAGGCGTAAAAACTCCGGTATTTGTGGTTCTTCGATTGGGCCGACTCTGCTCATGTCTTGTTGTGTGAAAGCGATATCCATTCACGTCATAACAGGTAAATGAGCTTACCCTATAGGCACAGCCATCGGCAACCTGTCTCAACTCGGCACTCATAGACGCATCGGTTTGGCCCTGCAAGCTCAAGCAGGATAGTTCGTTATATTATTCGCCCGTACGAGCAACTTGTAATGTCAAACTAAGTACGAGCAACTTGGACAGTGCCTTCTGTTTGAACCAAGAAATGAAATCGGGCATTCGATTTCCCGCACCGTGGCTAAGAAGGGTCTCAGCTTCCTGCGGGGTAGGTTCCCTTGATTCACGCCAGAATTGATGATGAAAATCCCTGCACCAACGAGAAACAAGGGGGTTGGATGCAGAATAGTGACTACTCGAGAACAAGTTTGTTGACAACTTACCGCATGTACGGCTCCACTTCGGATCCACACTTTGCACAGTACTTTGCTTCCGCGTGTTCTTTCCTAAATAGGATGCACCCCTTCGGACAAGCATGTATCTGCTCATATGGCATCTTAAGTGCACGAAGGAGTTTCTTTGACTCGTACATGCTCTTTGGCAGAATGTGACCCTCCGGAAGCATGCTGCCAAAAACTGTCAACATAGCATCGAAGGTGTCTCGACTCAGGCTAAACTGGGACTTCAAGGCCATTACGCGTCCAATGCCATCCAGTTGAGAAACCTTCGTGTGGCCGTGAAGGGGTTTCTGTGCCGCAGACAACATGTCGTAATACGCCTTTGCGGTTGCCTCTGGCTCCTCCTCCCTACGTCCTTCAGCGAAGTGTGCTTCATGATAGTCATTTAACATGTCTCCTACCCCGCCATCAGCATCATAATCCTCGACGCGTGGTCTCACGACCTCCTCTCTCATACGATCGGATTCACCGTGGTAGATCCACCGGGTATAGTCTGCCGTAAATCCAAACTTGCAAAGATGTTTACCCATGACCTCCTTTGTTTGTCGACGCGTGTTTGCACATCTGCTGCAGGGACACCAAGTGGCACGCGCTCCTTTAACCTTGGCAAATGCTAGTTCCAAGAAAGCATCGGTCTTCTCAATCCATTCATCGGACAACGAACCCTGACTTGAGCGGCCCGTGTACATCCACTCACGGTCATCCATCCTCTAACATATCAGGGAGTAATATAAGAATCAAATGCATCTACACGATCTTTCTCCTATCTAATAGGTGAAGATAGGTCCTAATCCCACCCGAGGATGCGTAGATGAGGTTAGTTTCCATGCTCTACTCCTATCCGAGACAGAATTTCGGCAGCACCTCCCCGCTGTTCTCCAAATACACGTCCTGGCAGGGAGATTGTGTATCCGGAGAACAACAGGGAGATGCTGCCGAAACTCTGTCACGGATCGGAGTAGACCATGGAAACTAACCCCATCTACGCATCCTCGGGTTGTCCAAAAAACGTGGACAATTCGAAACAGATACGGTTATAGATATGCAAAGATCTGCATATTTCCAACCGTATCTCTTTCGAACGGGAGACGCCTAACTAGGTTACGCCTAACTCACATGATCAAAACCAATGCCCATATCATCATGATCCATAAATCAACATAACATTTCACATCCATAATCACAGTGCATGAACCAACAATTTAACAGTGCACAAATTAACAAAGTACTGCACATTCACAGATCTCATGCATCCATCACAGATATCAGATAATAATTCACTGGGCAATACAAATTAACAAGCATTAAAAGTAATTCAGTAACACAGTAATTGAGAACAGCAATTAAAGAAGGGAATAAATAAAAAATATTAAGGAAGTTCATTTAATAACATTCTAATCATATAGTTTTTATTTCACCAATCTAGAGACTTCTGTATATTTTCGGGGAAATAGATACTTTTGTATATATGAAAGAATAAATTTGGAAATGTTTCGCTACACAGATTCTAGAGCATCACTTTTGTAGATGGAGTAGCACATGTGTGGGTACATATATCCTCAGCCAAGAGATAACAAAATTGTTTGTAGGCTAGGGCATCTGATCAAAAGATGGTAAACTCTATGCAAATTGATGGCACAGCTCAAAATTAGGGCTTCCTGTAATCCTTGGAAATAGAGGTTTGTACTCCATACTAGACATGCTTCTAGGGGGTGAAATAGCTCTGCTATATTTGTTTTCAGTGTATTTCCAGCAATCAAATAATATATATCATCAACAAGATCACAACAATGGTAAGAAACAAATTAAACAAAATAGAACTAAAGATTGGAGCATGAACCGAGGGGAGGTGAAGAAGAATCACGGGTAGCCGAGGAGGTGGTGACGTCGAGGAGGGGCGTCGGGCGGCGGGCGGCCGCGGGGGAGGCGTCGGGCGGCGGAGGAGTCGGGCGGCGGCCGGCCGCGGGGGCGGGGGCAGTCGGGGGAGGCGTCGGGCGGCGGGCGGCCGCGGGGGCGGGGGCAGTCGGGGGAGGCGTCGGGCGGCCGCGGGGGAGGCGTCAGGCGGCGGCCGGCCGCGGGGGTCGAAGCGGGCGCGGCGGCGGCCGTGCGGGGCGGGCGGGCGCGGGCGCGGCGGCGGGTGTGCGGGGCGCGCGGGGGCGGGGCGGCGGCGGGCGTGCGGGGCGCGCGGGGGCGGGGCGGGGCGGCGGCGGGCGCGGGCGCGGCGGCGGGTGTGCGGGGCGCGCGGCGGCGGGGCGGCGGCGGGCATGCGGGGCGCGGGTGTTGTGTGTGTGAGCGCGGCCGCGGGGAAACTATTAATGTTATGTTTGTCTTGTTTGCCGAGTGCCCCCGATCGGGCACTCGGCAAACCCCTCCTCTTTGCCGAGTGCCCCCGATCGGGCACTCGGCAAACCCCTCATCATTGCCGAGTGCCTCCCACAATGCACTCGGCAAACCCCTCCTTTGCCGAGTATCTCCCACAAGACACTCGGCAAAGATTTTTTTTAATAAGACTTCATTTCCTCTCTTTTTTTCATAGCGTGTTTTACAAATTTTTTCGAATGTACTTCGAAAATGCCTTGTCAAATTCACTCAACAATGCATATTCGATGCTTCTACGAATATTAGACCAATATTTCATGCAGTTATAGCTCAAATTCAATTTATATCAAGTAAAATTCTATAATTGCAGTTGCAGTTTAAAAATTAAAATTATCAAATGGATCCGAAAAATTACCAAAATTTCACATGAAACAATCTCTGTTGTCTATTGCCTGTACAAAAAGTTTTGTAGTCAAACCACAATTCGACCGTCATTTTGACTCCAAATCTTACCGGATCCGTCTCAACTCTACGCTTCTTCTTCAGAATTGCTTTAGTTTGTAAGCATTGTAGGTGATAACTTATGCAAAATCTTATCAATTTTTTACCACAGCCTCCACGTATAATATCATGACATCTTGACAAATCTCATGATTTTCAGACTTCGTTTGCTTTTTTTAA